>JANAVB010035220.1:0-152500 GCA_029216955.1 Iris pallida | reverse complement strand
GTTTTTAAAAAAATTTCCAGCTACCGACGGACTGGCGACCAATTACCGACGGTCTATCCGTCGCTAACTGGGAATCCCAGTTAGCGACAGATGCGCGACTAAAAGCCGACGGGTTATCCGTCGTCAAAGTTCTAGAATTATGAAAGATTTACATGATAGGGTTGACGGATATTACGTCGGTACACCGTCGCTAGTAGTCGGTAAAACACATAATGTTCCGTCGGATATTGGCGACGGATAATCTGTCGCTATAAGCCGACCGATTGGCGACGGTCTAGCGACGACTCACGACGGAATAACGACAGATTATCCGTCGCCAATGTTCTAGAAATATGAATAATTCACAGAACCGGGTCGACGGATATTCCATCGGTATTCCGTCGCGAATCCGTCAAAACGTAGCGACCATTCTCTACTGGTTGGCGACGGAATTTGCGTATCAGAAACTTCCTGATACGCATTTACCGACCAAATAGTGACGGATATGTCTGTCGGTAAGTGATACGTCATTACTTCTTTTGATACGTGATTTAACGGTAATCCGTCGGCAAGTCGTCGCAAACTGCACGAGTATGGTTGACGGCAGTCCGTCGGTAATTCGTCGCCGGGCGACAACTTGTCGACAGATTGTAGTTAGCGACGAGGCTTTTTCCGATGACCTTTTTTAACCAATATCGGTCGACCGTCCGTCGGTAATTACATTTACCGACGAATTTTTGACGGATATAGCTGTCGCTAAATCGATGAATTTTTGTAGTGAATGAAGTGGCAAAAAGAATATATTTTCAAGATGGGAATGTGAGAATAAAATAGAACTAAAGTATCCTTAAGTAGATTGATAAATTGCACCTAGGATTTGCTTTATAAATTGTAGATAGAAATTTTTTAGGAAATGAATTTGTATAGAGAGAAAGAACAAGAAACTAAATATTATGCTAAAATTTCAAGGATCGAGGATGGTTAAAGAACTTGGTAGATTATATTCTTGATATTTTAATAATATGCTAATGACAGCGACATTTCAGAAAAATATGTCATAGAAATGAGTGAACTAGTAGGAGAGAGGATAAGATATATAAATTTATAAGGTGCTATAAGATAGATTTTGGCTTTAAGTTTTGGTTATCGCATTCTTAAAATCCAAATGTTATCCTAGGAAAGCATGACATGAAGGCTATACTCTAGTATGAGTAGGAGCTCATTATCTTCAGTCTAATTGATTATCCGAAGGCCAAGATTTTTCTAGTAACTAGAAGTTATAGTTCACCATTGACCGTTCCTTTATCTTTTCATATTGAGATTACTTATCTTATTATCAAAATCACAGTCTCAAGATTTTGTAGTAACAAATCATTCTAATTATGTAATAAGATAAAACCTTTTTTTTTTCCGAGTCATGCCATAATTTCAAAAAAAATCAACCATTTGATTGGAAATCCTTCTTGTGTTTAATGCCCATATCAGCGTAGGAACTAGTTCTTTCCACTCCAATTTTTTTGACCTATTCATTATAACTTGATTCTCCATATGCTTACCTAATTGTACATTATCTATGAATTTCAATCTATGAACATACTTCTTGAACTTGCCATAATATTTTTTTATCTTGTTCTACAAATTTTATTTTGTGATTCCCTTAATTTTTTCTTTGTTCACCCATGTGCGATGATCATATCCCTCTATACCATCTCGCCCCAGTTATATTTGACCAAGTCATTCCATTTATCTTGTTGAAGAAAGAACCTATATACGAGCAATGTTGATTTGGTGATAATTATCTTATATATTATTTGACGCTTCCTTAGAGAGTCCTTGATTATGGTCAATAATGCCTAAAATTCTTGTACTTTTCCTTAGAAAATAATAAAAACTTCTAGAAATCTTGTAAGTATGATCATGGCCACAGTTTTTACTGCTAACTAATCCTATAAGTTGGGTAGTGTCTCGAACAAAGTGTATCCTAGTTCATAGATTGTGATGTCAACTAGGATCCCATTCGTATCCTTATCTCTCATCCTTTCAGTAAATCCGATATGACTAGTCATATTTAACCTTCTTTCGCGATAAATTTTCTTATTCTTTTCTACCATGCTTATTTTAATTTCAACGACTAAATTCTTATAAGTTTTGTAGAATATAATCCACCATAATTTAGATTTAAATAATTGAAATTTTTGAGATTTTTTTTATAGATACAAATATAGTACACAAACACACACACACATATTTATTTTGTATGTGTACATATTTATGTGTGTATATTCATATACATGAATATAACTAGTTATATTGTATATGTTTTTATATATAATTATGTGTAGCAAATATCCTATTCAAATCATATAATGAAGATTTGAGATATTATTGAATATTTAGGCATTTCCTTATTTGAACAAATCCTAAGCAACAATAAATAAACCCTAAACATATCATAATTAAATAAGATACACACATCTTAATCATATATATAAGTACATAAATCTCTTGCCACCCCCTCTTAAAAATCATGCACCCATTCTCTTTTCCGTCATAAAGTAGTCCCCAAATTCACCACAAAAATCAGTCTCATTTTTTATTAGCTATAACAACTTGGAAATACCATATCTTTTAGCTCCAAATTCTGTTTCTCCTCCACCTTTTTAATTGGAATCGTATTAAGTTTATCTTTAATATTTTAAAATTTATTTCTAATAATTCAAAGAATATTTTTGTAGACCTATTTGTCATGACCTGCATCCAGAATTTGGGCATGAATCGTGTGCACGCCCAGCCTACGCCGCAGAGTCGGTAGTAGAACACTATATAATATCAATATGATGAACAACTCACGCAATAATCTCAACTCCACTAGGGAGGACAATAATCTATATCAAAATCAATACCCAATAACAACTGTAACTAGATCGCACGATAGAACATAATGAAAGAAGGAATAGTCACCAATACATAAAAACAAATAAACTCCAGAAAAAGGTGTAGAGTCAAAATTTCAAATATCAAATAGTCAACTAAATTTGGTCAAAACTAAATCTAATCTAACTAGGTAGTCGCGGTTGGGTCATGTGCTGCTAACTGTCCCTGATCTTCCAAAAGTGCAAGATCAGGCTCAGATATAACCATATATGGCCCTTAATGGGTAGGGCATCCTTCCTCATCATAGTCACAAAAAATATTTACCTAGTCATGATGGAACAAGTACAATTCATTGAATGCAGTTCCAAACATTTGATAACAACTATAAAATAATGATTAGTCATGAGATACATAATAAGATAATCAAGATCGAATATGACATGAAAAAAAGAGAGAAACAGTTGACATGAGCTATATGTAGACAAGTAAAGGGTAGAACAATAAAACATAACTATGTAAGTGTGTTGAAGTACTCCTTTCGATATATGATGGGCTAGGATGCTACACCACAAGGTCTACATAGGATTTGCATCCTCAAGGTCTAAATAAATATGTAAAAATAAAGCAAGGTCTACTAGTCTGATCACATATCTACTCGGTACTTCTCCGTCCTGACTAACATACAAGAAAAATGATATGACATTAAAATAGGATTTATGTAGTGCTAACCGTATAACGAGCGTGTTAAGAATCAAGTATATCATAACTAAGCATGCAATATAGCAAATATCAAAGCTGGAAGTAAACAAGAAGTGTATATGCCTGGAGACCTGAGCTGATAATACGGGTCTGGTACCTCGTCCACGTCCAGGTGTCACGCCCCAGTTCCAAAATACATAGGACTAGTAACGCAATCAAGACAGCTGATACATCTAGAATAAGTTTCCAATTTAATGGACGTTAGATGTACTATGCTGAAGAATTGTACTAAACCTATGCTATCACAACTATATTTCGATCCACATATAAGTAAATAAAACAAGAATGAACGATATGTAATATAGTCTGTCGTTCTATAATACACATATTCGAGCAAACTCAAGAACAGAAATAAGTTTGCAAAGCTAGGCTAATAAACAGAGTATATGATGTTAAGAAATATATAAAACATAAAAGAATGATGAAATAAGCTAGGCTAATAAGCAGAGTATATGATGGCATGACTATGCAAGACGACCTCTAATGATGGAACGGGCCGTATCATTGGGTTCAGAACGGTCCAATTAGCCTAGGGTTGATATGAAGTATCAGAATTATAAGAAATTGGAACGTGTGACTAATCACGATCAAGATTCGATATTCGAAGAGAATAAATAAATATATATAACCATTTTGAAAAATATTTACTATATTCGAAAACTATATAGATGGAAATGTACTACTATATTCTTGGGCTTATAACCCCATCTTGAAATCACATATAGCCACAAAGTACATACTATATTTTAGTCATAATATAATTTAGAAACTATTATAGAAAATACTCATCATATTTGGAAACTATATCGTAGTTGTCAAAATAAGATTTATAACCTATTTTTAGAAAATAATTACGATACACGAAAACATATTCTAGATAAATACTTGAAAATGTAGAAACCATGTTTTCAAGTTAAAACTATAGTTTTAGAAAATACTACGATAATATTTGTAGGCCAAAACTATATTTCAAATAGACAACTTAATATAATATACAACAAAATTTCAAGTCCAACCCATCATTAAAATCCAAAATAATAATAACATTATTTAATTCTGAAATAAATTACTTAAAATCTAATTTAACATAATAATAATAATAATCTGAAATACAATTTAAATAAGGAATTTTGGTCATAGAAAGTAACGTTTCCAATTTTAAAAACCATGGCACGCAAATCGAGGCATACCGTTGACTAAATAGTCAAACACTATGAACTCGATGATTTGAAAGTGTATATTGGTAGATTTCAGCTCCACGTGTTCACCAGAATCGACCTGGCACAAAATTACGATTTGGTCAAAAGTTATCGCTGTTGTGGCTAACCTTGACCAAATCGGTGATTTACCGATCAAATTTGAGTTCAACATAATAATTAAAATAATGAACAAAATTTTGAATTTTTCGAAAAATTATAAGTCGTAGATTGTCGTGTTAGCTTTTCAAAACTGCAACAGATCGCAAATCGGAATTCGAGATCTCCCGGAATTAGGGCTGCAAATGAGCCAAGCCGAGCCAAGCTTTTGTAAGCTTGAGCTTGGCTTGACTATATTTAATCGAGCTCAAGCTTGAGCTCGAGCTTGATAATTTTTTTATTTTAGAGCTTGAGCTTGGCTCGAGCTTGTTTATATTAAGCTTGATCTTGGCTTGGTTTGAGCTCAAGCTTGGCTTGATAAGCAAGCTTGATTCAAGCTTGACAAACAAACTTGATAAGCTCAAAATCAAGTTTGCTAAGCTTTATTCAAGCTTGTCCAACTTTATTTCGAGCTCATTAAGCTTGATTTCAAGCTTAATGAGCTCGATTTTAATTTAATTAGGTTTGAATTCAAGTACCTGTAATATTAACAATTTATTTATAAGAATTTAATTAAAAAGTTCCTTATATCAATTATTAAGGACATGTAAGTATATAATGCACACAAATATATATATATATATATATATATATATATATATATATATATATATATATGTGTGTGTGTGTGTGTGTGTGTGTGTGTGTGTGTGTGTGTGTGTGTAAAATTAGAATTCAAAAAAAACAAACGAGCTTCTAAACAAGCTCCAAAACGAGCTTCTAAACGAGTCAGCTCGAAAGCTCATAAACGAGCCAGCTCGCGAGCTCAAACGTACCGAGTACTTCTGAGCTTGAGCTTGGCTCGTTTATTAAACGAGCTCGAAAATGAAGCTTGAGCTCAGCTTGTTTACTAAACGAACCGAGCTCAAACGAGCTTTTATCGAGCCGAGCTTCGAGCAGCTTGCGAACGGCTTGGCTCATTTGTAGCCCTACCCGGAATCTCAAAAACCGTGCGACGTGTCGAGTTTTGGACAACCAACACTCAAATAATTCTCAGAAATTCAGAAGCAAAATCTCAAAAAATAAAATATATAATCTAAAAACTGACCTCGAGAAGATTCCAATAGAAAACAGGGCGCACAACGAGGTCGGGGCTATCCACAATCACTCCGTGAAGTCGGAAGTCTCGAAGGATCAATCTTCTCAAAAATCGGCCAAAAGAAAATACGATTTTTGGAATTCTGTAATCATATATATATATATATATATATATATATATATATATATATATATATATATGAGGGAGAGACAGTTACTGTAGCTGGGCGCCGACAGGTTGGCCCTCCCTGGGTGGGTGTGGGTAATTAATTATATTAATTACGAAAATTATTAAAAAATTATTTTAACTTCAAATAAATCCAAATAAATCCTAACAAATCCAGAAAAAATCCAAAAAATTGTAGAAAATATTTCTAAGTGTCTAGAACTTAAATAAGAAGTTTTGTGTCAAAATATCATCGTGTGAATCCACAGTAAATCCTAAAAATTCTATGAAAAAATAAATTCTATGAGTTTTAATTATCTAAAATTTCCAAAAATTCTAAAAAATCCAAAATTTTTTTAGAATATTCTAGAAAATAGTTCTGGTCATCTAAAGCCAAAATAAAAATATTTGGTCCCAAAATATCATCGAATGACCTTACAATAAATCCTAAAAGCCCTTAAAAATAATAAACCCTTAAATATTAAATACCTATAAATATCCAAAATTATAAAAATTATAAAATAGTTAAATATTACATATATAAGCTATCTAGAGGTCATATGACCTTAATATGGTCATAGCTTACCTACAAGCTTCGACATGACTCCCAATGATCATAAAATTAATGATAATCAATTAAATAAAAAATAAAAAAATTCGGGAAGTGGTCTTACAGTTCACATAACCTACTAGAAAATAAGGTACCCTTAGTTCTAGATCATCCTAACTAAAGCCACGAGGTCAGGAACATGATCCTACTAGTGAGATGTTCTAGTACAGTATAATTTCCTAGAAGAATACAAAACTTGGATATTGCGGAATGAAATCAAGGCTTTCTAAGGAGTCCTAAGTACCACTATGGTGCTATTGGTCAATGACTCTATAAGAAATGTTATTTCCAAAGCAACACTACTTCTATATAAGATAATACTCTACTTCTTCTAACTACCAACATGCTATATAATCCTTACAAGTACACCTAACAATTTTGCACCTATCTGCTAGGCAAGGGTCGAGGCAGAGCTGAACAGATACACATACATATTGGTCAATCTTCTCGTCCTGGTCTTTTATAGATAGTTTCAAGGCTAGTCTTACCATATATAGAGATAGTCGTCTAGCCTAACTCAAACCTTCATACTCTGCCTAATACTTCTAGGTCATATATTATTATGATATTAGCACTCGATAAAAATCCCTCTAGTACTTCTATTCAAGGTTATATCTTAGGCAAATGGTAGCATAGATTAGTCTAGTAATCTTAAAGTCTCTCATTAGGGTCAAATCCTATAATGTACTACATTCTAACATCCATCTTAGGAGGATATCTATAAACTTCTACCTACCTTAGCTATTTACTTAGTCCTATCAAGCATAGTTTTCTACTCCTCTAAGTATAATTTCTGCACAGAAGAATACCATTTCTACCAACTTGGTTTATCTAGTATAGGTGTCTATCTTACCCTTCTCGCCTTTAGACGATACCCACCTAAAATATTCTATCCCTCTTACTTCTATCACACAATAGCTTATCAATCACAAATGTTCGTCTTTCTGAAACAGGAAAAGACGAGAATTCGATATAAGGAGGTCAAGAGAAGTATATTCGATTACAAATATGAGGTTTAAGGGTGATAGAAAAAATCAAAGAAAATTCAATGGCAGTTGTGGATTGAGATTCTATCCACTATCCTATTACAGGCTCGTTCGGTAAAGTACCATAACCGAAACGATTTAATCTTGACCTCATGGGCCACCATAAAAACATATCATGTCCTAGTCCCAAAATACATAGGACTAGGAATGCAAGCATGCCAGCTAATATGATCTAGAATAAGTTTCCAATTTAATGGACTTATACTAGATGTACTACGGTGAAGAAGTGTACTAAACCTATGCTATCACAACTATATCTCAATCCACATATAAGTAAATAAAGCTAGAATAAACGATATGTAATATAGTCGGCCGTTCTATAATACACATATTTGAGCAAACTCGAGAACAAAAATAAGTTTGAAGCTAGGCTAATAAGCAGAGTATATGATGATAATAAATATATAAAACATGGAAGAATGATGAAATAATACTACAAGCAGTACCTGAAGCATGAAGTTACAAATATACCATCCATCTATCTATCTATCTATCTATCTATCTATCTATCTATCTATCTATCTATCTATCTATCTATAAGTTCTCCGCAATAACCTGGAGAGATCACCAGGTCCTTAGAGGAACGTAATAAGATACAGAAGGAATATACCATAATATGAAATGAATAAATATAAACATAAAATAAATAGCTCAGTTCACAACACGGTCCAGTATTCCTCCATCGAAGCAGTAAACTACCCCTACAACCAGACAAGGACAATGGATGACAAACTATTCTCCGACAAGATACTATCCCATGGCATAATACTAACTGAATGAATAATCCGAACCACCATATGGTCCACTATCTTATCGTCGAAATAATGAACCACACCCACAACCAAACAAGGACAAGGTGTGGCCCACTATTCTATAACAACATATTATCCCATGATATGGTTAGGGATAAATACAACATCTTACCGTACTATGTGAATGCATAATGAAAATAATGTTGGGCATGTGGGTAGGTGATAAGTATATAGCACCGAATCACAGGCAGGTGTCAGATCACGTGCTGATACTATGAACTATAAGCTACGAGCCAAACAGGCAACTATGAAACTATGAGGCTCATGACTCCGTAGTCTCCTCCAGAGGTTACGCAGTCTAAAAGGGCTGTCCCATACGTCTACTAGTAGTCTATTCTGCCCATGAATGGTACAAGTTATATCCATGACTCGAACAACCCATATCTCAATGCGAGTCACTAAACTAGTCACAATCTAAATTCTACATGCACCGACACATGAGCCGCTCGCACCGGTAGCTAGCCAAACGCGGAAGCTCATGCCAATACAGTGAACCCTCTTTCATAGTGTCATGTAATGCTATATGTCATGACATAGAAGTTATACCACTTTTAGGAAATGTCTTCTACACAACTAAGTCACAAACACACCTATCATATTGATGCCATCATTGATATTGCCCAAGTCATACTCGGACGTACACTACTATAACTGCTACCAACAGTCGTGGCTCCTGCCATGTGTCACCATCTCCTCTACCCCACTCAAAGCAGCCAATGGCCAGATGGCTACGCTGCTTGGCTAGAGTCGGTTTGGTGAGCCAACTCCAAATATGGAAAGGTACAGTCAGCATCAATAACTGACAAGTGGTGTCGGGCCTACCCCCGCGCAGTCAGTGGCTAACGGGTGGACCCCGGCCACTGCTAACTGTATAATTAAATTCTAAATTGATTTAAAAATCAATTTAAAGCCAAATAATTTCAAATAAAATTCTAAAAATTCTAAAAAATTTAGAAAATTTTAGAAAATATTTTTAACTATCTAGAACCCTAATAAAAATACTTGGCCCCAAAATAACCCGGAATGACCTCACTGTAACTTCTGGAAGTCTTTAAAATACTAATCATTCATAAATTAAATATCTAAAAATATCCACAAATTATAAAAAAAATTCAAATAGGTAAATAACCTACATAAAAGCTTTCTAGAGGCCATATGATCTTAAGATGGTCATAGCTCACCTATAAGCTTAGACATGATCCCAAATGATCATAAAAATTAATCATAACTAAATTTCCTAATATATGAGGCAAGTGCCATACCAGGTCCTCTGGGGACATTGCAAGATACATAAAATATGTCGAATGTAACAGTATAAAATATGCAAAACAAATAAGAAATAGTCATGGAAGAATCAACTAAGACACAAGGGAACTGACATAAGAAACCTAAGACAGGGGCATGTCATACTAGAAGTGGTACTAGACATGACTATAAGTAAATTGGAATTACCGAAACTCGATGGAAGCTCACAGTCCTATAGTCATTAGCCGATGGGGACTCCCTAACTATAGTAAGTCTTATTCGCACCCAATGGAGCTCCCGAACGAGGTTGTCAGTTATAGTCAAAGTCTAATAACAAGTCAAGGTCAAGTCAAGACAAATATATGTAATTATATCATGTCAAGGTCAATGCACAAGAACACATGAATCTAATCAAGTATAGGGTAGCATAGATCTAATATGTGACAAGAAAAGAAAGACAAGTAGCATATTAGAAAATAAGTAAGAAAATATCATGAGTCCTGTACAAGAATCATGTGATAGTATACGAAAGTTACAGACATGAATTAGAATGACTGGAAGTAAACTTGCATAATATACTGTACAAGTTGACAATGTATATTTGCTTGTAACCTCTAATTGTGCATATGTATAACCAACTCCAAAGTCCTCGCTACTTCTGTCGCGTACGCCTAAAATAAATATTCTACTATTAATAATATACTAATAACTTACTTTTATATGGACTTACCATATATAGACCTTAACAGTATATTTATACCAAAACTAGTCATATTGACTACTCTACTTAATGTAACATATATAGTATTAAATCTACCTATAAAAGTAATATACTATTAACATAAAAAATCTCACTTTTAATTTTGGAAAATATTTAAAAATATTTTATAATAATAATAAATATATTTTATTCATAAAAAAATGTGTACAAGTCTTGTTTTGATTCTACAATATTATTCCTAGATTTGGTATATGATTTGAGGCCCAAAACAATAAACATTTAAAAATATCTAATTCTGGAAAAATAACAAAAATAGGTAAAGTTATATATTTATCATAAAAATATGCACAAAAATAAATTTTGTAATGGTATACGAAGTTTCAAAGCTTTTGGATACAAGGAATACATGATTTTTTGGAGTTATAATTTTACAGTAAATGTCAAGAATTTTAATAAATACTAAATCAACTCAAAACTTAGTAAAAATATATGCTTTAGAAAGGTCTGGATATCTAGTTTCTTATCAAAATGGACGTACCGGCTAAACCATATAGAACAGATCTAGTTTCTCATCTTTGTAAGTAGGTGAAAAATCTACTTACAACAGATCTAGTCTGTTCTGGACACTCTGTCATAGAATGGACGTACCGGCTAAACCATATAGAACTGTGTGGGTAGCCAATTGGACATGAAAATAGACACATATATTTCCTTTAGTTTTGGTTGCATAGAAAGATGAGGTCGAAAAGTATTTGAAACCCAAGATACAAAACATCATACCTGTTGGAACGAATTCAGACTTAGATTTCGGACTTCGGATAACTTGTAGGGCTATATTGGTGTACTAGAATAGGTTGCAAACATAAGGGAGGTTAATTGGATTGTAGTGGATCACGTTATCTTTGAAAAATATATTTACGGAGCATCATAGGAGGTCGAAAAGGGGTCAAAACTATCGATACGCCACAATGTGCTGTCAACGGCCAAGGCTGGGAGGGAATTTTGGGGCAAGGTGGCAACTGAAAGATTAGGTTAAAATATAAGAGAGGCTTATATTTATTAGGGTTTGTCTAAGGAAAATTTTAGAAAATTTTGGTGAGATTTGGTTGCACCATTTGAAATATATGTATATTTAAATCAATGGGTAATTAATGAGTTTCCTAATTTAGAAAGTCAATGGTGGGTTATTTCAAATCTATTATGGTTGTAAAAAATCCTCTAAAAATTAATGTCAATTCATCCTAATTAGTTATGGTAACCTATGATAGGCTAAACCAAGGCTAATTGAACTAGTTTTAGGCCTATAGGGTTTATGGAATTGAAATTGACTCCGAAAAGCTATTTAATGGGTCTTGTGTGACATTTAAAAATAACTATCACATTAGAACTCAAATGAGTGGGACACCATTGGCATGTGTGTAGTAGGCTCAAAATAGGTCAAAATCATATATTTGGTCAAATAATTTGTATCAGAGTTGGGTCTTAATTGAGATTTGGAAAGCTAGTCAAATTTTACGGTAGAGACTAAAATGACTATTTTACCCGTAAAGTTGTACATAAAAAATATAGCACAAGAGAACATCTTTGGATGAGACATGATATATCAAACTGAAGGTGGACTCGTCTTGAATACGATGATGGGACTAGATTTGAGAAATTGATAATTGTTGTGCTTCAAAAATCAAAGCTAGGGTAAAGTACAACAATAGTCATTATTGATCATATAATATAGTTTAATATTAAATCTCTATATTAAATAATTAAAAATAATATCCAAAAATCAGGGGGCTTACAACCTATCCACCTTCGAAAATTATGTCATTGAAATTAAAATAACACTACTATCGAATGCTATAATAAAAAGGGATAAGTTATGAATCTTACCAGAATCCTCACATAAATGTGGATACCGCTCCCGCATGGAATCTTCATGCTCTCAAGTAGACTCTCTGGGGAATGGTGCTTCCATGCAACCCGAACTAATCTAATCGTTTGTTGTATAAGCGTCTTGTCACTAGTATCTAAGACACCAACTGCATGCTCCTCGTATATTAGACTGGGTCCTACTATGATCTCGGAATAGACTACCACATGACCGAAATTAGTCACATACCATCTCAATCGTGAGACATGGAACACATCATGCACTTCCTCAAATGATGGAGGGAATGTAAGACGATATGCCCCTTCTCCAATATGCTCTATATTACCCAGGGTTACAAATCTAGAGGTGTGACTTCTAACCTGGCTCTTGATTCTTCTTCTATAACTAACCATTAAAAAATTACAATTCCTCCAAAACTCTATCAATCCTTTATAATCACCAACTTGTGTGGTAGTTCTATTAGCGATCCACTCCTTTCTACATATAAGCAATCTGTACATTCCTTACAAGTATGCCTAACCATTTATACCTATCTGCGAGGTAAAGATCGAGGCTGAACTAGACAGCTACATAAACCAATTGGTCATCCTTTTAGTCCTAGCCTACTATAGGTCATTCAAGCCTAGTCTTATCACGTATAGAACGGATCTTCCATTCTATTTAGATATTCTTACTCAATCTAACACTCGTTACTAACCATCTTGACACTATCATTAGATAATACTTCCTCTAGTATTTCTAATCTAAGTCCCATCTTAGGCCAAAGACAACAAGATTTTGTCTATTTATTTCTACGGTTGCTGGTTTGGGTCATGCCTCATATCGTACTATATCCTAACTTATTCTTTGGGGAAGTATCCATAAAATTCTATCCACCTTAGCTGTTTACCTAGTCCTATAAAGCATGGAGTCATATCTTCTTCAAATGAAATTTTATTATATAATAATGGTTCTACACAGTCTTAGGTCCAGCCTTAAGTACAAGGCTTACTAAGCCATTCTATTCATAAAAAAACTTCCTAAAATGTACCCCCATGGGGTCCTACTTCCTTAAGGCACTATAACAAATACCAAGTTTAACAGCCTAATCTCCAAAATCGTATATCTAGTATTCGAACAAATATCTTTGGTTATGTAAACTTTTAATTCACCCTATATGTTTGGCAGGTGTAGGGATGCCTATCAAGTCCTTCCTCCTTTAATAAATATTTTCTTTTATAATACTCTATCAACTATGTTCCATCTAGTGATAGAGTAGATGGTTCACTAAGCATGAGCGTTCGTCCTTCCGAAAGAGGGAATAACGAGAATCCTAAAATGAGGAGGTCAAGGAAGTTAATCGACTTCAATTGAGTTCCAAAGATAATGGATAAATTCAAAAGAGTTTTCAAGGCAGTTGTGGATTGAAATCCTAATACTTCATCCTATTGTAGGCTTATTCGACACAGTAACGTAATCAAAATGATATACTTTGACCTGCATGGGCCACCAAAAAAATATGTAATGCCCAGTCCCAAAATATGTAGGACTAGAAATGCGTATACATGCTAGCTACGTATCAAGCAGACTCCAGTCCGACTCGAATACGTATAAGCTGTCTTGGTGTTCTAATTATATCTATCAATCAATTATAAATATAACTATCTCAATCCACAGAATAAATAAATCTGGAATAAACAATATATAATATGGTCTATATCCTAATAACATACATGTTTAATTAGACCAGAAGGACGATATAGTATACAAAACTAAGCTAGGTACAGAGTATAAATAATGAATACAATATGAAAGTACACTAAGGTATCTGGATGATATAGCAATAGCTCAATGATCAATGGACTAGCTCTGCATGACGTACTACCTTGGAGAGATCATCAGGTCCTTAGAGAACATAACAAGATACATAAAATATACCGAATGTAACAGTAAAAATATGCATAAAAATTAAGAAATAGTCATAGAAGAATCAACTAAGACATAAGGAGACTAAGACACAAAGGAACTACGACATATGGAACCTAAGACAGTGGCATGTCATACTAGAAGTGTGGTACTAGACGTGACTATAAGTAAATCAAGGTAACCACAACTCGATGGGAGCTCACAGTCCTATAGTCAGTAGACCGATGGGGACGCCCTAACTATAGTAAGTCTCATTCGCACTCGATGGTAGCTCACGAACGAGGTGGTCAGGTATAGTCAACATCTAATAACTGGTCTTGGTCAAGTGAAGACAAATACGTGTAATCGGATCAAGTCAAGGTTAACGCACAAAAACACAAGAATCTAATCAAGTATAACGTAGCATAGATCTAATATGCTACAAGAAAAAAAACACATACAACATATAAAAAAATAAGTAAGAAAATTTCATGAGGCATGTACAAGAATTATGTGATAGTACAAGAAAATAATAGACATGAATTAGAATGACTGATAATAAACATTCATAATATATTGTATAAGTTGGCAGGTATAGTTGCTTGTAACCTCTAATAGCGCGTATGTATGACCAACTCCAAAGTTCTCGCTACTTCCATCACGTACGCCAATAATAAATATTCTACTATTATTAATACACTAATAACTTACTATATATGGACTTACCATATATAGAGACTAATAATATATTTATACCAAAATTAGTCATATTGACTACTCAATATAACATATATAGTATTAAATCTACCTATAAATTAATATATTATTAACATAAAAATATTAATTTTTATTTTGGAAAATATTTATAAATATTCTATAATAATAATTAATATATTTTATTCATAGAAAAACATATGTACAAGTCTTATATTGATTCTACAATATTATTCCTAGACTTGGTATACGATTTAAGGCCCGAAACAATAAACATTTAAAAATATCTAATTCTAAAAATTCATAGAAAATAGGTAAAATTATATATTTATCATGAAAATATGCACAATAATTAATTTGGTAATGGTATATGAATTTTCAAAACTTTTGGATACAAGGAACACATAATTTTTGGAGTTACGACTTTACGACAAATGTCAAGAATTTTAATAAATACTAAACAAACTCAAAACTCAGTAAAAATATATGTGTTGGAAATCTCTGGATTTCTAATTTCTTATCAAAAATATTTAAAAGATCGATTCGGCTCAAAAATAGGTAAAAATCTACTTGCATCAAATCTGGTCTGTTCTGGACACCCAGTCGTAGGATGGACACCTTGGCCAAACCATTTGAAACTGTATGGGTGTCCAATTGGACATAAAAATAGACATATATATTTCCATTAGTTTTGGTTTCACAAAAGATGATGTCGAAAAGTAAATAAAACCCAAGATGCAAAACAGCATATGTCGTGTCCCGACCTGCAAGATGCCTTATGATGGATGGTTGGTTCGATGAAGCCTTGTTGGACTTATGATTATGCGAAGGATCGCTTGGAAGGCTATGCGATCGTGGCAGGAATCGTCCTATGAATGTGAGTAGTGTTGAACCCTTCAAATATCCTTTAGCTTCACGCTTAAAATAAGGATGAGTATGCTATGTTTCTTGTTGAGTTTGCTCAATAACACCTTGCATGGAGTTTGGAAAGATAATAAAAGATAATAATCACCTGAACGTAAACTGCTATTGCTCGATGAATTGTATGCTTGTACGCTGTTGCGATGAATTATATGACAGGTGAAGGCAAAGTCCTAAATACTTGGACGGTGAGTATATCGAGCTTTGGCTCGATGAATAGTTGGTAACACATATGTTAAGACCCAAGAGCTGGGTAGTGAGTGTGCTTGAATTGCATTCAAAGGAATGTATACTAAAACAGATGCTATGTCCCAAAGGATTGGGCGGTGAGTACCTTGAGTTGGTTGGAAAGATGTATGGTATCAAAGATGTGGCAAAAGGATTGGGTAACAACATTCTATTATCCTGTCACCGATGTAGAATATTGATTACGCCAAGATCCTGGAAAGATGGCAAGATGGCAATACGAATGAGAATAATGGGTTATTACTTAGTTTTCCTTACCATGCATTACATGTTTCTTTTATAGATAAGTTGCATATGGTTGCGTGGTCATGGACAACTTGTCGACAAGGTGGTTCCTCGAACGGTATTCCTGGGCCTTGGAAACCGATTCGTCCTGGGGGAACCAATGCTGAAGTAGTAGCAGTGCTGAAGTAGTAGCACGGTATACAGGACTTGCAGTGGGGCTAGCTACCTGCACTGGCAAGGGCGCTGTATACCTGTAAGTCGGTCCAAGATGGCACGTCGCTAGTGACCTTCATATAGATAGGTCCGGTGCTAATGATGTCTTATACAGGCAGAGTAAGTTATTACTCAAATACAGGAAAGGATTTCGGTTGTTGGTAAGAATCACCTGAATGGTGATATTCATATTGAATCATGATATTGTTTCTAACAATGTCTTGTGCAGGCAGAGTAAGGGATGGCTATACGACCGTGGATAAGAATCACCAAAGGGTGATATCTGTATGCTTTCAATTATATTGGCTATGAGATTTGCATGCTTTACTTCTTTTCGGCTATAACATGAAATTGACCCTAAGGCAACGAGAAAGACCACTGTTAATAATGTTCTGTAACATGATTACTTAGTGTTGTCTTCTTAGGTAAGTTGGGCCAGCACCGCTCGCCCGTATATTGATGATGTACTGACCCACGTTGTGGGCAATATTTTAGGTGCTTGCTTATGGAGGAAATCCTTGAATCAGTACTTGGCATCGATGAATCGGATGGATGTACAGAAGCTCTTCTTTCAAGACGATGTCTTCTGCTATATGGGACATAATGTATGGAACAGTGGAACTCAGTTGTACCAGTGAGATTATAGCCAAATTGGCAAGTTCAATATAAAGAAGTCGGTATATTCAGTTGTAGCCTAAAGGGCAAGTGTATACATTCAGTTGGTTATTCAAGAGTCTTGTAATCAATTATAAATTTTGTATTCCGCTGCAAGTCTTGTAATCCATTATGATTATCAATAAAGAGATACAATTCTTTATATCTTGTGTGACTTTAAATTATCAGCTTGGTTTTACTGCGTTATCGATGTCTTCTGAGAAATACCAGGAACTGTAATGGTTTTGCCTTGTACAAGTGTAATCTAGACTTGTAAGGCATCACGTCCAGTGGCTAGTTTCGATCCTCCGGGATCGGGGCATGACATAATGGTATCAGAGCACGGCTTTACGTCCTTGATTCTTTTTCAATTGTTTCAAATCAATGTTGTTACTAAGATGATTCTAAGCTGCTTTCGCAATGATTCAAAGATTGCTTCCGCGATTATTCAAAGTTCTTCCGCGGTGAATCAAAGTTGCTTCCGCGAATACTCAAAGTTGCTTCCGCTATGAAATTAAAGTTGCCTCTATGATGTCTCATAGTGATTCTGTGATTATTCCGTGTTGCTTCCAAACTATTCTAAGTTGTTCCCTTGACTGAAAGTCCGTTGATCCTCCTAGCTGCTCACTGGGTGTTCCATACAATAAGTCTAAATATGTGGGCTGTGATATGTTTGCTTTGTTGAATTTCTAAAAAGATACCAAAAAGAATAACAATGATGCGATGCGATAATAAGTTTGTGATGTATGCTGGATGTCTTATGTGTGGGATTCATTGAAGTCGATTGTTATGCAGCAATCGACCGTGGGCGATGGCTTGGTATGTTAGAACAGAATGAGCCTGGATATCAGTGAATGGGAATCGACAGAATCTTGTGTCGATATTTGTGGTCAGCATAACCACTGCAGGATGGATTGTCCATATTGGACGTTGGTTTGATGCGAGGGAATATTGTGTCGAAATGGCTTGAGCTCTGAGTGGTATATTACATATACCCTCGTCATGATAAGATGTCCCTTGACCCTTGATGTGTTTATGATTTTGTGATTGCTTTACCTATAAGGTATTGGGTGGTATCAAATCTTAGCTGAGCTTACGATTGATACATGACGGCTAGGTATGTCCCCTGATTGTTAAGTCGGACGACCCGTTGTGAGATTTTTTTTTGATATGTTCGGATGAACCATCGCTAGACCTAGACGGTTAGCATTATGTTGGGTAATAAGAGAATTGAGAATAGGAAATGAATGCCTTGGTTGGGAAGAAAATAAATTTTAGATTCAGGCGAAGACTTGAATCAGTTGGGTAAGGAGGATTGTAGGCTTGGTAATGATGGTGTAGTGTTGCTATCGAAAGATTTTGCGAGAACAACTAAGGACCGAATATTGAATGATGTTGGAATTGAGTAAAAGAAATTGCATGTTGGATATCGACATAATTAATGGTAATGTTAGACGCTTATTGGGATGTTACGAATGATTTAGAAGATGCAGAGAGCTGCATCGACGACCGAAAAGTAGAGAATGGGCTTGAGGAATAGATGATCTTAGCACGTTGTGCAGTATGCTTGAGAGAATTTGATGTGTCCTGAATTAACAAGTTATGACCCTTAACTATTTTGAGACATAGAGAATGAGTACTTGTCCCTTGATGCGCGAAAGAGTAGATGTTCCTTATATGAGTCGAATGGCTGGAATACAAATAAGTATCGAGGTGCAGCGATATGTAATAGACCCAGTCGGTAGACGATGTTGTCGCATGATTAACAAGTTTGGTGGAATATAGAATTGTTGGATTATGACTTAGCTAATGAGTTATTTCATATCCGCTAAGATGACCGATATACGAATGCTAGATGATTGGTGCCATAGAGATTGGATCGGTACATGAATAGTAAATCTTCTTTTGGAATCATAAGGAGATGATGCAAAACAAATATTGATGGTTAACGTGAAGTGCTAAGAGATGACGGTATTGGGTGCTAGAAAATTCATAAAGGATGCTCTCGAAAGAAATACGATTATGTGGTTGCCTTATTTTGTTGGTTAAGAGAGTACAGACCGTATCGATGATTTAAAAAAGTGGGAAAGAAATATGTCGCGAAGAGACTGCAGGAAGAGATCGTAAGTGATAAACTATTGAAGTAACAAAGTTGGATGATGACTCGGAATAGTTGACCCGATTGAATAGACAATGTGAGTACAATATGAGGATACAAGTCGAATTAAACAAGTGATGCCATGTCTATGCAAGTGGAAATTGAAAGTTTGGATATTCGATTGATAAGTTTTATATGATAGCTTCGGGAGTGACCATAAGTATTGTTGGATAGAATTGTCGGATAGATTTTGTCGGTTGTAGGTAAGTCTAGAATGAGACTCCGTTGGGTATGGCCCGAGTATGAGTACGGGTAGAAAGACTTGACCTTAGAATGTTGGTTGGTTTCTTAGAATGTCGGTTGGTTGCCTAGAATATTGGTTGGTTGCTTAAGTTTCAGATTGGTTGGCTATGTTCTTCAGTTGTCCGTGTTGGGAATAAGTTCATAAGATTGGGGTGGTGTCCCAGGTCCCTAAGTTGGTCAGACCATAGAGTTGCCCTATGATAAGAATTGGTTGCCTCTCAGATAAGAGATAAGTATGTCCCTGATAGCTATCCATCTCATATGAGTTAGCTGAATGTCTGGTTTAGCTTAGATTAGCTGACCATAGAGACTTGACTGAATGCTAAGTTGACTGTTGGGAAACCGTAGGATGTCCCTATTGATGTTGCGTGAGTATAGTCAGAATAAGTAGGATGCGTCGAAAGGTAAACTTGGAATGGAATGGAGATTAGGAAATTTGATGTTATAATATTGGATTGGATGACGGATCATGTTGGTTTCAAAAATTTGGTTGCCTTGTTGGAACGTCGAAAATTGTTAGAACTTGTTGGATTTGGTTGACTGATATTGAGCTACGAAAATTGATGGGAGTGCCTTGAGATCGTTAGAATAATTTTATTGATCGGATCAGAATTGAGGATAAGTGTAACGATGGAATATGATAGTATATGTAGCCGAGATCAACGAGAGCGAATATGAATAGGAATGACCCTCAGGATTAATGTTGTTGGAATATGAGAGTTGCTTATGCGAGAGAATAATATGTTGGCTTGATCAATACGAGAAAATGTTGGAGTACAGTGAGAAATGTTACTAGAGTGGAATGATAGTACAATTTGAAGGATGGTACGACTTGAAAGATAGATCATGATCGAGAAATTTATGAGATGCAAACAAAGTGTATGGATGCGAACGATAATGAGCACAAAATTCGATCGATGAGAATTGGGGTATCAAAATGAAATGTGGATATAGGATTTATCAACTTTAGTGGCATGAATGACAATGAAATTGAATGGAATACTTGATATAGCTAAGTCTGAATACTTTGGAAAACGTTGGGATCGATTGTGGAATATTTATCGAGTTAGAATTGGCAACATCTATTGTCTTATTAGTTGGTTGGAATATTGAATAAACAAGTGGGATTATACGAGATGCTCGAAGAGAATTACTAATGTTCGGAAAGGAAGTTACACCGTAGCTCGTTCGCTTTTTCTATCACTGAACTTGGCTGAAGTCCATGTATTTCGGGGACGCCTAAAATATGTGTATGATTCCGACTAAGTGGTATGCTGAATTCAAACGAAGCCACGGAGAGGATTATCATGTGCTAAAGATTTGCACGAGTGTTGGAAGAAAGATCAAAAAGATGGTAAACTATGTTGAGTCAAATTGGGATGCTGTATCGAGATGGTACATTACTTGAAATCAATCGTAGGATTGTGAAGAAATATTGAATGGTGTAAGTTGATCGTTGAGAAGTTTCATGTAAAGTCAGTTGAAGTTTTGGGGATGAGTTTTGTTTTAAGTTTCGAGGATGAAACTTTTTCTGAGTGGTATATATTGTAGTGCCCCGACCCGCAAGACGCCTTATGATGGATGGTTGGTTCAATGAAGCTTAGTTGGACTTGGGATTATGCGAAGGATCGCTTGGAAGGCTATACAATTGTGGCAGGAATCGTCCTATAAATGTGAGTAGTGTTGAACCCTTCAAAGATCCTTTAGCTTTACGCTTAAAATAAGGATGAGTATGCTATGTTTCTTGTTGAGTTTGCTCAATAACACCTTGTATGGAATTTGGAAAGATAATGAAAGATAATAATCACCTGAACGTAAACTGCTATTGCTAGATGAATTGTATGCTTGTACACTGTTACGATGAATTGTATGACAGGTGAAGGCAAAGTCCTAAATACTTGGGCGGTGAGTATATCTAGCTTTGGCTCGATGAATAGTTGGTAACACATATGTTAAGACCCAAGAGCTGGGCAGTGAGTATGCTTGAATTGCATTCAAAGGAATGTAAACTAAAACAGATGCTATGTCCCAAAGGATTGGGCGGTGAGTACCTTGAGTTGGTTGGAAAGATATATGGTATCAAAGATGTGGCAAAAGGATTGGGTAACAACATTCTATTATCCTGTCGCCGATGTAGAATGTTGATTACGCCAAGATCTTGAAAAGATGGCAAGATGGCAATACGAATGAGAATGATGGGTTATTACTTAGTTTTCCTTACCATGCATTATATGTTTCTGTTACAGATAAGTTGCATATAGTTGCATGGTCATGGACAACTTGTCGACAAGGTGGTTCCTCGAACGGTATTTCTGGGCCTTAGAAACCGGTTCGTCCCGGGGGGAACCAATGCTGAAGTAGTAGCAGTGCTGAAGTAGTAGCACGGTATACAGGACTTGCAGTGAGGCTAGCTACCTGCACTGGCAAGGGCGCTGTATACCTGTAAGTCGGTCCAAGATGGCGTGTCGCCAGTGACCTTCATATAGATAGGTCCTATGCTAATGATGTCTTATGCAGGCAGAGTAAGTTATTGTCACGTCCCGCTCCCGTAGGAGCGATCGTCCTCGCTAAGGCGTGATGCCGTACGGGCCTAGGTTGCGCCCGTGCAAGGCTAATCCCAGAAACGGCCGATTTGAGCTAGGTCACAGAGTCGCACAGAGTGTCCCCATTTGCAGCGGAAAGTAAATGAACACAAATTGAAGCGAATTCAAACTCTTTATTGATATTCAAGAAGTTTACAAGCGGCTCTAGGCCGAGTTTACAAGTCCCTCAAGCTCTCTCTCTCTGAAACATAAAAGGCGTGCCAAGTGGCTTACAACATGGAATGATTCATGGCGATGTTTCGATACATTATGTCCTGTATACGGTGCTTCAGCTGCTTGTAACACTCCAAGGCTCCAGAGTTAGCTCCGTGCCTTAGCACGTTCGAGGAAAGCTCCGCACCCGACGACGTCTCCTGCTTCCTGCAAGCAATCTGTGGGATTATCAGTACATTGCTATGCACTGGTGGGGAGGCTAGCTCGTCCACAATGCTATCATTACCAAACACGTTCTATTTACTTTTGTGCACCGTCTATCATTCATTGTCTTTCTAATCTTGCCTTAGGATCAGTTTTATGGCATATTTCATAATCTATCCCGTGTTGCCAAATTCAAGTGTGTGCATGGAAATGCATGCACGACTTACCCATACTTACCGTCTGGCCTTCCCTGTCCAAAGTAAACCAAGTTAGTCAACAATTCATATAAACTTTCAATGTCAAGTGCGTGTCCCTGCCTCAAGTTCTAGCACGTCGTAGGCACGTTCTCTAACTCATTTGCATGAAGTACTCTTTATCATTTGGTGTGTTATATTTCAAGCATGTTCAGAAGGCGCTTTATTTAGTTAACTTAGACTACTTTGTTTCAATGCAAGAACTTGTATGTGGATTGCCACCAGCAAAGCCTACTTAGTCTATATATATCGGTCGTTGGCATCACAAGCCATTTTGGACATATTCTCTTTGGCATTCTCACCTATCGAAGCGTGATGGCTGGTACACCTTGATAGTCTCTTGAAATGTCTGGCATTACGTCTCTTTGAGTGGCCGAGCCCCTACCCAAGTAGCCCGTAAGCCCCTTTTTGATTCCGCCTAGGCCGGCCATGATATACCTCCCCTTCGATCGTGCCGCAGAATCCCTTCTTCTTCACGGCCATGGTATTCCCCCCTCACCCGTGCCGATTGTCCACGACCATTTTGTATTGACTTGTCATTTAACTTAACGGCTGTTTTTGAGCTATAGGCTGTATCTGAGCCATAATGCGTTATCGACCAGGTTGGCGTCCGTGCAGCGCGAGTAGTGAGCCCCGTTGCACGTGCCCGTCATACCTGTCCCTAACCATTCTTTCATTTTCTTATCTTTTATTCACTCTTTCATTTCTTTCTTTCACTTGTTCGTACATTCATTCATTCTTCGCGTATTCATTCATTCATTCGTTGATTCATTCATTCACTTATTCGTTCGTTCATTCATTCATTCATTTACTTATTCGTTCATTCATTCATTCATTATGCAACTCCCCGTGCGGGAGTCGCCTTGGCGACCCATCGGTCCCGAAGTCTTCCAATGTTGCTATACTCTACTCGGAACGACTATGTCGATAGTCTTTCGTTTCTTTATTGTAAACCGTTTATTGTTTCATTGTTGAACGTATAGGAAATTTGAATGTAAGCTTGTGCCTTAGCACGAGTGTAGAGCGCGGTGTGGGAGTTCTCATATTTTCCATATTCTTTTCCATATTCTATACAAGTATACAAGATGGGATTATTCCCTTTGCTAGGTGCATTGAGTCATTTATTAGCATGCGCGGTGTTATCGCCTTGCGATTCTAGCAATAGTGTCCGTATTGTTATGTGTCTAGGCTAAACAAACACGGGTTCATCGGAGCCACCCACCTTAGCGATGTTCGCATTGGCCGAGCGATACTCCGAGCGCGCCTTTGAAAGTCTAAGTCTGGATTCATCTTGACGGGCCAATGTAAGCCTTGCATCGATTCTTCATCTGGTCGATGCCAACTCTTCGGGTCGACGGCACATTTGAGTCGTTGCACTTGCCATTTGAATTGGCGTTCCGCTAGGACGGAGCAGGTCATTACAGTTATTACTCAAATACAGGAAAGGATGTCGGTTGTTGGTAAGAATCACCTGAATGGTGATATTCATATTGAATCATGATATTGTTTCTAACAATGTCTTGTGCAGGCAGAGTAAGTATTATAAATGTACAGGGATGGCTATACGACCGTGGGTAAGAATCACCAAAGGGTGATATCTGTATGCATTCAATTATATTGGCTATGAGATTTGCATGATTTACTTCTTGTCGGCTATAACATGAAATTGACCCTAAGGCAACGAGAAATACCACTGTTAATAATGTTCTGTAACATGATTACTTAGTGTTTTCTTCTTAGGTGAGTTGGGCCAGCACCGCTCGCCAGTACATTGATGATGTACTGACCCACGTTGTGGGCAATATTTCAGGTGCTTGCTTATGGAGGAAATCCTTGAATCAGTGCTTGGCATCGATGAATCGGATGGGTGTGCAGAAGCTCTTCTTTCAATACGATGTCTTGTGCTATATGGGACATAATGTATGGAACAGTGGAACTCAGTTGTACCAGTGAGATTGTAGCCAAATTGGCAAGTTCAATGTAAAGAAGTCGGTATATTCAGTTGTAGCCTAAATGGCAAGTGTATACATTCAGTTGGCTATTCAAGAGTCTTGTAATCAATTGTAAACTCTGTATTCCGTTGCAAGTCTTGTAATCCATTATGATTATCAATAAAGAGATACATTTCTTCATATCTTGTGTGACTTCAAATTATTTGCTTGGTTTTGCTGCGTTATCGATGTCTTCTGAGAAATACCAGGAACTGTAATGGTTTTGCCTTGTACAAGTGTAATCTAGACTTGTACGGCATCACACCCAGTGGCTAGTTTCGATCCTCCGGGATCGGGGCATGACAGCATACCCGTTGGAACGAATTCAGACTTAGATTTCGGACTTCGGGTCAATTGTAGGGCTGTTTTGGTGTACTATAATAGGTTGTGAATGTATGGGGGGTTAATTGGGTCGTGCTATCTATGCTAAAAATATTCTTGGAGCATCAAGGGAGGTCGGGAAGGGGTTGAAACTGCCAGTAAGCCATAAGGTGCTGTCGGCGGCCAAGGCTAGAAGGGAATTTCGGGATTGAAAATTTTGGGGGAAGGTGGCAACTGAAATATTAGGTTAAAATATAAGTTTTGAGGCCTATATATGTTATATTTTGTCTACGGAATATTTTTGAAAATTTTGGTAAGATTTGGTTGCACCATTTGAAAGATATACATATTTGAATCAATGGATAATTAATGGGTTTTCTAATTTAGAAAGTCAATGGTGGGTTATTTCAAATCTATTATGGTTGTAAAAATCCTCTAAAAATTAATATAAATTTTTCCTAATTAGTTATGGTAACCTATTATAGGCTTAACCAAGCTAATTTAACTAGTTTTAGGCCTATAGAGTTTATGGAATTGAAATTGACTATGAAAAACTATTTAATCGTTCTTGTGTGCCATTTGAAAATAAATAGCACATGAGAACTCAAATGAGTGGGACACCATTGGAATGTGTGTAGTGTCTCAAAATAGGTCATAACCATATATTAGGTCAAATGATTTGGATCGAAGTTTGGCCTTAATTGCAATTTGGAAAGCTAGTCAAATTTTACGGTAGAGATTAAAATGACTATTTTACCACTAAAGTTGCATATAAAAGATATAGCACAAGAAAACATGTTTGGATGGGACATAATATATCAAACTGAAGGTGCACTCATCTAAAATATGTGATGGGACTAGATTTGAGAAATTGATAATATTGTGCTTCAAAAATCAAAGCTTTGGTAAAGTACTATAATAGGCATTATTGATCATAAAATATAGTTTAATATTAAATATCCTTATTAAATAAATAAAAATAATATCCAAAAATCAGGGGGCTAACAACCTACCTACCTTAGAAAATTTTGCCCTCAAAATTAAAATAACACTACTATATAATGCTATAATAAAAAGGGATAAGTTATGAATCTTACCAGAATCCTCAAATAAATGTGGATATCACTCCCGCATGGAATCTTCACGCTCTCAAGTATATTATCCTGGAGAATGGTGCTTCCATACAATCCGAACTAATCTAATCGTATGCCCTATAAGCGTCTTCTCGCTAGTATCCAAGATACCAACTTCATGCTCCTCGTATATTAGATTGGGTCCTACTGTGATCTCGGAATGGACTACCTCATGAATTGGATTAGTCACATACCTCCTCAATCGTGAGACATAGAACACATCATGCACTCCCTCTAATGATGGGAGCAATGCAAGAAGATATGTCCCTTCTCCAATATGCTTTATATTACCCCAGGGTTACAAATCTAGAGGTACGACTTCTAACTTAGAGCTTGAGTCTTCTTCTATAACTAACAATAGAAAAATCATAATTCTTCCGAAACTCTATCAATCCTTAAACTATATACGATATTTCTATAAGTTACATCACCAACTTGTAGAGTAGTTCTATTAGCGATCCACTCCTTTCTACATATACAAAATCTATACATTTCTTATAAGTATGCCTAACCATTTCTAACTATCTGTTGTATAAAGGTTGAGGCTGAACTAAACGACTACATAAACCTATTGGTCATCCTTTTAGTCCTAGCCTGTTATAGGTCATTTCATTCCTAGTCTTATCATGTATAGAAAGGACCATCCATTCTATTTAGAACTTCTTACTCTATCTAACACTCATTACTAATCATCTTGACACTATCGTTAGATAATACTTCCTCTAGTATTTCTAATCTAAGCCCATCTTAGGCCAAAGACAGCAAGATTTAGTCTAGTTATTTCTATGGTTGCTGGTTAGGGTCTGGCCCCATATCGTGCTATATCCGAACTTATTCCTTGGGGAAGTATCCATAAAATTCTATCCACCTTAGTTGTTTACCTAGTCCTGTGAAATATGGACTCATATCTTCTTCAAATGAAAACAAATTTATACAATAATGGTTCTACATAATCTTAGGTCCAATCTTAAGTACAAGGCCTACTAAATAATTCTATTCATAAAAAAACTTTAAAATATACTCCCGTGGGGTCCTATTTTCTTAAGCCACTATAACTAATACCAAGTTTAATAGCCCAATCTCTAAAATCGTATATCTAGTATTCGAATAAATCTTTTTGGTTATGTAAACTTCTAATTCACCCTATCTGTTTGGCAACTATAGGGATGCCTATCACATCCTTTCTACCTTAATAAATATTTTCTTTTATAATACTCTATCAACTATGTTCTATCCAGTGATGGAGTAGATGGTTCACCAAGCACGAGCGTTCACCCTTTCGAAAGTGAGAATGACGAGAATCCCAAAATGAGGAGGCCAAGGAAGTTGATCGACCTCAATTGCGAGTTCCAAAGGCGATAGATAAATTTAAAAGAGTTTTCAAGACAGTTGTGGATTGAGATTCTAATACTTTATCATATTGCACGCTCATTTGTCACAGTAATTGTCACGACCCGTACCCTAGGGTTAGGGCACGAGAACGTAACAACGCCCAGCCTACGCCGCAGTGTCGGCGGTAGAACGCTGTCCTAGGTCTCAATGCATCTAATAGTATAAGACTAAACAGTTTATACTCCCCGAATGGGGGTGACATAGCAGAATGTAAACTCAATCACATCTAAGGTAGAGCATAAAGGAAGATAGATAAAACATGAAATCGAAAAGAGATACAACAGATAGAAGTCTAAGTGTCTAAGATACATAACCCAGGAATACATCTCAAACTCAAATACAGTAATCCACAAAGTAAATACAACTCCAGACAAAAATGAAATAGCTATCTAAACAACCTCTAATGGGTCTCCTCTAGGCTAGCAGGTAATTTCCAAGCTATCTGTAAAATTTGTCAACGTATCCTGTCAGGAAAATGAGCAAGTACAAACACCAACAGCAGTTCCATATGAATTGACAAATACTATAAGAGACAGTAATAATGAAATACATGACAAAGATATCGGTGACTTGGGAACCATTTGAAAGCCGAGTTACAACCCTTAAACCAAACAAGGACCGGGGTTGTAACCCTTCTTTCAAACGGAACTTAGTCCCATAACCATGACACAGTATGAAAGCAGGTAGAACAGGTGAGTTCGACGACTTGGGAACCATTTGAAAGCCGAGTTACAACCCTTAAACCAAACAAGGACCGGGGTTGTTGTAGGGTGTGAAAATTATGACACGCTGACATAAAACTCAGTCCAAGTCATACGCTCAAAGCCATACGCTCAGTCCAAGTCATACGCTCAAGGCCACACGCTCAGTCAAGGCCATACGCTCATCCAAAGGCCGTACGCTCAGTGAATATTTTATTATTTTCTGAGATGAAAGCACAGCATATATTTAATAAAGGATGAATCTGACACTTCGTCTTTCGTGCAAAGACAGCTGGCTAATGGAGACTAGCCGTCGTATATGTTTTCGAAGAGTCGGTTTTGTCTTTTACGAGGACAGCTCAGCATTTCTCATAAATGTAAAAGCCATCAGTACTGTCAGTTTTGACAGTCTGTCAGCCATCATATCCGCAGTCACGACGCTCGAGAAGATTTTGTCAGTTATTGGAAGATATGGCGTATCAAAGAAGATTGATGATGGCCACGTGTCTACTTATTCAAACATGCCACGTGTCTACTTATTTCTTATACTAAGTGAGCGTATGGATCTCATACGACTTCTTCAAACTAAGTGAGCGTATGGATCCCATACGACTTCTTCCAACTAAGTGAGCGTATGGATCTCATACGACTTCTTCCAACTAAGTGAGCGTATGGATTCCATACGACTCCTTGACAAGTGAGCGTATAGTTTCCATACGACTCCCTGTCAATAATGTGAGCGTATCAGCTTTATATGGTTCTACGCTGTCCAAGTAAGCGTATGCAAGACATGTGCCTTCAAAGCTAGCGTATAACTCTTCTTCTAAGGCAGCGTATCACAGCAGTTATGTCCAGAATGGTTTTTCAACGAGCAGTTAACACACGTTCTCACGTGTCCTGTACTCAGTTATCCACTTCTTCAGAAGTTATGCAACGTGGCATTCATGCCATCAATCTCTCCTGAATATCCTCCACTACTTTCAACCGCACGCTAATGTGTCTCCATCAGAATTTGCCACGCGTCCCTGCAGTTATGCACACGTCAAGTAACTACCTGAGCGTATGCTTAAGGACAGTTATCCTGAACTCTATAAAAGAGAGTTTCTTCATCTTCATCAAACACTACAGTCAATTTCAGAGAGAACAGAGAGATTGCCCAGTTGTTGTCCAAGTTCTTCAAAGTTCGAGTCTTCTTCATCGCATCGTCCAAGGGATAAAGTAATCGTCTTCTAGATTAGATTCCTACAGTTGTAATTTTCTCAGATACAAAATAAATAAAGAAAATTTATTTATGGAAAACAAATTGGCGACTCTGCTGGCCTTTAAAAATAAAAGTCACGCTGAGTTGATCAAGACAGAGTCAAAAGTCACGCTCAGTTGATCCAGACAATATAAACAAATCACGCTGGAGAGACAGCTCATCATTTGTCAGAGAGTAATTATGACTGACAGCACAACAGTCAAAGAATGTCTCTTCGTATGCCACGTATGCACAGACTTCGAGAGATCATCGCCGTCTATTGCGTGATTTTCGAAATCTTCTTCAGCAAGACTCAGCCTTCGTCGAGTTGGCGTACCAAAAGGGTTTCTTGTCATGCGACTGACAAAGCAATCACTGTCAGAGATTTTGTGTCAGTCGAGACACGCCGAATCAAGACAGCTGGCAGTTCTATCTCAAGTCTGCGTGTATTTGTGATCTTCATCTCAAGTTTGCGTGGATTCTGAAGTTTTCTTCCTCAAGTTTGCGTGGATTTTTGAGTTCTTTGCCTCGAAGTCTGCGTAGATCCTGAAGCTTCCTGCCCCAAGTTTGCGTGGATTTTGAAGCTTTCTACACCGAGTTCGCGTGGATTTCGTCTTCAACAAGTCTACGTGGATTTCATCAAATTAGAGTACGTGGCAGCCATACCACTGATCTCTCGCCTGCGTGTCCTGTAACTTGCATACGACTCATGCATGATTGCCATGTGTCCAACAGTTACAGGCCACGTCCAGTAACTGCTCACAGCCTTGCGTATGTTAAATCCTGCATAATTTTCAACTAAGCACAGGCTGTGAAGACAGTTATCTTTTCAGTTATTGTTTTTGACTCTATAAATAGAGTTCTTTTTTTCATTCATTGTACAGATACATTGATATCTACTGTCAAAATTTTGAGAGCTTTTCTTCTTCGTATAGTCCAAGGGATAAAGCGATCGTCTTCTAGATCGGATTCCTACAGTTGTAATTTTCCCAGAAACACAACAAAGAAAGAGAATTTATTTATGGAAAACAAATTGGCGACTCTGCTGGGGAAAGCTGTCTCCTCCAACGAGATAGCAACAACTCAATGCGATACTTCGTCGATCGGCTTGACGAAGAAGACGATGGTTGTACAATTCGACCAATCGGCTTATGAAGAAATGCTCAAGGCGAAGGAGGGCCGCACTGCTTCCTCCGCTCTTCCTGCTGCCAAGAAGAAGGGACACTCCGTCTATGTCCCTAAGTCTTCTGCAGCAGTCCGAGACGCTTCTGTCACTTCTCATGCTAACAAGAACATGTCTTCAACTTCCATAAAGCACAATTCGGCTTCTCTGAACACGGCAACAGTGGCTTCTCCTAGTCACACTGACAAAGTTGGTTCTTTAACCAAGTCAGCGTGTACAAGGAAAACCATCTCTGGACATGTCAAAGTCCCTTCTCCCTCTACTCTTACGACAGCAGTCGGCTCTTTAGCCATTGATGACTCTGAGCGTATGGTATTCAAAGGGCAGCGTACGGCAAAGGCAGCGTACAAAAGCCAACATCAGGCAGCGTACGCTAAGCCAAAGCCAGCGGATGCTAATAAAAAGGCAGCGTATGACCAGAAGTCCAAACTGAAGTCAGCGTATGCTAACAGATACAGTCCTTTGACTGTTTCTCAAAATTAGGCTGGGGGTTCTCTTCCACAGAACATACAAATGATTCCCCCTCAACTTGCACATCTTGTGCCAACCAAGGAGAGAGACTCTTTAGTCAACTCCTCTACTCCTAAGGTCTTTACCTCTGGAGTTAATTTGACTAGTACTCTTACTAGATCAAACAAAGGAAAATGTCTTTTGGCTAATTCCTCTAAAGATGGATTATTACTGACTCCCAGTCGGAATAATACCCATCTTCCTTCTCTCCAAATTTCTCGATCTGAGAAAGGCAAATTACAAGTATCCAAGACTGATATCAAAGTCAGATCTCCTACGGATCTTCGTAACAAGCTTAATCAGAATCGTCTCGGTTCTACTGAGACAAGTATATTAGACCCTGATGTAGAATATGCCAAGAACTATGTGGCTCAAATTAATCAGTCTTTATACACTCAGGAACCAAGAAGACAGAAGAACAAAAGACAAGTTTCTACACAGAAACTATCTTCAAGTACTTCCCAATCTGTTCCTAAAGATCTCCGGGAGTATTTGCAAAATAAACGGAGAATTGACACTCCGTCAGGTTATGATATTGCTCATATTTGTCATGAAAAGCATGGTTGCAACTTCCAACCTCGAGTTGTAATTCAATGTTGTTGTTCACCAAAAAGACAATCTGTTTTCGAACGGATTCAATATGAACCAATGTTGGATGAAGATGAACCTCTTTATGCTTATGTCAACATAACCTCCAGAAATATTGGGGGTAGCATACGGTCTGATGCTATATCAGACTCTGAAGATGGTGTTTATCTCGGCACCCGATCCAGGACCGGAGCCTTGGCCAGAGCCTCTTCTTCTTCTCATCCAAGTGGTAATCCGGAGATCACAGAAGACTTCCTTGGAGAATCTAACTTTCCAGTATTGACTCCCATAAATAGCCCCGGGAAAGATACTGATTCACACAGTGATGATTCAGAACAGACTGTTTCATCATCTATTCCTCGAATGATTACCACTTACATGGCAGAGGGCAATCATGAACCTTCGACTAGCACCGAAGCTCATGAACAAAGGATTTCTTCCTTAGAACAACAGTTACGAGCTATGGCAGATACATTGAATGCTATGCACACTCTTATGCAAGCTCAGCATCAAACTCAGCAAGTCCAACAGACAGCTCCTCCAGTTATATTAAATACTCCTGTTGTTCCAAACCCGGAACCCTCTACTATTCCGGGGGTACAATGTAATGTTCCTGTACAACCCACTCCAAGTCAGTCTGGAGCTGGGGGTGGTACATATGCTGCAGTCCCTCCTCCCAATTACACTCAACAAGTTACAACTCCCCAATCTTCTGGAATTGTTTCTGAAGAGTTAAAGAATCTCCGAACTCAATTCGAGGCATTCAAACAGAAGGATGGTTTGCAAAGGTTAGGTATCAAGCAAGCTTACCCGATAGAATGGAAGCAGGTATCGTATCCACCAAAATATAAACCTCCGACCATCTCTTTCTTTGATGGGACAACCTCCCCAAGGCAGTTCATTATTCATTTTGAAGTAATGACTGATCAAATGCAACCAAGTGACGCCCTCCTTACTCGGGTGTTCGTTGGATGTCTCAAAGGAACGGCTTATGAATGGTATAGAAGTCTCCCTGATGGGTGCATTACCTCATTTGCCGGTTTCAAGCAAATGTTTCTTGAACGATTCTATGAAGGGCTTAACGACATGACCATGTCAGCCCTCATAAGAATTAAACAGAAAAATAATGAAACCACCGAGGACTTCATTGAAAGATTCATAAGAGAAGCCCTCAAAATGCCTCTCGGAACTCCCGATGCTGTTACCATCGACACTTGCAAGTCGAATCTCTTACCAATTATCAGCATGTGGACAGGGTCCACTCAGTTCCAAGATTGGCCTTCTTTCATTGTCAGTGCCAAGGCTGCCGAGGTCAGTGCTGAGACCTTCAAGGGTCTGGGGGTACAAATGGCTCCCAAGGAATCAAATCAGAGTGCTAGCAATAGTCCTCGACCCAATAATCGCAAAGGGAAAGAAGCTCTTGAAGTCAATCTCCAAAGCAGTAGTCAAGAGGTAAAGACTACCCAAGCTACTCCAGCTCCAACAAATCAACAACAGAGACCTCCTCGGCCGAAGGAAGAATATTCTTTCGACGATGATGATGTTCAGGGTATCTTTGAATGCTTGCTCAAAGGTAATAAGATTCAATTGCCAGAAATTAAAAAGCCTGATGAAGCCAATAAGACAGATCATCCAAAATATTGTCCATATCATAGAATGCTGGGTCATACAATCCGATCTTGCTATGTATTAAAAGGGAAGATTCAAGAGATGATTAAATCAAGAGCTGTGACATTAACACCCAAAGACAAAACAGTCACAGCAAATGTAATTTCAATGCAGTTCGGTGACTTCCCTCCCTTAATGGTAGAAAGTGGGATTGTTCCTATCCCCAAAGCAACTCTCGAAGTTGTAAACATCCAACCAGCACAGAATGACGGACTAGTTCCTGTCACAACCAAGAAGGGAGAGATCATGTGGATTCATCCAGATTTAATGACGGAGTTTGAAACGTCTTCCTCTTCTCCTCGGAAGACTCCATCATCTAAAAAGAAGCTCGGGAAGACTAAGTCATGCAATGTGACTTCTAGTTTCACACCCGATTTTTATCTAACTTCTACTTTCATCTCAGCAGGAAATTCACTCCCTACGGAGATAAAATCTGTACCTCAATTTGAAGATAGGTACAAGCCTGCTTTTCATCTATACAGTTCACAATCTCGTGAATTGATGGCGAAGATGGGTTATGATCTAGCCACTGCTCCTGGTTTGAACTCAGGCAAGGGACTCCGAGCACCTTTGGCCATCACTATGAGACATAATCAATCTCGTGTTGGCCTTGGTTTCTGGAATGAAGCTCTCATCAAACATAAAAGAACCAAGAGCAAGATAAAGAATTGCAACATGGTTTCCATAGACCCTGAACCAGAATCTGAAGTTGAAGTTCATGCTGGAACTCGGTCAGGAAAAATATATCTGAAAGATTATGCTGAGATTCCTGAAGAAACTTCTGACGTTCCTCCGGTTACAGCTTCAACACCAGTCTCTACTGAAGAGCCTTTAAATGTTCCTGTTGAAACAGTTCCTTCTAAACCAACAGCAGCTGACAAAGGCAAACAACAAGTCCGTTTTGACAAACCATTGAAGAAGTCATCTCCTACCGGACTTGAAAAGCCTTATAATTTTGATATATTGGCTCAACTAGCCAATACCCTAGCCAAATTATCAATCTTTGAGCTCTTACGCCTCTCTAAAGAGACTCGAGAAACTCTAAGTGAAGCATTGCTGCAAGCAGAAACCTGCCTAACTCTTATCAAGAAGCTGGAAACAGAATCTGTTTCTCATTGCCATAATGTATTGGAATTTATTCCAAACATTACCTTTACGCAGGACGATATGCTGCTAGAGGATAATCGACATGACCGTCCTTTATATCATACAGGATATATTGATTCTATGAAGGTTGATCGTCTCTTGATTGATCCAGGATCTGCTCTCAGTATTATGCCAAAAGCTATGCTAGACGCACTGAAGATACCTGTACATAGCCTTTCCAGCACTATCACTACCATCTTGGGATTTAATCAAGGAAAAAGTGAGCCTTTGGGCAAGATTCGCCTCAAATTTCAAATAGGCGATCTTCGTACTAAAGTTACTTTTTACATCATCGACAATCATGGTTGCTCATACAATGCTCTGTTGGGGAGAGCATTTTTGTATGAACATAATGTCGTTCCTTCGACTCTTCATCAGTGTTTCAAATATGTTGATGATAATGGAGAAGTTCAAAAGGAGGTTGCAGATCTCTATCCATTCAAAGGAGTTGAAGCTTACTTCAATGACGCTCGCATGTACAAAGATGAATACTCAAAAGTCTTGCAAGCTATGGATAATGATGATGAGATAGCAAAAGTTGGCACTTTTGTTATTCCTGTAAAAGGGCGTATCACTCCTCCGCAGTCTGTTAAATCATCTGAAGAAGGCTCACTGATAATTCCTGTCAGTAGACGTACTACTCCATCACCTGCCCAGGCTCCACAAGGCTCACTGATAATTCCTGTCAGTGGACGTACTACTTCATCACATGCCCAAGCTCCACAAGGCTCACTGATAATTCCTGTCAGTGGACGTACCACTCCCCCTCCATCTTTTTAGGCTAGATCAGATACTCTAGTCATTCCAGTCAGTGGATGTACTACTTATCCACGATCTTCTTCAAGGGAGCTCACCTCTTCTGAGCCTTTTGTTATCGATCTTAATCGAAACAAAACTTCTGATCGCTCTTCCTCTCCCCCTTTTGTCATTAATTTGACTAAGTCTGATAAGGCTCAGCCTTCTGTTGTAAATACAGTATCTAATATTAATGAAGCATCTCCTTTGCAGTATATTGATGTCTGTGATCATGTACAAAGTTATTTACAATTGCTAGATAGCTTAGAGTCACTAACTATAGGGGTTGTTCAATCTCTTCATACAGACGTATCATTGGAAGCCATACAAAAATCATACTTCGTGGTCCCTGCTAAAAAGAAGGGAGAAAATCCAATCTTCTTTTATAAAGGACCCCAGAATCCTCCTAACTTGGAAGAAGATGACATAAACGACGATACTGGAAGGTTACAACTGCGTCGCTACAGTCAACAATCCAAAAATATCATTAAGAATATGGATTATGACTTTAGAACCAGTCTCAATAATGGAAAAGGAAGAAGAATGCTTGTTCGAATTCCTCCATTAAAATACGGAAGGACAAAATGTGGTTTAGGTTACATTACTCCTACTTCCTTTATCAACATAGTCCATGAAGATTCAAAATCCGATGAAGACGAACGATCTGAGTCTTCTGATTCCCTCTCTTGGGATTCTGACACGAGTATTGGCGATATCCATCGTTCTATTCTATCCATCAATATGGTCTCCGTTGATGGCCCGCAGGAAAATGATAAAGATGAGGATGATTTTGAAATATCACCCGAATCGGAACAATGGGCTTAAAGATTAGATAATCAATGGGAATTCAGGTTCGAGCAGAGGGAACCTCCTACCGAAGATAAACTGATCCAAATTGATGTTGGTGAAGAAGGTTCTCCTAAACCAATATTCATCAGTGAAAGTCTTTCAGAAACAGATAAGCAAGACATGATCAAACTTATTTGTGATTATATAGATGTCTTTGCCTGGAGTTACGAAGATATGCCAGGACTAGATCCGAAGATTACAATGCACAAACTCAATATCATGCCAAATGCTAAACCAGTCAAACAACAACAGCGACGATTTCGTCCAGACATCATGGATGCAATTGAAGCTGAAGTCAACAAGCTTATGGCTTCTGGATTTATTCGAGAGGAACAACATCCTGAATGGGTGGCTAACATCGTTCATGTCCTTAAAAAGACTGGCAAGATCTGGGTCTGTATAGATTTTTGTGATCTCAATGCGGCTTGTCCTAAAGACGAGTTTCCTCTTCCAATTACTGATGTCATGATCGATAACACATGTGGTTTCGAACGAATGTCATTTATGGATGGGTATTCGGGATATAACCAGATCAAAATGTTTCCAGATGATGAAAAACACACTTCCTTCAGAACGCCGATCGGTACATACTGTTATACAGTGATGCCGTTTGGTCTCAAGAATGCAGGAGCAACATATCAGCGAGCAATGAGCACTATATTTCGCGAACATCTCCGAAAAATAGTCGAATGCTATGTTGATGATATTGCGGTCAAAAGTCGACGAAAGGAGGATCATATCCAAGATTTGAAGACTATCTTTGATTTAATGCGTCAGCATCAACTTAAAATAAACCCTACTAAGTCCTTCCTGGGCGTCTCTAGTGGTAAATTTCTCGGCTTCGTCATTACCGCTAAAGGTATACACGTGGATCACGAGAAGATCAAAGCCATTCAAGAGATGCGTCCTCCACGCACCTTAAAAGAGCTACGAGGATTTTAAGGAAGAATTGCTTATATCAGGAGATTCATTTCTAACTTATCAGGACGCTGTAGACCATTCAACAAACTTCTGAAGAAGGGTGTATCTTTCGTCTGGAATGAAGAATGTCAAAAAGTATTTGACGATATTAAACAGTATCTCATGAACCCTCCAGTTTTGGTACCTCCCGTCTCGGGGATACCATTTCTTCTATATGTTCGAGCCATGGATCATTCTCTTGGTGCATTACTTGGCCAGAAAAATAAAGATGGCCATGAACAGGCTATTTATTATCTCAGTCGCACAATGACGGGTGCTGAACTGCGTTATTCTCCGATCGAAAAAGAATGCTTAGCATTAATGTTTGCTGTTCAGAAAATGCGACATTATATTATCGGTCAAACGATTCACGTCATTTCCAGAGTGAATCCCATCAGGATTATGATGAAGAAACCTGGTATTCTCAACTCCAGACTAGCTAATTGGGGAATCTTGTTAGCTCAATACGATATGCATTATATTTCTCAGAAGTCAGTTAAAGGACAGGCTCTTGCTGATTTTCTGGCTGCTCATGCAATTCCAGAAGATTCTAAATTATATGATGATATTCCTGATGAAGTCTTGGATTCAAATCTGATTTCTGAAGAAGTTTCTACCTGGCGTCTATTCTTTGATGGAGCATCTAGAATAGGTCCTAACGGCGATATTGTCGCTGGAGTTGGGATTGTTCTTGTATCCCAGAAGGACTAACTATTCAGAGGGCTTATTCTCTAGATCAATCATGTTCAAACAATGTAGCCGAATACAATGCATTACTCATTGGTCTTCAACTTGCTAAACATCTAGATATTCAATATTTGGAAGTTTTTGGAGACTTCAAGCTTATTGTCAATCAGATCAGAGGAACGTATGAAGTTCGTCATCAGGATTTGATACCTTATCATCGAGCAGCACTCTCTATAGTCTCATCTTTTGAAGGTTTCTTTATTGAACATGTTCGACGAGCCTATAATGCAGAAGCTGATGCTTTAGCTAATCTTGCTGCTGTATTAGCTATACCAATCAGACGTCAGCAAGTGATAGTGGTTTATAACCGAGAACTATTCTGTGTTGAGAATAATTTGGCTTTGGCTTTTCCCTATAAACCAGACGAAGATTCTTTCAACCTTGATGCTGGATTAAAGTTTGACAAAATATCCTCATCTTCTTTCGATTCTACTATGGAATATGTCTTTTCTAATGAAACAGAAGCCATAATTGAAGACTGGAGACGCCCGTTTCTAGATTTTGTTTTGTATGATATATTTCCTGATAATCCGAGTGAAGCAGCGTCTATTCGACGTCGATCTCTCAGATTCTATTATAATCATACGATGAAAACATTATATCGTCGATCTTACGACGGTCTTCTCCTCCGATGCATTGCTGGTGAAGAAACACAACAGATAATCCGTGAAGCACATGATGGTGTTTGCAGAGCTCATCAACCAGGTCCTAAACTTCAAGAGCGTATCCGACGTATGGGTTATTATTGGCCCACGATGGTGGCTGACGCTATTCAATATGCTCGTAAATGTAAAGCCTGTCAAATTCATGCAGACTTTATCCATCAACCGTCAGAGTTCTTACACCCAACAGCGGCATCATGGCCCTTTGAAGCTTGGGGCATGGACGTCATTGGTCCCATCAACCCACCATCATCAAGAGGACATCGGTTTATTTTAGCAATAACCGATTACTTTTCCAAATGGGCTGAAGCAATTCCGTTATCTGAAGTTAAAACTTCTAGTGTTATCAACTTCATCAAATATCATGTTATCTATCGATTTGGTGTTCCTCGGCGTATTATCCATGATAACGGACCGCAGTTCGTTAGTCAGAAATTTACTCGATTCTGCGACGATCATCGGATTAATAATTTAGCTTCTACAGCATATAATCCAGCAGCAAATGGATTGGCAGAAGCTTTCAATAAAACAATCATCAAACTCTTGAAAAAGTTTGTTTCTTCCAACAAACGCAACTAGAGCGAGAAGCTTGGTGAATGTTTATGGGCCTACCGCACCACAGTTCGCAATGCGACCGGATGTACACCTTTCTGTTTAGTATATGGGTGTGAAGCTGTTCTTCCCCTTGAGATCTAGATTCCTTCTCTGAGAATTGCAATCTCCAATGAACTGACAACAGAAAATAATGATCGTCTTCGACTTCAAGAGTTGGAAGCTCTAGATGAAAAACGATTGTATGCTCAACAAAATATCGAGCTATATCAGGCCCGAATCTCAAAAGCTTTTAACCGGAAAGTCAAAGTCAGAGCATATCAGAAGGGAGAACTGGTCCTTACTGTCAGACGTCCTATGACCATGACACATATGAGCAAAGGCAAATTTGATGCGAAATGGGAAGGCCCATTCGTAGTAAACAAAGTCTTCTCTAACGGAGCATACCAGCTTGCCTCTATGGATAGGAAAGTCATGATGATGTCTATCAATGGCAAATTCTTAAAGAAATATTATGTATAATATTTTCATCATTTCCCCAGCAAATATAAAATTCTTCTCTACAAAAGTTATTTCCATATCGTTATCCCCAGAGGAAACTGATATTCCACCATGTATCATCTTCCCAGAGAATTTGATATTTTGTTTTATTAGATCCCCAGTGGTTTTAATAAAGATCTTGTATATAAAATCATGTCCATATTACCTCTGAATTTTCTATCTCAGTATGTATCATATTTTCTATTTTAGAAAAATGATATCTCGTCTTTTGATTTTCGAGTCCAAAGATCATGGAAAATATATTTCAAAGATATCTTTATATCTGAATTCTGTTTTCTCTAATCAGTATTAAACTAAAAAAAAATCTTTGGTTTAATATCATGATAGAGTTGCAAAGTTTATTTGTATATTCTATTCTATTGAAATATGTCAGTATTATTTACCTCTGAACATGTTTTCTACAAAAGTGTCATCCACAGAATTGAAATCAAGCCAAGATGTTCATTTCTTTAATCAGAATCAAAACATTGCTTACAATTGGATTTCAAAAAAACATTTCAGTACATGAAAAATGTAAAAGAACTATTTAGGAGGTGTAATGATCTCCTGAATACGAATGATTACATTATTCATCTTCTCATCATGAGCTTTCTTTATTCGCTCTGATGTTTCAATTCCAATCCTCCGTTGGTCATATTCTACAATAATAGAACTACGGCGATTGGTTTCTTCAATCTGATTGATTTGTATTAATTCTCGCTCTTGCTGTAAAATTTGACAGCGTTCAGCTTCAGATTGATGATCAGCAGCAATCTTTGATTGTTCTTTCTCCACAGAGGCAATTTACTCCTGAATATGAGCTAGCTCTTCCCTCAATTTTCTAAGCTCCTCAGCTCTTGACGCTTCATCCTTCTCTAAGCGCTCCATATTCTGACGAGTACTTATTATTTCTTCGTCTTTTGCCATTAACTCTTTAGAAGATTGAGCAAGGAATTCTGTCAGAGCAATATGCTGAGCTTAAGCTTCATTCTCCAATTGAGAAATTTCAGCTGCAGTCAGAGATTCAATATCCTCCTTTTTAGTCTCCCAGTATTTTTGGATGTTGGCTTCTAAATCATTCAGGAGATGTTCAAAGAAGACATATTGAGCCTCATAACCAGATTGTCTCAAAGCTGAACGTGGGAAACTAGTCGCTTCTCAAAGACTCAAAAATGGCATAGTCTCATCTTTCATGAGTCGCCTCGAATATGTATCCAGATATGTATAAATAATATCTGAATACATCCCCATGACTTTGGCTATCCCTGTGTCAAAACTGGGAGTCGCTGCAATAATAGGGGAAGGAGCAGGAGGAGCTTCTATTCTTGGAGCTAAAGTTAGTGCCTTTGGAGAACTCGGCAGATGGGAACTCCCCTCACCCACTTCAGTTTGAACAAGTGGGGCTTGAGTAGAACTCATAGCCGGTGCAGTTCCTACAGCTGTTGAAATAAAAGAAGCATGATCAAAACCAAAAGATAATAAAGCAGAGACAAGACAAAACTTTGATGAATAAAATATTACCTGGAGTTGGTTCATATTCAGTCTCCTTCGGATCATTTAATCCAGCTTTTAGTCTGTTCAGGGTACTTTCTGACACGGGATTTATTTTACTGCTTCCCGCTCCAGAAGTACTCGGAATTTGAACTTCAATTTCCAGATGCCTCTCTGGCTCTGGTGGCAACCCTGAGTGTTGACCAATGGTCTTCAGTGCATCGATTGGTGTTTTAGACGGTGATTCATCGTCTATTTCCATGTCTTCTTCTCCAGACGAATGCGACGACGGTTCATAGTCAACTTGTTCGCTCTCTGAAGCTTCAACAATTGGATTGAGAGGAGTGGCTTCCTTCACTGATTCTCCCGAAATCAGTAAGTTATTAGCCGTTTCAGTCTGATGCTCGGCCTCTACCGCAGGTTGACTAATTTTCTGCGCATCATCGGCCATTGGTGGAACTGAGCCTATATCAGAAGGCCTAGAAGACCCAGCAGTTTCAGGAATCTCTTCTTCTTCTGTCTTTACAGAGAAATCAAAAGCAGTTTGCTTTTTTGCAGCCAATCGCATAGCACGATCGTTGGGACTCTCTGCATCCAGACAAATTACAGATTTAGTTTTTGAAACTATTACTTTCCTTCCTATTCTTCTGGTTAAAGGAACAGTAGGATAATTGTCTATTGGATCACTACCTGCTTCATCAACATCTCTGGCTCGTTCAGAAACAGGAGAATTCCCGGGAATAGTAATTTCTCCGCGACTTCGAGTTTCTGCTCGAGTAGCTCTTTTTGCGGCTGGACCCGTAGCACCTTTACTCCTCTTTCTCTTCGGGGTATTGTCAATAGATATACTTTCTTCAGCACTCCCGATAGGCACATGCAATGGTTGATGAAGGTCATCAGAGAAGAAAGTTTCCAAAACATCATCATCAACTTCATCGGTGGCCAGAGGATCTTCTTTGTCGTGACAATCCCTAGACAAGGCGGATTTGGTTGATTTCTTTTCAACATGAATAAAGCTTTTACCTAAGATGCTAAATTTTTCATCAAAGGTATTAGCTGATACATAAAATCTGGGATAGGATGCCAATATCTTAGCTCCTCTTCGATAGTTGACCGGATCTGGCATAGAAAAGGTAGCCCCTGTACCTTTGGCAATGTAATATAGCCAAGCTCTGGCACCATCAACCAACCCGCCTTGATGAGCAAAACACGTCGTTGCATTGCCCACATGCAACTGATCGTAACCAAATTGACGAGCAAATCTGCTCGGAAGATATGGCTCTAGATATGTGATGTTGTCACGGCGGCAAATTAAATGAGATGGCCTGATTCTCTTTAGCCATTCATGTTGGACATCATCCAACTCATTAGCACTAACGCCGTCAATCAATCTCCCGGGCATGGTCTCATAACCAATAGGGGAAGGAACACAGGTGAAGCTCCATAGTTCTCCCCTGTTTAAGATGGTTCTGCAATCGGTTAAAGTATCATATCTCCATTTCGGTATGTGCTTGTACCTTTCAAGGAAAGTGTCATCTGGCCTAGCCATCCCAGCACTCATCAGAGATTCAAAATGAAGAAGCAGCCATCCAAATAAGTATGTAAAGGGCATTTCTACCCGAGAAAAGGACGTCAGGCTCTTCCGTGCCAATTCGAACATCCTATCTGTGTATGCCCTTAATCCGGCATTTAGACGGCAGGTCATTGCCGTTAATAGATCCATCTTATACCCAAAAACTAGCCGGACTGCTGCGAAGACGACGCCTCTGTGCATCCTGTCTGCCGAACAGGTGCCAGGAACTACGAATTTCCTCAGCCAAAAAGATATGAAACCGGCCAGATGACCTTCAACGGACAATTCTCGGCCACCTTGTTTAATATAGATTTCTAACCTATCACCGGCCTTGTAGCTGTCGATGTCTTCTTCGACGACAATGTCATTATGATTAGTCTCCCGGATTAATCTGTTAATCTCGGCTTGACTCAAGGGCTTGAATTTACCGACATACTGCTCGGTCTTTTTCTTCTTTTGGACTTCGTCAGTGCGGCCTTGAAACAAATAAGCCATCCACTTTGAAGAATAACAATTGGAGTCCCCCTCTCCACCTTGTCCCTTATAAAAAGCTTTACAGATGCTGTAATGACACATTAATTCTTCAAATACATAAAGAATTAGTGGGTTGGCTGCAGAAATCTTATTCATTTCGTCAATAAAAGGGATATATTCTTCATATGGCAAATCTGCCGTTGGTAGCTGAGATATATATGCTATTTCATGAAGGGCGAATCCCATCTCGCCCTTTGGGGTCATAAAGGTGCCGGTCCGATAGTTATATCTCTCCGCTAATGCCAAAAACAGATCCGGGTTCGGTTTGAAACCATAAGCAGTACACTTAATGGCATCATATAAACCTATCGCCTTCAACTGTGCACCGAAGTTCTGCAAAATCCATCTCACTAGAGCAGTCCATCTAGTGTTCTCTGGATTTACTAGACCAGTCAGCCTCATTGACTGTTTTGGGTAGATGGCATTCTTCAAGTGAACAAATTCGTTGGCAAAAATTGGGACTCTGACTGGCTTCAGCAGTGCCGAGTCCTAGGAGGGATGGTGGCAGGTAATAGTCCTCGCAAAGATGTGACATGTGGTTCAGTACCACTGCGGAACCTTCCTTGACGATATCCAATCCACCCAGCCTTAGCTTGTCGGGATGGAGTAATATCCCACTTCATCTGTCTTTGCTGGCCCGAATGGAATAAACGGGCTATGTTGATACTCTTTGTCATACCAGTCAAATACATAGGCTGATTTACATCACCATCCCTATAGTAACTGTATGATACTTTGTCCAGAGCAGGCTGGGAGTTCATATCAATAACATCTCCAAAAAGGAATGCTGGCTTCAAATGGGCAACACCATCTACACTCTGTAACGGCAATCCACTCATCAGGTTCAGCAAAGTATCATCCTCCTGATTGGTCAACAGAGCTATTCTTGTGGAAGGTCCGTCAAATTGGGGAAAACGAACATGTGATAAATCACTTCTATAATTATTTCCCATACTTCCTTCAAATTCTGCTTCCTGAGCCAGAATATCCACTGCAAATGAAGAATAAAGTATTAGAAATCTTCAATGACAAGAGATGATAAAGTTTAAACATACGCTCAGTTTTTTTACTAAGCGTACAGCTCAACATACGCTCAGTTTTTACTAAGCGTACAGCTCAACATACGCTCAGTTTTTACTAAGCGTACAGCTCAACATACGCTCAGTTTTTACTAAGCGTATAGCTCAACTTACGCTCAGTTTTTACTAAGCGTATGGCAGACTCAAGGCTCAGCATACGCTCAATTTTCTTTAAGCGTATGGCAGATTCAAGGTTCAGTATACGCTTAGTTTTTTTTAAGCGTATAACAGATTTTATCTTAAGTGAATGGTTTTTAAAGTTCAGTTTATGATCAGTTTGAGCATATCAGCGTATGGTTGACAAGATGATCATCAAAAGTTTACGCTAACACAGGAGTTAGCGTATCTCAATGAGACAAATTGCCATAGCATATTCTTTTAAAAAGATAGTATATTTTGATATCTCTATCAAAAATATGCGTATCTTACAGATATACGCTCCAAACATATTTTTCGTAAAAACGAAAAACATGGAATACGACTAAACCCTAAAGAGGGAAGCGTATTTGCTGACGTATTGACCCTAAAGAGGGATACGTTCTCTGAGTTTTGTTCTAACCAGAGCCCTAAAAAGGGAATAGTTATTTGTTCATCATCTTCGTCCTCACCATAAAGAGGTTTCAATGGCCGTTCACTGCGTGAAACACGCTGACTGGCCGTCTTCTTGGTAGTGGCAGCGTCGACGGCAGGATGAGATGACTCTTCAGGGGCTTTCCCCTTTCTTTTCGCAGCAGCATCAATCTTGGGTGCCATTAATAGAGATGGAGTTGAAGACGAAGAAGAAGAAGAAAGATCTTGAGTTTCTGAAAGCTCTTTTCTCTCTCGAAGGCAAAAGCTCTGGTAAAGAAATAAAATAGGTTTTGGAAGACCTATTTATAGAAGAAAGAAAGTAGTTCAAACGGCGGATATTCTTTAAACAAAATCCCTAAAGATTTGCACTGATATTGAGGAAGATAACAAACTCATGCCAGCGTGTCAGGACTTATTCTCACTTTAAAGTTCAAAGTAATTTCGAACTTTTGAAATTCATAAAGTTCAAAAACTTTGAAGGGGGTCTTGTATGGTGTGAAAATTATGACACGCTGACATAAGACTCAGTCCAAGTCATACGCTCAAAGCCATACGCTCAGTCCAAGTCATACGCTCAAGGCCACACGCTCAGTCAAGGCCATACGCTCATCCAAAGGCCGTACGCTCAGTGAATATTTTATTATTTTTTGATATGAAAGCACAGCATATATTTAATAAAGGATGAATCTGACACTTCGTCTTTCGTGCAAAGACAGCTGGCCAATAGAGACTAGCCGTCGTATATGTTTTCGAAGAGTCGGTTTTGTTTTTTACGAGGACAGCTCAGCATTTCTCATAAATGTAAAAGCCATCATTACTGTCAGTTTTGACAGTCTGTCAGCCATCATATCCGCAGTCACGACGCTCGAGAAGATTTTGTCAGTTATTGGAAGATATGGCGTATCAAAGAAGATTGATGATGGCCACGTGTCTACTTATTCAAACATGCCACGTGTCTACTTATTTCTTATACTAAGTGAGCGTATGGATCTCATACGACTTCTTCAAACTAAGTGAGCGTATGGATCCCATACGACTTCTTCCAACTAAGTGAGCATATGGATCTCATACGACTTCTTTCAACTAAGTGAGCGTATGGATTCCATACGACTCCTTGACAAGTGAGCGTATAGTTTCCATACGACTCCCTGTCAATAATGTGAGCGTATCAGCTTTATATGGTTCTATGCTGTCCAAGTAAGCGTATGCAAGACATGTGCCTTCAAAGCTAGCGTATGACTCTTCTTCTAAGGCAGCGTATCACAGCAGTTATGTCCAGAATGGTTTTTCAACGAGCAGTTAACACACGTTCTCACGTGTCCTGTACTCAGTTATCCACTTCTTCAGAAGTTATGCAACGTGGTATTCATGCCATCAATCTCTCCTGAATATCCTCCACTACTTTCAACCGCACGCTAATGTGTCTCCATCAGAATTTGCCACGCGTCCCTGCAGTTATGCACACGTCAAGTAACTACCTGAGCGTATGCTTAAGGACAGTTATCCTGAACTCTATAAAAGAGAGTTTCTTCATCTTCATCAAACACTACAGTCAATTTCAGAGAGAACAGAGAGATTGCCCAGTTGCTGTCCAAGTTCTTCAAAGTTTGAGTCTTCTTCATCGCATCGTCCAAGGGATAAAGTAATCGTCTTCTAGATTAGATTCCTACAGTTGTAATTTTCTCAGATACAAAATAAATAAAGAAAATTTATTTATGGAAAACAGTTGTAACCCTTCTTTCAAACAGAACTTAGTCTCGTAATCATGGTACAGTATAAAAGACAGGTAGAGCATATGAGAAATGAATCATAGCATGGTGAAAGTACAGTAAATAAAGGTGAACTGGAATGTAAGATATGACAACAAATATAAAAAGTGATTTGAAATATTAGGGCAAAATGTGATCGGCTAGGAAGCAAGAGAAGGTTATCCACTTGGCCCGGCAATCCGCGGTGACCTCAACGGAGAGACATGCCGTCCAACTTGGATAACCGGCACGGGGTATCTGCTACACCCTACGTGAGGTGAGGGTGGCGCTAGCAAAATATAGTGACAGGGAGGCTTTGATCACATAACTCCTAATAATTCCCCCATCCCCGAGTAGTATCACGGATCCGGACATGGCACGTCATGACACAGGGTTCGAGAGCAGGGGGCCAGCCCACTCCCAAATTAATGTCTATACAAGTACAGGAACATAGAAATATCTCATACCCATATACCAAGAAAGTCCAGGAATAACATCTCGTGACAGGATCCGACGTATACTAGTCCGTGAACCGTCGTGTCGGGAATCAAGTAAAATACTACGACTGAATCGGATATAGTAGATATCAAGACAATGAAAACTATCAGTGAATGTACTCGCCTGCGGTCCTGAGCTGATAAGTATAGAGGGTCCAACTGAAGCCACAGAGTCCTATTTAAAGCAACACAGGTTACAGGGAATTCAAGTTGTAATAAATAAATCTCTACAAGCAATCTATCTTATCCTAGGTTCTTCTAAGTCAAATTAACTCTAGGTCAACTCCGGTCAATAATTTAGTCAAACTAGGTCAAGCGTTGACTCACAGTTGACTTTGGGTCAACTGGTCAACTCTGGTCAAACAGGGTCAAATCTAGTCTAATTATTAAAGATATAAAGTGTACTTCGTTATTCGTACATCGAAACTTACGACACGTAAATCGAGATGAGATGATCAACGGTAAAGTTGATAATCTTATTATGGTGATCCACGTGTCCATCTTGTCAATTTCAGCGATGCGAGATCACTAGAATTGACTGAGCTCAGTTTCGTTGTACTAATCCCGAAATACGAGCATTATACGAATTAATGATTAATTAATTATAACAAGGCTAAACTTAGAGAAACTATCAACAAACATTGTCGGACAATGAAATAAACATCGCCAACGTGTCCAGAATGGTCAAATTAGCTAGGATACCTACCCAACGGTCCAATTTGGATACAAGGGCAAAAAAGTAATTTTGGGTCAAAACGGTGTCCGTGTCGGAGCCGTTTTGCACCGAAAAACATGCAAGAAAATAAGTCTATAAAATATAACAAATTATATATCCACGAAACCAGAATGACGATACGAACCCAACGGTATCTCCAGAATTAGATTTCGTTGACCCGATCTCAATTTGGTCCGTTGACCAGAACTTGGAATTTCGGTTTGCACGGAAATGCGTGCCGGAGCCAATGTTTTCAAAACTTAGCAAACTACCTGTCAAAGAGTCCAGATTGATGATACGAACTCAACGGTATCTCCGGAATTGGATTCCGATGAGCCGATCTCAAAACGACCCGTTGACCCGGATATTGGTATCCAACTTGCACCAAAATGTGTGCCAGATCCAATGTCCACCAAAACCTAGCAAATTATATGTCAACGAGTTCAGAATGATGATACGAACTCAACGGTATATCCGGAATTGGATTCCGATGAGCCGGCGTCAAAAAGTCCCGTTGACCTAGAATGTGGGACCCACTTTGCACCAAAAAATGTGCCAGGGCCCACGTTCTCCAAATCTAACAAATTTTATATGAAAACATGCCAGAACGACGCCACAAGTATACTGGTGGTGTCAGAAATGAAATCTGGAGTCCCGTGTTCAAAAATGGAATTTTACAAGTTGGAAATTACGAATTTGGACGGCCAACTTTGACGTCGAATTCAACCAATCAAACAAGCTCACAATGAAACGAAACTGGAGGGATAGTAAGAGGGTTATACCAGCTTCACACCGGAACTGGTAGCACACCAAACGGAGCTGCGGTGGAGGAGATATAAGCTGACGAAGTTGGCCCCGCGAAACTGTCCAAATTTAATACAATTTAAACGGTCAAATTGGTGGCCGGTTTTGATGTATCAAACGATAAAATTAACGGACGAAAATTGACATGAGCGAAGGTGGATATACCGAGATTGCGACAGAGCGAAGAAATCGCCGATCCAACGGTCGAATTTCTGGGAAAACGCACGTGAAGTTGCTGCGACGGAAGGCGATTTCAGTCCCGTTCCCGAGCTCGTCACGACGGGACGTCGTTCAAAACGCACAAATCGACGGCGCGTCCCGGAGGACGGTGGCCGTCAGGGTACAGTACGTCGGAGTGGGGCGCACCCACGGGGGAGGTTCGCCAGAGCCACGGCGGCGCGTGGCGGCGGCCAGCGCTCGCACGCGCGCGCGCGCTGCTCGCTGCCGCAGCTGCTGCCAGCGCGCGACGGCACGCGGGGCGGCGCGGCGACGTACGGGGCGGCGTTGCGACGTGGGGGGGCTGCACGGCGACGGTGTAGGCAGAGGAGGTGGTGGCTGTCGCGGGCTTGGGGTGGTGATGGCGGTTGAAGAAGGAGGAGGAGGAGGAGATCGAGGAGGAGAGGAAGGAGAGATGGTGTCGACGGCGATGGCCGGAGAGGCCGACGGCCAGGTGAGGCGAGGTGGTTGTGGTCGGGGTGTGGCCAAGGGAGGTGGTCGGGGTGCATGGCTGCTGCTATGTTGGTTTTGTTGTTGGTGTTGTTGTTTTGAAAGTGTGTAGGAGTGAAATAATTGATAGGGAAGAGAGAGAAAGAGAGAGGATAAGAGAGAGAGAGAAAGATTCTCTCCAAAATTGTTAGGGCCGGCCAATGCATGGGGTTGGGAAAAGTTTCATGGGGGAAAAATTAATGGATGAGATTTAGTTAGGGGAAATCAATGGCAATGATGGAATATTGGAAAAATGGGTAATTCCAATAGGAATTTAAATAAATAGAAATTTCTATTAAATATAGAAAAATAGGCAAAATGAGTACTAGATATTTTTGGGCAAGAAATATGAGGGCGTCATGAGAGAGGAAAAATGAAGCTGGTATTGGGTTCAGTGGAGCCGGATTGGATCAAAAACCGGACATTATGCAATAATTGAATTAAAAATAGGTGTTGATGATCATGGGCAAATAAGTTGCACATGGGGATTCCAATAAATGGGACACAAGTGATAGGCGGATAGTAGGCTCAAAGTGGGCCATGTCCATAGTTGGGGCTGACAGGTTTTGGTCGACACGGGACCCACAAATCAAGTTAGAAAATAAATATGACACCGTGGGGTGAAATAAAATCGGGTCACGTGTCGAGAAAGTTGTGCGAATCAAATAGAGCACAAAATGACGTGTCTGAGTAGGACACGAAGGTCATGGGTGACAAGCGTCTCGAGTAGATCAAACAAGAGAAGTTGGTTTCAAGAAAATAACTGGTCTTGCGCTCCCAATTAAAAAGTCACGGTAACGTGCTGAAAATGATCAAGGAAAAGAGTGGGAAAATCAACTAATAATCAAATGGTCTAAATCGACCCGAAGTTCAGCGAAGCAAAAAGAGCACAAGGGAACAAGTTTGAGTGAGACACTATATACCGTTAAGAAGGTAATCCTGTCCACTCCAAAACTCGTGAAGAAGATTTCCAGAATTGAACATCCCTGACACTCCAAATATCAATGGCGCGGAAAAGTACACTTAAAGATAAATAAATAGAAAAATTATTTACCGAAACCAGATCAATCAAAAAATTAAAATAAAAATAAATAAAAAAAAATAAAAAAAATCAACCCGAAATTCAGAGTGCTCACATCCTACCCACCTTATAAAAATTTCGTCCTCGAAATTAAAATGTCCATACTCCCTCTAGGTCAAACCCCCAAAATCAAAGTCCCAGATTAAAACAAATCATGTGATCAAAGGACGACATACAGGATCATGGCATACGGTGGTAGAGACAGTCTCATCTAGGTATACTAGTCATGCTAACTGAAATGGTTATAGGGTATCAAACACACAAGCAATCCAGGGTGCTAAACTAGAGAAATTACAGAAACAACAAACCATCAAAACTGTAAGGCAGTCTACCATCCTATATGAAAACTGGTACTCATCAAAAAATAAAATGAAGGTAACTACCAATTATCTGAAAAAGGGTACTATTCAAGGAAAAATCAAAATCACTAGTTAAGGAATAAAAGTCAATTGCATGGAAATCCAATCACAATATATACAGAGCGTTAGAGAGGGAAAAAAACTAGCATTATGTGTATAGGGACATGTTCATATGGTTAGATAGTAGGCGTGTGTGTACGTGAATACATATGAAATTGTATATGTGAAATTGGGTTCCAAAACAACAGCTATCAAGTTACACTAATCATGGCATATTGGTTAAACAATCTACAATACGCAACTTATTTACTCATAACATGCATGGCTAACCTTATATATATAAAAAGGTAGAGACTTAGTTATGTATCTATATATATTATAACATGTGCGGTTATGTAGACAAAACTAATAACATGAAATTTATATTTAAATTACGAATTTAAACTGAAAAAGCAGAAAACCAGAAATATTGAGATTTGACAATTTAAACATCAATAACATATTAATGTGTATTTAGACAGGTGGGAAATCAAGTGTAGCATGCATACGTGTCAGGCAAGTGTTTGTGTCCACTATATCTATATTCACATGACCCAATATAAAAACTAAATTCTATATCAAGAGCAACATTTAGAATTCTACCAAGATTGTAAAGTAGACGATTGATGTAGTCAAGGCAGTTTTATTATTATTAATACAAGAATAATAGCAAGAAAGAAATAATGATAAAATCTGTTTTGTTTATCTGTTTAAAGAAGAACCATTTTGAAATCCAGAGCTAAATTATCAAATCCAAGATAAAGTCTAGCAAAATTATCGATTCATTGTATTAAGAAGAAACTCATAGCAAGAAGTTACGCAAAGGTTTATAAAAACAGTCAAACCTACTCTTAAGTTAAATAATGAGAAGCAAACAAAACAAAACAATTAATAATTAAATTTTTTTTGAAGGACAGAAACAAAAGTAGAGAAAACATGTTTCAAAAATATTTAAGGTACAATCTAATAATCATATGCGTCTGTCCAAAATCATGGTACACTAAATCCTCGTCATGCTAGTAAGCAAGGCTACGATAATCACAGAGTCCTCGACTTAGGCACATACCTCTAAAATTATAGTATTTAACATTTTCGCGATGCCGCTAGCTTGGCTGCAAAAACCTTAAATTCCCACACCCGAGAGATATATCCAAGTCAAACTATATGTCCTCACCATGCTGGCTAATATGACTGTAGAAGACTAGACTCCATAACTTAGATGACCTAGCCCATATAATTTCATCTTGACAAAATTAATTTAAATCAACAATGAATACTCAAAAATTAATTCAAATTTATCAACGAACATCAAAATCCAAAAATGAACAAAAATCCATGAAAATACAAACTCGGATGCAACAGCTATCATCAAAATTTAAAATTCAATAATCATCCTTCAAAATTAATAAATACAAACTCAAATTCAATAATAATCCATCAAAATCAAATTCAATAGCAGAAGTAAAGATAAATCAATCAAGGAAAAAGAGTTTTCAAATCGAAGTTAAATAAGATTCTCAAGGGTCGTCCCGGGAATCTCTCAAGGGTCCTAACTGTGATTGAGTACCTTCAAAATATATCCTAATCCTACTGCAGGCTGTAGTGGTACTCTAGTTCGAATACCACTACACTTTTAGTCTCGACCTGCATGGGCCACCACTAAAAATGTGTCACGACCCGCACCCTAGGGTTAGGGCACGAGAACGTAACAACGCCCAGCCTACGCCGCAGTGTCGACGGTAGAACGCTGTCCTAGGTCTCAATGCATCTAATAGTATAAGACTAAACAGTTTATACTCCCCGAATGGGGGTGACATAGCAGAATGTAAACTCAATCACATCTAAGGTAGAGCATAAAGGAAGATAGATAAAACATGAAATCGAAAAGAGATACAACAGATAGAAGTCTAAGTGTCTAAGATACATAACCCAGGAATACATCTCAAACTCAAATACAGTAATCCACAAAGTAAATACAACTCCAGACAAAAATGAAATAGCTATCTAAACAACCTCTAATGGGTCTCCTCTAGGCTAGCAGGCAATTTCCAAGCTATCTGTAAAATTTGTCAACGTATCCTGTCAGAAAAATGAGCAAGTACAAACACCAACAGCAGTTCCATATGAATTGACAAATACTATAAGAGAAAGTAATAATGAAATACATGACAAATATATCGGTGACTTGGGAACCATTTGAAAGCCGAGTTACAACCCTTAAACCAAACAAGGACCGGGATTGTAACCCTTCTTTCAAACAGAACTTAGTCCCATAACCATGACACAGTATGAAAGCAGGTAGAACAGGTGAGTTCGACGACTTGGGAACCATTTGAAAGCCGAGTTACAACCCTTAAACCAAACAAGGACCGGGGTTGTAACCCTTCTTTCAAACAGAACTTAGTCTCGTAATCATGGTACAGTATAAAAGGCAGGTAGAGCATATGAGAAATGAATCATAGCATGGTGAAAGTACAGTAAGTAAAGGTGAACTGGAATGTAAGATATGACAACAAATATAAAAAGTGATTTGAACTATTAGGGCGAAATATGATCGGCTAGGAAGCAAGAGAAGGTTATCCACTTGGCCCGGTAATCCGCGGTGACCTCAACGGAGAGACATGCCGTCCAACCTGGATAACCGGCACGGGGTATCTGCTACACCCTACGTGAGGTGAGGGTGGCACTAGCAAAATATAGTGACAGGGAGGCTTTGATCACATAACCCCTAATAATTCCCCCATCCCCGAGTAGTATCACGGATCCGGACATGGCACGTCATGACACAGGGTTCGAGAGCAGGGGGCCAGCCCACTCCCAAATCAATGTTTATACAAGTACAGAAACACAAAAATATCTCATACCCATATACCAAGAAAGTTCAGGAATAACATCTCATGACAGGATCCGACGTATACTAGTCCGTGAACCGTCGTGTCGGGAATCAAGTAAAACACTACGACTGAATCGGATATAGTAGATATCAAGACAATGAAAACTATCAGTGAATGTACTCGCCTGCGGTCCTGAGCTGATAAGTATAGAGGGTCCAACTGAAGCCACAGAGTCCTATTTAAAGTAACACAGGTTACAGGGTATTCAAGTTGTAATAAATAAATCTCTACAAGCAATCTATCTTATCCTAGGTTCTTCTAAGTCAAATTAACTCTAGGTCAACTCCGGTCAATAATTTAGTCAAACTAGGTCAAGCGTTGACTCACAGTTGACTTTGGGTCAACTGGTCAACTCTGGTCAAACAGGGTCAAATCTAGTCTAATTATTAAAGATATAAAGTGTACTTCGTTATTCGTACGTCGAAACTTACGACACGCAAATCGAGATGAGATGATCAACGGTAAAGTTGATAATCTTATTATGGTGATCCACGTGTCCATCTTGTCAATTTCAGTGATATGAGATCACTGGAATTGACTGAGCTCAGTTTCGTTGTACTAATCCCGAAATACGAGCATTATATGAATTAATGATTAATTAATTATAACAAGGCTAAACTTAGAGAAACTATCAACAAACATTGTCGGACAATGAAATAAACATCGCCAACGTGTCCAGAATGGTCAAATTAGCTAGGATAGCCTACCCAACGGTCCAATTTGGACACAAGGGCAAAAAGGTAATTTTTGGTCAAAACGGTGTCCGTGTCGGAGCCGTTTTGCACCGAAAAACGTGCAAGAAAATAAGTCTATAAAATATAACAAATTATATGTCTACGAAACCAGAATGACGATACGAATCCAACGGTATCTCCAGAATTGGATTCCGTTGACCCGATCTCAATTTGGTCCGTTGACCAGAACTTGGAATTCCGGTTTGCACAAAAATGCGTGCCGGAGCCAATGTTCTCAAAACTTAGCAAACTACCTGTCAAAGAGTCCAGAATGATGATACGAACTCAACGGTATCTCCGGAATTGGATTTCGATGAGCCGATCTCAAAATGATCCGTTGACCCGGATATTGGTATCCGACTTGCACCGAAATGCGTGCCGGATTCAATGTCCACCAAAACCTAGCAAATTATATGTCAACGAGTTCAGAATGATGATACAAACTCAACGGTATATCCGGAATTTGATTCCGATGAGCCGGCGTCAAAAAGTCCCGTTGACCCAGAATGTGGGATCCACTTTGCACCGAAAAACGTGCCAGGGCCCACGTTCTCCAAATCTAACAAATTTTATATGAAAACATGCCATAATGATGCCACAAGTCTACTGGTGGTGTCAGAAATAAAATCTGGAGTCCCGTGTTCAAAAATGGAATTTTACAAGTTGGAAATTACGAATTCGGACGGCCAACTTTGGCGTCGAATTCAACCAATCAAACAAGCTCACAATAAAACGAAACTGGAGGAATAGTAGGAGGGTTATACCAGCTTCGCACTGGAACTGGTAGCAATCCAAACGGAGCTGCGGTGGAGGAGATACAAGCTGACGAAGTTGGCCCCGCGAAACTGTCCGAATTTAATACAATTTAAACGGTCAACTTTGTGGCCGGTTTTGATGTATCAAACGATAAAATTAACGGACGAAAATTGACATGAGCGAAGGTGGATATACCGAGATTGCAAGGAGCGAAGAAATCACCGATCCAACGGTCGGATTTCTAGGAAAATGTGCGCGAAGTTGCTGCGACGGAAGGCGATTTCAGTCCCGTTCTCGAGCTCGTCACGACGGGACGTCGTTCAAAACGCACAAATCGACGGCGCGTCCCGGAGGACGGTGGCCGTCAGGGGACAGTACGTCGGAGTGGGGTGCACCTACGGGGGAGGTTCGCCGGAGCCACGGCGGCGCGTGGCGGCGGCTAGCGCTCACACGCGTGCGCGCGCTGCTCGCTGCCGCAGCTGCTGCAAGCGCGCGGCAGCGTACGGGGCGGCGCGGCGACGCGCGGGGCGACGCTGCGACGTGGGGGGGGGCGGCACGGCGACGGTGTAGGCGGAGGAGGTGGTGGCTGTCGCGGGTTTGGGGTGGTGATGGCGGTTGAAGAAGAAGGAGGAGGAGGAGATCGAGGAGGAGAGGGAGGAGAGATGGTGTCGACGGCGATGGCCGGGGAGGCCGATGGCCAGGTGAGGCGAGGTGGTTGTGGTCGGGGTGTGGCCAAGGGAGGTGGTCGGGGTGCATGGCTGCTGCTATGTTGGTTTTGTTGTTGGTGTTGTTATTTTGAAAGTGTGTAGGAGTGAAATAATTGATAGGGAAGAGAGAGAAAGAGAGAGGATAAGAGAGAGAGAGAAAGATTCTCTCCAAAATTGTTAGGGCCGGCCAATGCATGGGGTTGGGAAAAGTTTCATGGGGGAAAATTAATGGATGAGATTTAGTTAGGGGAAATCAATGGCAATGATGGAATATTGGAAAAATGGGTAATTCCAATAGGAATTTAAATAAATAGAAATTTCTATTAAATATAGAAAAATAGGCAAAATGAGTACTAGATATTTTTGGGCAAGAAATATGAGGGCGTCATGAGAGAGGAAAAATGAAGCTGGTGTTGGGTTCAGTGGAGCCGGATTGGATCAAAAACCGGACATTATGCAATATTGAATTAAAAATAGGTGTTGATGATCATGGGCAAATAAGTTGCACATGGGGATTCCAATAAATGGGACACAAGTGGCAGGCGGATAGTAGGCTCAAAGTAGGCCATGTCCATAGTTGGGGCTGACAGGTTTTGGTCGACAGGGGACCCACAAATCAAGTTGAAAAATAAATGTGACACCGTGGGGTAAAAAAAATCGGGTCACGTGTCGAGAAAGTTGTGCGAATCAAATGGAGCACAAAATGACGTGTCTGAGTGGGACACGAAGGTCATGGGTGACAAGCGTCTCGAGTAGATCAAGCATGAGAAGTTGGTTTCAAGAAAATAACTGGTCTTGCGCTCCCAATTAAAAAGTCACGGTAACGTGCTGAAAATGATCAAGGAAAAGAGTAGGAAAATCAATTAATAATCAAATGGTCTAAATCGACCCGAAGTTCAGCGAAGCAAAAAGAGCACAAGGGAACAAGTTTGAGTGAGACACTATATACCGTCAAGAAGGTAATCCTGTCCACTCCAAAACTCGTGAAGAAGATTTCCAAAATTGAACATCCCTGACACTCCAAATATCAATGGCACGGAAAAGTACACTTAAAGATAAATAAACAGAAAAATTATTTACCGAAACCAGATCAATCAGAAAATTAAAATAAAAATAAATAAAAAAATAAAAAAAATCAACCCGAAATTCAGGGTGCTCACAGTAATGTAACCAAAATAATATGCTTTGACCTGCGTAGGCCACCAAAAAAATATCTAACACCCAGTCCTAAAATACGTAGGACTAGAAATGCGTATACATGCCAGCTACGTATCAAGCGGACTCCAGTCCGGCTTAAATACGTATAAGCTGTCTTGGTGTTCTAATTCTATCTATTAATCAATTATAAATATAACTATCTCAATCCATAGAATAAGTAAATCTGGAATGAACAATATATAATAAGGTCTGTAGCCTAATAACATACATGTTTAATTAGACCCGAAGGACGATATGGGTTTATAAAACTAAGCCAGGAGAATAATATAAATAAAGATGCAATATGAAAGCACGATAAGATACCTGAATGATATAGCAATAGCTCCATGATCAATGGACAAGCTCTGCATGACTAACTACTAAAGAGATCACCAGGTCTTCAGGGGACATAGCAAGATACATAAAACATATCGAATGTGACAATATAAAATGTGCAAAAAAAATAGTCATGAAAGAATCAACTAAAACACAAGGTGACTAAGACACAAGGGAACTAAGACATAAGGAACCTAAGACAATGGCATGCCATACTAGAAGTTTGGTACCAGATGTAATTAGAAGTAAATCAGGATAATCGCAACTCGATGGGAGCTCACAGTCCTATAGTCTGTAGGCCGATGGGGACTCCCTAACTATAGTAAGTCTCATTCGCACTCGATGGGAGCTCATGAACGAGGCGGTCAAATATAGTCAATGTCTAATAACAGGTCAAGGTCAAGTCAAGACAAATACATGTAATCGAATCAAGTAAAGGTCAACACACAAGAACATAGGAATCTAATCAAGTATAGGGTAGCATAGATCTAATATTTGATAAGAAAAGAAACACAGGTAGCATACAAAAAATAAGTAAGAAAATATCATGAGGCATGTACAAGAATTATATGATAGTATAAGAAAATAATAACATGAATTAGAATGACTGAAAATAAACATGCATAATATACTGTACAAGTTGGCAAGGTATACTTGCCTGTAACCTTTAACTTCGCGTATGTATGACCAACTCCAAAGTCCTCGCCACTTCCGTCATGTACGCCTATAATAAATATTCTACTATTAATAATACACTAATAACTTACTATATATGGACTTTCCATATGTAGACCTTAATAATATATTTATACCAAAACAAGTCATATTGACTACTCTACTTAATATAACATATATAGTATTAAATATACCTATAAAAGTAATATATTATTCACATAAAATATCACTTTTACTTCTAAAGAATATTTATAAATATTCTATAATAATAATTAGTATATTTTATTCATAGAAAAATATGTGTACAAGTCTTGTATTGATTTTACAACATTATTCCTAGACTTGGTATACAATTTGAGGTCCGAAATAATAAATATTTAAAAATCTCTAATTTTGGAAAAATAAAAAAATAGATAAAATTATATTTTTGTCATGAAAATATTCATAACAATTAATTTGGTAATAGTATACGAAGTTTCAAAGCTTTTGGATACAAGGAACACATAATTTTTGGAGTTACGACTTTATGGCAAATGTTCAAAATTTTAATAAATACTAAACGAACACAAACTCAGTAAAAAGTACATGCGTTGGAATGCACTGGATATCTAGTTTCTTTCCAAAAATATTTAGAAGATCGAATCAGCTCAAAAATAGGTGAAAATCTACTTACAACATATCTGGTCTGTTCTGGACACCCTGTCGTAGAATAGATGTCCCGACTAAACCAACTGTGTGGGTAGCTAATGGACATGAAAATAGACAAAGATATCTTTCTATTAATTTAGGTTTCACAAAAAGATGAGGTCGAAAAGTATCTTAAACCCAAGATGCAAAACAACATACCTGCTGGAACAAATTTAGACTTAGATTTCAGACTTCGGGTGACTTGTAGGGCTATTTTGCTGTACTAGAAGAGGTTCTAAATGTATAGGGGTTTAATAGGATTGTAGTGGGTTGTTTTATCTTTAAAATGAACATTTATGGAGCATCACGGGAAGTCGAAAATGGGTCGAAACTGTCGGTACTATCAGAGGCCAAGGCTCGGAGGAAATTTCAGGATTTGATTTTTTGGGGGAAGGTGGCAACTAATATTAGGTTAAAATATAAGGTTTTAGGCTTATATATGTTAGGGTTTTTCTATGGAATATTATAGAAAAGTTTGGTAAGAATTTGTTGCACCATTTGAAAGATATGCATATTTGAATCAATGGATAATTAATGGGTATCCTAATTTAGAAGTCAATGATTGGTTGTTTCAAATCTATTATAGATATAAAAAATCCTCTAAAAATTAATGTAAATTCATTCTAATTTGTCACGGAAACGTATTATAGGCTCAATCAAGGCTAATTGGACTACTTCTAGACCTATTGGGGGTACAGAATTGAAATTGACTCTGAAAAGCTATTTAATGGGTCTTGTGTGCCATTTGAAAATAAATAGCACATGAGAAATCAAATGAGTGGGATACCATTGGCATGTGTGTAGTAGGCTCATAAGAGATCAAAATCATATATTGGGTCAAATGATTTGGATCAGAGTTGAGCCTTAATTTCTATTTGGAAAGCTAGTCAAATTTACGGTAAAAACTAAAATAGCTATTTTATCCCTAATGTTGACATAAAAAATATAGCACAAGAGAACATGTTTGGATGGAACATGATATATCAAACTGAAGGTGGACTCGTCTAGAATACGATAATGGGATTAGATTTGAGAAATTAATAATTGTTGTGCTTCAAAAATCAAAGCTACGGTAAAGTACTATAATAGTCATTATTGATCATAAAATATAGTTTAATATTAAATATCCATATTAAAAAAATAAAAATAATTAAAAATAATATCCAAAAATCTTGAGGCTTCCAATCACCTAATTAATTTGGATACTGTGCCCCTAAGTAGCTTCTGAACGCGGAATGTAAATAGATAAAAAAAAATTATATTCTTAGTGGTCAATTTTTGGGTATCAAATGCATAAGAAATTTAGATTATTATATTTGGTCTTGATTTACTATTCTAGAGGATAATTCATTAACAACCATTAATTTTTTTTAATTTCTAAACAAAAGTGTCTTAATGGTTAAGACATAATTCAATTATTTTATAGATGATGGATTGAATCCTATCAACATCAGTTTACTTGTAGCGAGATCGAGACCCAAACTTAGACCCAACCTGTCTGACCCCAACCCATAGTCGAACCAAATAGATTTCATCTGACCAAGATAGAACAAAACCCAACCAATACACGACCCGATTCATACCATGCTCAAGCTATCAATACCCGACATGTACCCACTCGAACCTGACTCAAATACAATCCAATCCAGACACGACATGTACAACCATATAATTTTTTTAATTTCTAAACTAAAGTGTCTAATGGTTAGGACATGGTTTAATTATTTTATAGACGATGGATTGAATTCGATCAACATCATTTTACTTGTAGCGAGAAGACCCAAACTTTGACCCAACCTGACTGACCCCAACACATAGTCGAACCAAATAGATTTTATCTTACCCAGATAGAACGAAACCCAATTAATACTCGATCGATTCATACCCGGTTCAAATAATTAATACCCGACATGTACCCACTCGAACCTGACTTAAATATGATCCAAAAATAGATACTAATTGGCAAGATCTAACATATGTATGTGCCTATTCTGATAAAAATTAAAAAATAAACATATCCACATATTTGGGAGAGACTTAATTTTCTATGAATATTGTTCTCGTACGTTTAAAATGTTAGTCCGCTGGTAGATCAAATATGGATCACATGGGCCAAGAACAGAGATTCATTGAAGACTTTACAGTCTGCTCTATATTTGATCCTGATATTGTTGTCGAGGACCAGAGATTCGTACATAAAAGTTGCTCCCTAGAAGAACTCGATTCCAACAAAGTTGCTTGAAGCTCAGGTTATAAACTGATAATAACCAATCCTATTCTTCCTTGCAAACATAATTGTAATTGAGATAGACTGTATAACAAAATAGAGCTTATTCTTCCTTTCAAAAGCATTTGCAATTGATATAAAACATTTAACTCTAAAAAAAGGAAGGAGAAGAAGATAGAACAAAAATTATTCTTTTTGGGGTGGTGAAGACTACCGTTGCTCAAAGCAAGATGTGCCCTCTATTGAGGATCTGCTCCTAGAAGCCAACAATTTCTCAAAAGAACTTTTGGAATGCTCATAGTCACCTCAATATATGACTCGAACGGACTCCCTGGACCTTTTTTCTATTTTTCTTATATTTATAAAATAAGGCAAGAGGCCTCTATTTATAGAGAATGGTGGCAACCCCATCTCCAAGGCTGATGTAGGAAAAAGTACCAACTCCTAAAAATATGATTGATACTCCAAATCCAGTAATCAGCGTAGATATGCATAATCAGTACAGCCCGTGCATGCGTACAACAACACAACAGTGCATGCATGCAGATGTACATAACCGCGCATAGCAGCGCATGCCACTTCTGTCGCGCATAGCTGCATATTCTTGTATATGTGCATAATTGCGCATAACCGTACATGTCGTACATATGTGCATATGCTACAACCATGCAACAACCGTATATGCAACACGCACAGCCATTGCGTATGTAACTCGCACATGAAACGAGCATACAAGCGCTATGTACAAAAGTGCTACCTATGTAGATATGTCATATGATGTGCGAAGTGCGTTATCAAAGCGCTACTTTATGCCTGTCGCTAGGGTTCTAGTATGTGTCCGAGTTCGAGTTATTAAGCACCTTCAAAGCTTAGCTCATAATGGAATTTTTCCAAATGAGTGACAAAAAGAATAAATTCTTTCTTGAGGATTTTAAACTTAATCCTACTCGGCAAACATCCTACATGGCACCTACTTAGGCCACCACCCCATGTGCGAGCATGTTATTATATTTAGATACCCACTTAGAGTATTTTCTAATATAGGATTAACTTTCTAGCCTTGCAAAAGGAAAACCTACCACAAGTACAAGAAAAACTTCAATAATACCCCATATATCTCAATATCTTGGTTAAGCATTCCTCACAGTGACTGCCCATCATGTATTAGGATTGATGTCACGGATGACTTAAATCTTTTCGCATGGGTCAAATAACAGTATGATTAAAGAATGGACTAAGCTTTGAATTCTACACCATATGCTATTCTTTTCACTCATATAAAGACATCAGTTGTGCCCTTTGGTTTCACATTAAAGACCCTATACTGACCTGGTTTCGGTGTATGCATCTTGGCTGTCTATATGTTTTTTCACAGGAGACAACCTACATCTCTATCTATATACTCTATGTAAGTTCTTTCAAGAGTCCTGACATGAAGCCTTGTTTTTCCTTGCTATGCTATGTCGTTATGGCATGGCATAAATCTGAGGCTATACCTCATTATGGTATCATACCTGTCACACCCCGCTCTTGGAGGAGCGATCATCCTCGCTAAGGCGTGATGCCGCGTGAGCCTATGTTGTGAATACGCAAGGCGGGTTCTATAACGGCCGATTACAGGCTAAGCAACGAGGTCGTCCCTGTTCGACATTGCTTCCGAGCTTGAGAGTAGGCTGCTGTGAAGGTTACGAACGAGAATTCGAAGAGGAACTCCTGGACGAGAATCCCTTGATCGCACTTTGTTTTTGATCTGGGTTGTGACGGTGGAGGGTTGTTTCTTTACTCCATTGACGATCTGACTGAGAGGGGGAATTGCCGGGCTCAACTTCACTGGCTGAGGGGCACAATAAGGACTCTCTGGGATGCTTGGGACTTCTTGAGGTACTCAGGAATTAGAGGTAATTGAACTTTTTAAATGGAGGAGGGATCCTCCTATTTATAGTGGATGGGGATGAAGGTCATGCACTTAGAAAGTTGGAGACACAAGCTTCAGCTTACCACGTGGTGCCCCTAAACAGGGGTTGGTTACAGCCAGGCATACACTTCATCGGTGAGGAAACCATGGCTGATTTCCATGTAGTAGATATGCTGTTAGAGAGAATCTCGAAAGCACTTCAAACTCGTTCTTCGGCATGACTAGGCTCTGGACACGTGGCCCATACCAAGGACATACATGCGCCTAGGAATCACTGTCCTAGGTGTCATGTTCATTATTTAGAAGAACTTGTAGGTGCAGGGTTGAAGCACACACGCTTGGGAGGAAGAACTCCAGGCGACACACGCCTGAGCTTGACGTGCGCTTGGAAGGAAAGACTTAAGGAAGCACATGCCTGAGCTTCACGCGTGTCTGGAAAGAACTCAAACACATGCCTGAGTTTGATACACCTGACTGTACTGCTTTCAAGAAGGATGAACCTTGACTTTCGTGTCCATCTTCTACACGAGAATCAAAGCATCTCGTTTGGTGTCTTCAAGGGAGGCATTTTAGACTTAATAAATGCTATCTCGAAAATGGTGGTTTACTGAGCGTAAACGGGGCATGATTACTCAGGCACGCTTAGAGTGTTGGGGCACGAAAGGGAATACGTCTAGGTAACACGTACCTATTTTGCACTGCTTCTAATGTGGATACACTCCACTCTTCCAGGTTCATCTTTGGCACGATAGTCAAAGCGTTTGACTTGGCATCTCGAAAAAGATCTCATCTCATTGTTACAGTATGAGAGAAAGTGACGTGAAGGATCGGGCGCACCTATGAGGCATGAGTAGACAATTTAGGCCTGCCTTAGAGGGGGCGTGATTGGCCCAGAGCATAGAGATTGTCACATTATTTCTAATTAAGCGTGCATAGCTCTTCGCCCGGCCTGATTCTAGCATCATACTTTGATCATATTGGGGCACACGACCCATGCGCCTACAAGACCCCCTTCAAAGCTTTCTAACTTTATTTTGTATAGTTAGAAACACTTTGAACAACAGTAGGGCATGCGGTAGCACGAGATTTTAGCACGATCTCCCTCTGGATAAAAAAATGGTTGATTCTGCTCTATTTCGTGCAGATAACTGTTTTGTTTTCCCTTCTTATCAAAGCACATATTCTTTAAGGCCTATAAATAGGTGTTGGAAAACCGATCGGCACGGAAGTTGAAGCGTCAAGTTTAACCCCATTAATGTCAAGTTCGTTACATTAAATGTGAGTTTGAGCCACTACAAGAAAAATAACGTTTCTTGACGATTTATTTTTTGACGGTCGTAAAAAACCATTAAGAAAAGGGGTTATCTTGACGGTTTTAGCCTTACGTCAAGAATGAACACGATTTATGTTAATTTAGCAATTTTATAGTACAATAGTTGATGGTTTTAGAGGATCCGTCAAGAAATGTTATTTTATTTATTAACGGTTTGGTGATAGCTGTCAAGTAATGTATGTGCGGGAAAATTGCCGCAATTTTCTTGGATACCATTATTGTAATTTTTTAAACTTTTTATATATGTTGATGGTAGGTGCTTGTTTTTATTAAGGAACACATAAAACTTTCTCTCGATCTTTCAGAAACCCTCTCTTAGAAAATCCTTTCCTTCTCCTCTGCTTCCTAACATTCTCCTCCCTAAGAAGCCCTCTCTATAAGAGAGAGACCCCTCCCCTCTCCTCTAAAGTCTCTCTACAATCACACAACTCCCAATAAAAATTCCTTTTACAAAACCCTAACCCTATTTTTTTTCCCCTGGACGATTCCAGTGACCTCCCGGCGACGGAGGTCATCATCACGGGGGCGGAGAAGCTGATTCTCCAGTGGGACTCCATCGCCACCCTTGCCCAGTCCTCCTCCTCCGATAACATGCTCTCCGACGGTGCCGACCGCGACCAGGCCTGCCGCTTCCTCCGTGCGTCGACGAGATCCGCCACTTCATTGACACCGACCCCACCGGCACCGCCAGCCTCATGCGTCTCCTTCCATTAAAGCCCTTACTTTTGTTTCGGTAAAGAAATCGCTCTTATGAGGTCGATTTTGAGGTCTTTATGAGATTCTGGGCCGATGGTGGCAGAATCATGGGTTAGGCTGCTGCTTCTGGAGCCCCTACTCCTCATTCCTCTGGAAAGTTCGGATTTTCGCAGGAAAAGAGTCCAATTTGGGAAGGTTTAGGGGTGATGGTGCTCGTGGGTTCAAATCGTGGAGCTCCTTGCCCAGGTATATTTGATTCACAAACCAATTCTCGAGTTTTAGGGGGTGAATGGTAGGATTATGTAGGAAAAATAGTGAATTTTGATGGTTTGTGAAGCAAATTAGCTCTTGTTCATGCTTTAGATGTGTGGGAAAAGTATCATAATTGGTTTCACATTGCATTCCCTATTGATTGTTTAGAATTTTGGGTCTAAAGGAGCTAGATTATTGTTTCTGTAAGAAAATTGATGACTCTATTCAGTAAAGTAGATAAGCCCCTGTTAATGGTTGAATTATGAAAAACATTTGAATTTTGTGTGATTAAGTAATTGGTTTCACTTGTAATTACCAATTTTCTTGCTACCATTGTGATTACCTATTGATTTCATACATTACTGGGTGTATCCATATTTTTCTTGAATTTTAGTAGAAAAAATTGTTGGGTATAATAAGTTGTTATAACAATATTGATGAATTTGTGTAATAGACGAATGATTAATTAGTTGAGTTCATCTATTTAATATGGAATATCAGCTTTTATGCAAAATTTTCAAAAAAGAGAAAGCAAAGATTCATTACTTAGATAATTTATATTATATTAATATGATATATTAGGCCATGATGAAAGAGGATTGAAATAGCCCCAAAATGTTTTGAAAAAAGTGAATGTTAAGGATCCTGTGACTTTCTGGTCAGCAAACAGCCCCTGAGTGCAAGCTAATAGATTACTTCTATATCTATGAATGTGATTTTCTGGTCAGTAAACAGTCACGAGGTGACAACAACCATCTATTACTCAATGCCAAATTCCTTGTCAGTATGAGCTATAAAACTGAAAAGCTAGTTGGTGATTAATGCTTTGTAGTATTTTTGGACTAAGAAGAGCCTAAGTAAACAATGATGCAATCCTCTAAGTTCCCTTGGACTAAGAAGAGCCTAGGGAAAGTGTTAAGAGTGGCGGATGTTTAAACATTAAACTTACTGAGTTTTCTTCATGATTAATTTAGTCTTATATGTTGAGGTCAATAATGCACGCTAGTCGATTCTTTCTGAAGTAGCAGCTGATGATTTTTAGGCTTACCGGGCTAAGCTTGTAGTTTAATATGTATTTGCATTTCTATCAACTGGACATCTGTGAGTCCATTGCCTACATGATTTAAGACACCATACAAGTAGTAATTTTTTTTCACATGAGAAAGAATAATATTCTAAAATGATTTAGCCTCAAGTTTCATTGCAAATATGAAAAAAAAAGAAAATTTCAAAATAATTACACGAGTCTTAAGAGATGCATATGTAAGCTCCTTGATTTATTATATTTGTAAATCATTTTGCTTCTTGGCCTTGGCCACAATGTTTACAAGCCTCCATCCCTAGAGTGTGCCACAATCACCCATTCTAGAAAATTTCTAATCAGCAATAGCAACAAATCATACTGCAGATTATTGGAATATGTTTTGTCTTAAAGTTCTCAGGAGCTTCTATTATATACCTCCTGTAGGTAAAATTTCTGTCACACTAAGGCTATAGGGTTCATACTTTTCAGGAGTTCCTTATAGTGAACACTCGAGTTTCACGGAGCTAAGAGAATTTGTAAAGGTATGTTTGAAAAAATATTTCTATTGTTGTTTTTGGTACACATTTTGATAAAAACCATGTTTGCCTTTTCTCTTTAGTTCCTGAGGCCTGACAAGATAGTCCCCACCGTAAACATCGGCAGTGCCATTAATTATGATAATATGCAGTCCTACTTCCATGAATGGCTGAAATGCCTGATAATCTGAGTTGGAATCTCCCATTTGCTTTAGCCTGATACTCTGAGTTATAATCTCCAATTAGCTTCTATCTTTCACCAACACACAAACCTTTTACATTATATATGTGGAGGGTGCCAAAGGATTCAGCCTTCTTTCTGTTTTTTTTGGAACTTCGAGTGTTCCTCGACGTCATAGATCTTAAGGTAGATGTCAAGTGCTGTACAACAAAGAATTGGATCTAAACTTGCTAACAGGTAAATGATGATTCCTTATCTTGAAGTATATCTTATACTACCTATCTCTTGTATGTTTACATTTATGTAGTCTTGAGCCTGACTTTTGATTCTTCCATATTTTGTGTAATACCTTACTACAATTTTCCATTAATTTAAGTCCGAGAGTCTCTATGTACTAGAGTTTGTTACTAATATATATTTGCAGCAACATTTGCTTATAACGAGCTAAATCCATGAAGTGGAGGTGCCCATACCACCTCTGCTGCATTTTTTTCTTTAGTGAAAAGTGGGAGCACGCTCATTCTATTGTGTTTCAGCAATCAAACAAAATATTCCACGAAGGGCTCGTTTGGATCAAGTCACTACAAGAAAGTAGGGCTTTTCCGACACTTTTTTCTTCCGACGTTTATGGGAATGTCGTCTTAGGTATGATACACCAACATTCTACAACAAACGTTGAAAATTACCGATGTTTGCTCTTAAATGTCGAGGATAACCGATGTTTTTTCCCAACATTTATATGTAAGCAAATATCGACCTTTTGCATTAAATGTTGAAAAATATTGAGTTCGTAACATTTTTTCCCGATGTTTGTCTTAAACGTCGAAAAATTTACCAACATTTTGTCAAAACCGTTGTATATTGAAAAAGAAAACCATTGTAGCAGTAATTTGTTAGTTTTACAATAATTTGTTAACTATTCTTTTTTAATTTGCTATATTTCGTATTCCCAATCTTCGAGAGATGCCAGAATAGAATAAATTTATTAAATTCTTTATATGGTTAATTTGTCATATCCTTTTTAATTACACAACAAGACAAAGACCGATATGTTAGTCAGAGGCGTACCAGGATCAAGCATTTTTCTCTTCATCATCTATATCATGTATGGTTTTTAGCACATCTAAGACAGGTACATAATTGAACGGACACAACCTTTATATTTCTACATGCAAGCATCCTGAGGTCATTGAAAAGGGTGGTCCTCTTGATTTATGTAATATCTGAATACTAACCCTACATGCCCTTATGATCAAGTTCGTGTTGGATTATGGATTTTTTTTGTAGTTCTATTAAGCGATTTGAAATTACAGTTCAATTTACTTGAATCTATCAGTTAAGTCCATATTTTGGATGATTTCTACTTCTACGACAAATGCGTAGATAGTTTTCATATGTTGTGATATTTGGTTTATGCAAATTGGTTTTGGTTTTTTATTGGGTTTCAGGTTCGGATTATACCATACCAAATACTAATGGATAAGGATTTAGGGCTTTACTTCTGAATTGGCAGAATCCTATGGTACTAAAATAACAGGATTAGGTTTCCAATCCATGCTCATACTCTGATACATGAGTTGTCTTTGGGAAAGCAACATGTGAGCTACATCACATATGAATGTTAAGATGCTAATGTTCATGTTTGTCCAAAATGAACAATTTTAAGTATGCCAAATAGTGAGTCAGAACTCTTAAACTAGTTTCTCGTCTCAGGTTGTATGAAGTGAAAGGAAATCAGTTACTTACATCGTTACTTGATTCCAGGTTCATCAAGACATGGATGCTTTATTGTCTCACTATTTTATATATACAGAGCATCACTCATACTTGATAGGAAATTAGCTAACTAGCGACTCTAGTGATATCCCAATAATTAAAGGGATGAAAAGAGGAGTGAGAGTGATTGCGCTAGACTTATGGCCAAATAATACAAAACCTGTTGTCGAAGTTCATCATGGTAGGTATGTAATTTTATCATGTCATTATTTCAATATGTTATGTTTTCTGAAGCAACCATGAAAATATACTTTTACTCCACCTATACAAAACTGGATAAGGTCTAATATAGGTTGCATCATTGGCTAATGGCATTATTGCCAAATATTTCATATTTTGAGTATGCAATTACGTTTGCCAGTTGACATATCATTCTTAAATCAAAAAATAAAGTAGTAGTAGATAGCATCATTAACATAAGAAGCTTTATCTTTTGAAGTGAATCACACGGATAGTATAATGACATGTAATTCAGTCAAGTAAGGAGTGCAAGAATGGAGGTGTCCTGGATTTTACGGGGAACCAATCGTTTGAAAATAAAAAATTATCATGGGCTTGTAGTTGCATGCAAAGGCTATGCTAGTTGCATGCATGCTCGACTAAACACATGTAATTCAGTTGAGTAGAGGCGATCAGGAAAAAATGCAGAAACTAAAGCTAGCAATTGATTACTTAGTAACCTAGAGCATGAAGAAGTGAATTGGAAGAGGGTCTCAGTCAAGATCAACAATAAATCATAGATAGAGAAGTGGAAGTGAAATTAATGGCTACTTGGTGTTTGATGAAATGCTGTTGTGAAAGTTTGTTGATGTTGCAGGAAGTGATGAGTGCGGTGCTGATACAACGGACAATGATCGTCAAACACCGCTACTACAAAGGATAAAGTTAACGAAGAATTTCTAAATGTCATTATGGCTACTTTGTGTCCATCTACATAATCTAGCTCTGCCATGGCCTAAGTATTTTGTTATTTTGGTTTTTAGTAACAACATATCCTCATTAGAACTTGCCTCGACTATTGGAGCACAACCACCTTTAGTATATAATTTACTCACTTACAATATTCTATATATACACTCTCGGTCAATATAGGCGTGATCTTTGAGTTGTAGTATGTACTCATTAAGAACTTAACAAGAGGAACCATCCAGTTTAGTTTGGTTTAATCACATTGCTTTTTGTAGGAATGGCAAATACTTATACAAAGCATTCTCTGTATGTCCTTCTTCAGGTAACTAACTACAAGGCAATACTAAATCTCAGGTGTTCTAGTGAGATGTTATATGAAAATGAGCCCATCCAAAGTAGTCTGAACCTTTTAGTGTACTCAATTTAGTGAATGCATGTTTCTTCATTTTTTTAATTAGTGAATATGATGAAAAATTCTATGCATTCCTCTTGTGAACATGAAATAAATTGTCTCATAAATCAGTTTTTTTTGAGTTAATTCATTCTTTTTGTTTTAAAGACTTGCTACTAATAAAGGCTGTCATCTATACCACTGTACATAAAAAACCCATGATTCCCTGTGCGATATGAAGAAAGATATGGAGAATCTGTTGGAATTTTGATTCAAAGATAAAAAACTTTTGTGATTTATTTGCATGGGCATCTTTATTTCTCATTGGAAGAAAACTCGAAAGCAATATTTTAGTCTGACATCCGGTAGACCATATGCCCCCTGAACATATATAACATTCTTATGCTACATGCTTACTAACATGAAATAAAAACCAAACCATATTTGGTTTTGGAAATTATTACTTTTTAATCTATTCTTTTTTGCGGGTCTACTTTTGACAATCCTCTTCCAAGAACATTTTCCGTATTCTTTCCCGTTTCGTCAATATCCATTCTTCGACTTTATCTCTTCTTCCATTAGAAGTGCTCATGCACGCCACAGTAAAAGGAACTGTAAGTTCCCTCCCTTCTATGTAAGCGAGAGGGTAAAGTACAATATTCCTACATATAAAACAATTAATTTCTCTCCTATTTTCTATGATATTTTCTCTATCTCTGAACAAGTTTTGGTGTTGGACATATGCGAGAGGGTAAAGTACAATATTCTTATGCTATATATTGTTTGCCAGGTTTTGGTGTTGGTCATATGCGAGATACCAAGACAAAATGTTATAAGTATATAAGTATAAAAGCTCTGGATTATCACTGTCTCTTTATCTCTGAACTAGTTTGTTTGTACCTTTGTTTAGTATCCGCAAAGTTCATGTTTTCTGCTATTTGACTTAAAATTACTGATAAATAAACACTTTTGTGTTGCAGGAACATGGATTTGGGGAACACCAGTGGAAATGGTTATTGATGGTGGAGAAAAAGTCTCTGTTCTTGACATAGATACTGAAGGATCTGCAAGTGTTGAAAAATCTAATGTATATGACGACAGCTAAGAAACTTCAATACATCTCTTGCTTGAATTTCTATGACTATTCACTGTACCTTATGTGTCCCACATGATCTTTGCTCTAGCGACAGTCTGAGTTTTGTTCTCATATATAATCTTCCTAAGACGGTTTGTTCTCTATCTAGCGGCAAACTGTGTTGGCCTTTATTTGGGGCTCGCCATCCTATTTTCCTGTTAGAAGCATATGATTCTACACTCTCAAGAAATACCTTCTGGCTTCTTTAAGATAACATGTTCATTTTTTGACTTTTTCAAAACATAAAGAAAAATTAAAAAACGGAGAAATTATATATGCTACCCACCTAGAGTCTACCAAATGTTGTAAAAAAAAGAGTCTAGAAAGATTTTCCACTTGCAGGCATAGTCACTATATTCGATGGTTTGGTAGAAAATTCCCTGTATACTTATTTTTTCAATATGTTCATTTCCTGATGTTTTTTCTTGGAAACTAATCAGCAAACCACTTCGTATTCTTTAGTTCTTAACATGTCCCACTAATTTGGTCTTTGTAGTTTGGTAAAGGAGAATATTTCGTTACACATCTTCTAGTTTCTGTCAGTTTCTGTTGAAAATATGTGATAATATTATGTTTCTCGTTAGTATGTAGTATTACCATATTCCTTGAAACTTTTGATATGATCCATTGTTCTGTATATGTTGAGCTGAAGATGAATAAGGATAATATATATATAAGAACATGTAGGAAAGTATATTGTTAATTTGCGTTCTTGTTCTCTAAGGAACTTGCTGAAAAATGAAGGTGCATGCATGTTTTGAATATGGGAATGCTGTAGATATGGCAGGGATGTGCTCCGATCTGGTTTGCTAATTTTTTGGTTTTATTTTCTACGGTTGGATTATGTTTTGTGGTGACAAGTGATAGTTGTTTGTGGTTTGGATGTTTAAGTGGTATGGAAACAACAGATGTGGGATATGTGTACTTTTTGGTTGGATTATGTTGTGGTTGGATAAGTGAAGAATACATGTGGTGGGATGTGTATTGGAAGTTTTTGTTGTATGAACTATACAGTTTGTTAATATAAAATTTGGGTTTTATAGTAATTTGATGTGTGTAGCTTCTGGATTGATATTATGTGTGTTTGATTAATATTATATATAATTCTTGATGGAATTTTGGCAAGCTTCTCTTGACGGTACTTTGGATAGCTTATCTTGATGGTTGTCAAACATCAATTTTAATTCAAATCATGCAGCATAATAGCCTGTGAATAAATTTTTTTCTTGACGGCTAATAACCGTCATCTAGGCCGGAGTCAAGAAAAGTTTTTGCCTACATTGATGGTTTCTAAAAATTGCTATCTTGACAGCTAAAAATAGTCAAGAAAAGTACTTCATATGACGGCAAAAAATCGTCAAGAAAAGCCCTTCCAGCGACCATCAAGAAGGGGGGCCCTTTTCTTGACTCCGGCCTACTTGACGGATCCGCAACCGTCAAGATACCTATTTCTTGACGGAAAATCACCGTCAAGAAAAGCCCTTATTCTTGTAGTGAGCCTATAAATAGTAGCTTTTGGAGAGAGTTTACATTTTATTTCTCTTTTCCTCTCGTTCCATGGCCGACACTGCGCTTCTTCGACGCCTCTCTTCATCGGAGAGGGAAGTGAACTTAGGGCATGGTTGTCCGAAGTTTTTGCCGACGTGTTGCTCCAAGCCTTCGTTTGGACGCTGACCAACGCTCTTGCTGAGACGCCACTCGATGTCGACGTGATGCCCTTCGCAATAGATGGTAAGCAAACTTACTTTCTCGAAGGCCACAGTTCATGGAAGTACGATTTAGTTCATTGGGGCGTTTATTACTGTGATACGTGCCTATCGCACGCTATATCGTTATGACTTTCGCGTCTTCATACGCCAAAATATTTCACTTTTTGGCGTGCGTCAGAATACGCACATTAATCGATTCCATGGGTGCTGCAACGGACACGTTGACATGCGCCACACACTGTGCGCGTACGTGCGCCTCTCAAAACAGTGCGCCTTGGCTTTGTTAGCTTCCTGTTTGAGCGTGCTGAGGCAACTTCCCAGTTTGTAGCTTTTTCCCTTTTAAGTCCTTCTTGAAGAAAACCAAGTCTTTTTGTCTTTTGTGCATATTGCATCTCGACTTGCGCCCACTCAAATGGAGCATGAAAGGACATCATAAGTCAGTTGATTCAAAGAGACAACCGTTCTGATGCGGGATTTTGTTACGAGATCAAGCAAAGTGATCCCCATTCATACAACATGCTAGCTGTCTTTACTTCCGAGACGAGACGTATTGTTCGCCGATATATTGCCGAATTTACAGGGTTATGACTGATTGTCCAGGTTGGTACCCTGTCTTCCGACGGCTTCTCCACATGGGCATGATGGCCACTTTGTACAGTCGAGACGGCCTTCCTGCTTGTGTTGAAAAATTGATGCAGGCCTAGTGCTGGAGAATTTGTGACATAACCGCCCTCTACCGTGGGGCATTTGTCACATCACTGCCCTCTACAATGGGGCATTTGTTACATCACTGCCCCTTGCAATAAGGGAGCCATGCGCTAGTAGTAGATTTCCATTATTTGTAATCATGAACATCAATGAAAAATCTAGTCATATTGTAGATTTTCATCTTATGTAATCATGAACATCAATGAAAAATCTTTCTTTTTGCTGGCTTCTATGTGAATTTCTTATGATTTGCGAACTTTTGTAGACTCTTCTTCTTTGATGCATTTTCTTGGAAGGGTAGAAAGGAACGTTTGTTCTGAGGTAATATGATCATGACAAACGTTGGATTTCCAAATATGTAACTTACTCCGAGGTTAAGAGAATATGGTACGGAATATGAGAACAACTCAGAGGTATTATGGACATGTTTGTTTAGTGGGTTTATCATGAATACACCTAGCACTAGGTGCGGATGATAAGCAATGGTCTTTGTTAACAGAGGTAATATGGACATATTGAAACAAGATCGATGGGTAAGAATGCATACTCAGAGGTAAATAGGGACATGGTAGATATTCGATGGGTTTATCTCGAGTACACCTAGAACTAGGTGAAGAAAATAAATGATGGCCTTGGTCAACAGAGGTAGTGGGGACATGTTGAACCAAGATTAATAGGTAAGAATGTGTACTTAGAGGTCAATAAGGACGTGGTCTACATTCGATCAAGCTATAGCGGGAACAGTTACGTAGGAATGGAAGACGAATTGGACATTCATATATAGTATTTTTTGAGAAACTTGCCATTGATGGACATCATGAGCAAATCTCCATTAGGTTTTGCTAGCCGGTACGCGCCATTGGAATAGACCGTTTCTACGACTAACGTCCCCTACCATTTTGGTTGGATATTTTAGCAGTCTTGTGAGTTATGATCATCGGCCTTCTTACTGATAGGACCAGATCGCCGACCCGAAATGACCTTTCCTTGACCTTTTTATTGAAGGCCCCTGAGATTCGTGCTTGGTACAGCTCAATGCACTATTGAGCTTGAAGGCATTTTTTATCGAGTGCTTCCAGCTGTTTTAGTCGCAAGCTGTGATTATCATCTGCAGTCATATAACTGTTGAGAGCCACTCGTAGAGAGGAAATTTGGAGTTCTAAGGGGAGTGCGGCTTCACTTCCAAATACCACTGAGAATGGCGTACTACCAGTTGGTGTACGGACTATAGTTCGATAAGCCTAGAGGCATTCATCGAGTTTCTCGTCCCAGTCACACGTATTGGAAGACACGACCTTTTTGAGGAGTTTGATAATGATTTTGTTGAAGGCTTCGACTAACCCGTTAGCTGCTGGGTTATAGGCCGTTGAGGCTATGCTCTGGATTCGGTTCTGGTCGCAGAATCGACGGAAGGAGCTGCTAATAAATTGTGGGCCATTGTCGTGGATTATCCTTCGGGGTAACCCAAACCGGTAGATGATATGGTGTTTGAGGAATTTAATCACATCAGAGGTTTTCACTTCTACAAGTGGTATAGCTTCTGACCACTTGGAGAAATAATTGGTTATGGCCAAGATGAACCCATGACCTTTTGATGACGGAGGTGCGATCGTGCCAATAATGTCCATTCCCTATGCTTCAAATAGCCAAGATGCCACTGTGGGGTGCAAGTAATCCGACGACTGGTGAACGAAGTCAGCGTGGATCTGACACATTCGTCATTTCTTAGCATATGCTAGGGCATCGGCTATCATTGTAGGCCAATAGTAGCCCATGCGCTTGAGTCGGTCCTGAAGCTTAGGTCCTGGCTGATGAGCTCCGTAAGTGCCATCATGAGCCTTGCGCAGGGAGTCTTTAGCCTCCTGGCCTAATAGGCATCAGAATAAAAGTCCGTCGAAGGAGCAACGGTATAATATTTTAGCTTGAGTGTCGCAGTAAAATCAAGGAGAGCGTCTCCTGAAGGAAGCTGCTTCTTTTGTATTATCTGGTACGATTTCGTACACTGTAAAATCTATAAAAGGGGATCGCCAGTCTCAACTGCCTTCTTCGGCTTTTATGGACTGGTACTTGCATGCATAGGTTGTTCTTAGGGCATACCAACTCTTGCCCTATCACTGTGATAGTGTACTGAGTCCCAATAGGTGCTGACAATGTTGCTGCCAATCCTGCTAGAGCATCAACTTCCAGGTTCTGTAGCCAGGGAACATGTTCTATAAAGAATCCTGTGAAAGTAGAGATTATGGGCATCATTGCTTGGTGATATGGAATCAGGTTCTCATGTCGGACTTCGTATTGTCCCCGAACTTGGTTGACAATTAACTGGAAATCGCCATAAGCTTCCAGAAAGTCGACCCCCAGCTCTTTGGCCAGCCGAAGTCCGATGATGTGAGTGTTGTACTCAGCAACGTTATTAGAGCATGGTTCTGAAAGTGAATATGCTCGTTGGATGGCCAAATCGTTAGGGGAGATTAACATTACCCCCACTCTAGCAATAATATCGCCTTTGGGACTTATGCTTGAAGCACCGTCAAAGAATAGTCGCCACACTGGATCTTCTGTAGAGGTGTGGGCATTCAATACTTCATCTGGATATCTTCGTAGAGCTTCGATGTCTCGCCTACGGGATGAGCAGCCAGGAAATCGGCTAACGCTTGACCCTTGACCGCTTTCTAAGTGACAAATACCATGTCATAGGGGACAAAATTATCGCCCATGTGGCTAGGTATGAGTTTAATACCCCTGGCTTGGTCATAAGGACCATGAGGGGTCCCCTAGAGATGACGTAAATCGTTTTCCTGACTATATAATGTCTGGTTTTCTGAATAACGAAAACAAGGACGAGGTACTCTTTCTCTTCATGGGTATACCTATGCTCGGTTTCGATCTGTTGATGGCTGAGGTAATAGATAGCTTGTTCATAACCTGTATCACTATTCTGGCTAACAGGGCCCTAAGTGAATGATCAAGGGATCAGACATACAGTAGGAAGGGTCTTCCCAGGACCGGGGCTACTGGGACCGGCAGGTTCGTGAGATATCTTTTAATATCTTCGAAGGCTTGCTGGCATTCCTCATTCCATATAAAGGATATCCTTTCTTCATCAACTTGATAAAGGATTTACAACGTCCTGAGAGATTGGAAATAAACCTTCGGATGTAGGCTAAGCACCCCTAAAGACCGCAGAGTTTACGCAGGTTCCTTGGCGGTTGCATTTCGATGATAGCCTTTATCTTCGCCGGATCTACGTGAATGCCCATCGAAGTTACGATGAAGCCTAAGAACTTGCCGCTGGACACTCCCAGGAAGGACTTGGCTGGGTTCATCTTCAACTGGTGCATCCTCATCAAGTTGAAGATGGTTCTTAGATGATGAAGGTGATCACCTCAAAAGCGACTTTTGACATCAATGTCATCAACGTAACATTCGACTGTCTTACGCAGGTGTTAACAGAATGTAATACTCATGGCGTGCAAGTATGTAGCACTTGCATTCTTCAAGTCGAAGGGCATTACTGTGTAATAAATACCCCTATCGTAGTCCAAAAGGAAGTATGTTTCTCGTCATCTGGGAATATCTTGATCTGGTTATAACTGGAGTAACAATCCACGAAAGACATGAGCTCGAATCTGTAGGTGTTGTTGACCATCACATCAGTAATGGGTAATGGAAATTTTTCCTTCGGGCAAGCGGCGTTCAAATCACAAAAAACTATACAGACTCGGATCTTCTCATTTTTCTTTGTAATTGGGACGATATTGGCCACCAAGTCTGGATGTTGTTCCTCACGGATGAAGCCGCTCTTTATAAGATTGTTGACTTCTTTCTCGATAGCGTTTATAGTTTCAGGGCGGAACCGCCATTGCTGTTGCTTCACTGGCTTAGCTTTAGGCAAGATATTTAGTTTGTGTACGACGACATTTGGGTCTAAGCCCGGCATATCTTTGTAGCTCCAGGCAAAGACATCTATGTATTCTCTTACAAGCTCAATAAGCGACTTACGATCTTCTCCTTTCAAACTTTTGCTAATAAAGATTTGTTTGGGAGAAGAGTCGTCTCCCAAGTTGATTTGTACGACTTTATCTTCAGTAGACGGTTTGTACAACTCAAAGTGCTTCTTCCATTGGGCATCGAGTTGTTGATCCCAAGGTTCAGTTTTGAGGGTTCAAAGAATAGCTCATCGTCTTCATCAACCTGGTCCGTTGACGTCATATTTACTGATAACTTTCTACGGAATACTTCCCCGATACTGGTGTCGGAGTGGCAGGACGAGTCCGAGGAGGACGAATGTGTCACTACCATGTGTCACGGGACTCCGGGTGCTTTAGGAGGGATATATCCGAGACCACTACGAGTCTTCTGGTAATATTGATTAGACTTGCCTTCGAAAACATTAATCTTGATCGACAAATGCCGACCCTTTTCCGTAATTGAGACCGATATTGTTGTTTAAGTCATAACCCATCTTCTGGATGATGTGCCTGGCTTGCGGGGTATCGTAGTGAACCTGAATTAAACCGACTTCGGGTTCTAGCTCGCAAAGAGTATGAGATTAGGAGTCGTCTACTCGGCCAAAGATGATGGGCTCTTCTCTTTTTTTCTTTGTCGGTACTGTAAAACAGGCTCCACGCACAGGGAGCACTTGTTCTGCGAAATAAGCAAACACGAATTGCGTCTGAAGTGACAAACCCAAGTTTTGTTCTAGAGCATAAGCAGAGAAATCTGGGGAGTAGTTCAAGGGCATTCCTTTATTGATAAAGTAGGACAAATCATCCTCAGGAATTACACTATCAAAAGCGGGAAAGTTGGGCACAACAACATCATTAAGATCTCTACCCCCAACCCTTGAGATAGGTTAGGATGGAGTAGGATCAGGCGGACCCCGCAGCTTTACCACAATCGGCTCGGCAGTTTCCCCTTCAATCGCACCACCAAAGGAGTTGTAGCTTGAACTGTAGACATTGCAGGGTGTTCCTTGGTAGGTGGCCCTCCTTTCAACCAGACTACTAAAGGAGTAGTAGCCTCAGATGTGGGTGTATTAGGGCGTTCTTTTAGGTGCACTTTTATTGGCACTTCGAAAGCGGTTTGTGCCTCGGCTACATCATCAACGTCTTCGCCTGAGTCCCTCCGGTGTTTCCTTCAGAACAGCCGAGACTCAAGTGTAGTAAACCTCAACCCCTTTAAAGGGGTCAATATCTGCGAACTCGATTTTTACCACCCCGTCGCTATTGACATATTTGAAGCATTGGTGGAGGGTGGATGGCATGATCATGTGCTCATGGATCCAATGTTGCCCAAACAAGATATTGTAGCAGACATCCGCGTCGATGATATAGCAAGTTGCTTCAGTCTTCAGGTCGCCAATCTGAATCTTCAAGCGAATTTTCCCTTTTGGACAACTCTTGCCGTTATTAAAACTGCTGATTGTGGTTTGAGTTACATAAAGACAATGCATAGGAATCCCAGTGTATGCAACAGACGATGGGGGATGATGCTTACGGATGAACCAGGGTCGATATGCATACGATCGACCTTGACAGGGATGGGTTATTCTTCAGTAGCATATCTTATTGTGAGAATATGATATTAGGCATAGCCTCTATCATATTGTGGCATATGAGACATTCAGCAGGGTCCTCATCCGGCTGTTGGATCTGTCCCAAGTAGGATTCGATATTTTGTAATGCCTTCGTCAAAGCTTCTCAGGTCTTCTTGGAGAGACGGAGGAGCTCGAAAAGCAAGAATCTGGCCGGAGTGTTGGCCAATTGAGCAAGTACGTCAAAATTGTAGGGTCGGTCCAACCCTGCAGCGGTATCCTTTGGGAGGGGCTTATCAGAATGCCCTTCTTTCTGTTTTTGTTGAGCCGTCGTCGGCGGTTGAGATGGACCCGGCTCAGAAGTACCAGGAACGGCCAATGTTGTGACCGACGTTGCCTCTTTGCCAGGGGTCTGGTCATAATTACATGAATATTCTAGACCAGTCCTGCTTTCTTTGTTCCTTTCTTCATCAGATGAGGCGGAGACAACATTATAAGATCTGTCCTTCCTTTCCTTGGTCCTGACAGCACGACGTGGGGCAGGTTTGATCAGGTCGTCGATGAGATCGGGATGCACCCACATGACCTCCCTTCAAGGTATTTTAATGGGTAACCCCGAGGCTTGAGCAGTCGGGAGGTTAACAACCTCCATAGTTGCCTTAGGAATTGGGATGATGCTATCTTGTGTCTCCGTAGGCAGAAACTAGCCGAACTGGAGGGTTACCATGTTGGCGGAGACCACTTTTTCTTCATAGTCCAATGATAGCACGTTGTCGTCCACTAGCCGCTGTATGTGGTTCTTCAGGATATAGCAATCTTTCGTCGAGTGGTGAACGTACTGGTGGTAATGGCAGTATGTAAAATCCCTCATAATTTAAAAGAATATTTAAATTATTTTTGGATTTTATTTAATTCTAATTTATTTTTATCTTATTTATATTATATAAAAGGACTATAGCCATGGTTGAGTTTGAATATGTAAGACGACTAGAAAGTATGGCATGCCTAGCGTAGTCGGGTGCTTTAGCTAGCATGCTAGTCATGTTAGGAATGCCATGGTCATATTGTAATCTCTTGTATGTTAACCATTCGAATTGTGGCACAAGTTATATTTTTATTGAATTAATTAATTAAGAAAGCCTTTATGACTTTTTAGGAGACACGGTTGCACCAAACCTTTCCAAACCTCTTCCAAGGCAAACCCAACCCAATGTAGACATGTTGGGTATTAATAAATATTAATAATTACATATATTTATATTTAATTCAGATTTTGGATTGTATTTCATAGATAGAATTAATTAGCTCTATATTAGGAAAGACCTTTTTAAATCCTCAATCCAATTAGTTAGCCAACTCACCAAACAACCAAATCATGCCATAGTGGACGCCCACCATAGTTTTCGGCCAAGCAACCCCCCATAGCCAAACACCCTATAGGAAAAGGATTCCTACTCCTTTTCATACATGCAACCCAATAAAGCCCATATATATACATCAACTTAGCCCAAACCCTAACCCTAACTTAATTCCTCCTTTCTTTCCACCGCCATAGCTGACCACCCCTTTCCCTCTCCATATTTTGGGCTGTACTTATCCTTCCATGGCCTCCATAAATCTCCTCCATTGCACATCTCTCCATCCTTCACAAAAACTTATCTCCTCCACCATACATCCTCCAAACCCCTCAAAACAAACCCTAAAAATTCCATCTTCTCCATCCAACCATCTATAGCCATTGCCAACCCTTCCATACTCACCAAAAAAGGATTAGCAAGCAAGGATAGCGAGAAAGGTTGGAGCTTTGTCGAGGAGAAGTCGTCACAACCTCTCTAGCACGGACTTTGATAAGAAATCCAAATCTTTCCATCTCAAATCCTTACTAAAATTCTGTAGAAAATATGTTATTAAATCTGTAGAAATTATATTTTGATGGCTTTTATTATGTGTAATCATCCATAAAAGTTTCATAAAATATAGTCATAATATTCATGTTTTCGTAGCATCAAAATTAACCCCATTGTGAAGGAACTATGAGTTATTGGTGCCTATTCTTGAAACTAAATTTTATGTATGTTCGTATACATAAATTAGGATTTTAAATTATTTTTCCATGATTTTATCAACTCAAATCTGGTCGAAAACATTATAGGTCAAAACTAGCTAATTTCGGATAACCGGTTGACCTAGAATGTCCCAAACTTGTAGTATAACTCGACCCTTGTACCTCTAATATTATTCTGTGAAATAAAGTATTTTATTGCTGTTTAAAATATCTTTATGCTTATTTTAGCAATTTTGAGTCATTAACTATGTTTCAGGCGAGTTTCGGATAGACTTGCTGACTTAGTAATCAACCGGTCATAAATGTCTTTAGAAATATTAGTTCTAGAATTTCAGAGATAAATCTATAGAAAATTAGTTTAAATATTATTTTTATGATTTTTATATGATTTTTAAATATGTTAAAGAAGTAGGGGCATAACCGACTAATTAAGAGTTAGAAACTCTAAAACTGTATTTCGATGTCTCGTGGAACCTGTGTGTGATTGTATGGATTTAAATTGCTCCACGAGAGATTGAATATAATTTTAACACATTAATTTGAATAATTAAGTCATATCAGAAGTTTCGTGAGTGGTGACTTAATCTAGTAACTAATTATCTAGGAGCATCGGGTTCCGGAGGCGTGGATGCGGGAGCGGCCTTTCGTATTCACAGCGCAGAATCAGGCAAGATACCTTGCCACGTTACTCTGTAATTTGTATATTCTTATTTTTAGTTTTTATTTTTAGTATTTATTATTTTTTGATATTATAAATCTGTGCGTCCAAGTCACACTTGGGTGCAAGCGACTTTGTTGGTCGTTTTTCTCGCTTTTATTTATTTTTCTTGCATCGACTTAGTCTAGTGACTACCCCTTTGTTGATGAGGTTTTGGTATATCTCATGCGGCCTTGACTCATACTTTATCACATGATGTGAATCACATGTAGGACACGTACTTGCGTAGTCGGCCGGCCACCGATACATATGAGGCGTACGACAGTTAAGAGAAACTGCCAATAGAATTACATGCTAGTAGACTTGGCAGTTACTAGAGGTTTCTATGAGTCATGGATGTGACCCTACTCGACATTGGATAGGAAGAACAGTTCCTTAACATATGGGCCACGTATGCACTTTCCTATTATTGTCGGTTATCGTCATTGGAGATACGGTCTTGGATCCTGATACCTGAGTTCCTGCTGGCCTCTGACATTCAAGGAATGTTATGCTTTGAGGTCCCTGGTATCTTGATGGGACCGTACCTGAGTTCCTGCACCTGTGCTAGAGTGCCCATACGTTGAAGGTTTATTCTTAACTGCATTTTCACTGTAGAATTGGTAGGCACCCTATTGCATGTATCCCCTTTTACTCTTTATTATATATCACATATTATATGACATATTCTTTATGTATCTTGTTATGTCCCTCTGAGGACCTGTTTATCTCTCCAGGTGTGTGCTTTGTGACTTTTCGCAGGTGTTCTAGCCAAGGCCGTGATCTTCTCCATTTCTTCGAGGATGATTGCTCTTGGTTCGTCTTGCTATTTTTTTCGATCATTTCCTTGTATATCGTCTTTCATTTAAATTAGTTGGTAGTGGATTTGTCTCCGCCCAACTACATGTATAAATGACAAATTCTTGATTTGATTATAATATTATTCTTTATTGTTGTAGATGAGATTTAGTTATCATGGTTTTACTGTATTTTACAGCTTATGTATACATACGGGGTTCCATACATTGGAGTATACTTCGTATGTATACAACTGGCATGCTTACGTACTTAATCTTAAGTATTTTGGGACTGGGGCTTTACATATTTTTGTGGTGGCCCATGCAGGTCGAGTTTGTCACTTCGGTTACGTTACTGTACCGATGTGAGCCTGCATATAGGATTAGGATATAGGAATCTCATCCACAAGCTTGACTTCCTCCCTTGAATCCAAATCTCGAACTCTCGTCCGATCACCTTGACTTCCTTCTGCTTGTTTCCTTTCACTGCAAATCTTATCTTCTTTCGTGCTGAATAGGGAGGTTAGGAGATAACTCATATGAGTATACGTGTTATATTCCTCAGTTACTCTATTAGTTGACTTTATAAGTTGAGTAGTATGACAACAACCTACCACCTGTATCCTTATAACCTAGTATTAAAGTGTAACAGAGTGATAATGAATATATGCTAGTGTAGGAGAGATGTTTACCTAGAATATAGAGATTTTGTAGCCCATACCCATTGGTCAACCAAGGCTTGATACAAGAACCAGTAGGACGATTGTATACGCAAGCACACCGGATAAGACTTAGATCTTTGTGAAACTCGAACTATTTATTACTGCTCTCAACATATTCTTCCGTACTTATACTTTAAACTACCATGAATGACGATGCTATTTATAGCCTAGTTTTACAAGCATATTCTTTGTCGAGCTTGTTCAGGACATATGTATACTGGGGACGCCCACAAGCATGTTGTCTAATTAGAATAAATATATTATGGTCTGGTCAACCATAGTGCACCTGGTTCGCTCTTTATATGATTATCTCATGTGGATTGAGATATAGAGGTATCTAGGATCTCATCCGCGACTACATTGACAATTTTCTTGAATTACACATTCGCCTTTGAATCACGTAATTGTATTCAATGACATCTTTCTTGAACTCTTTGTTGCTTTTGTCTTTCACTGATTGGAATGACAAACGCTCGTATTTGATAGATAGATATAGAGTATCCCCATGGCCATGGTAGTTATACGCACAAGTATAGCAACCATTGGCCAAGCCATATAACTACAACCTTGCCTAAAGTTGCTCGTCCTTCCCTCGACCCTAATACTAATATCGTGACCTTCTAGTCATTTAAGCTTGAAAAATGAGTAAGATCTTACCCATGGGTAAACCACAAACCTAGGAGACTATCTAATCTCTATGAATCAATTATAGTGTGTCTCCAAATATTCATCTTGATTCTTGGCTTAACTAGCAACCCGTATGCCTTAACTCAAACCTTACTTGACTAGGCCCCACAGTTTAGACAGAGAAGAATAGACCAAAATAAGGACAAGCATTGCAAGGAATGTGGTAGACACCCATTCCAAGATTAGAGATTCAGCAGATGTTCCTCTAGGTACAAAATTCTATTATCAAAGAAGTGACTTAGTATTAGAACAACACATTCACCAGCTTAGCCAAAATCTGTAGCATGACGCCTCGTCATTATATTGTATTAGTAATCAACAAGAGATGCATGAGCACTACATTCAATACCTATAGAACCCTTGTGACTATAGTCTTGCAGGTTTGACACAAATAGAAATTCATGACTTAGTAATTAGAGATCTTTCCCATGGCGTGCTTTAGAGTTCGTTATCCCAATGATAGACTCTCGTATACCATGGACAAGTGGGTCATTCCATCTTATCGACTCATGTACCACTATACGCGATCATATCTATTTATTAGGACTCGGGGTACGATCCTCGAAACTGATTCACAACTACCCTATCATGTTATCAATCACGTCGTGACTTATTATCACCAAATGTCAAGGTACGATGTCGTGACTCAAATATTCCTAACCTCATTGTTCCTAAAACCATGTCCTAGTCTCTAGAGTGAATAGATTGTAAGCCATTCTTAATTTTAGGAATTAGGGGATCACCAATTGATTGAGGTAAATTGGTTCTCACTAGGATGATAAATTAGTGACTCGTGAACTCCTACTTTTTTTTTAGATCTTTTGGTGTCCCTTACCGTGACCTTGATATTTGGAGAGTAATACTGGCTGTTACCTTCCAACAAAATTCATATACAAAACTTAAACGAGTCCACCTTCAAGTAGACATATCATGTCCCACTCAAACACATCTCCTTGCACTCTATTATTATGATACGAATTTCAGGTCAAAAGGGATGAGCGATAATCCTTACCATAACACCGATGTACTTTTCGACTGTAGTTAGAGATCCATCCTTGACTCAAATCTTTTGGCCAATATATGATTGTGATCTATTCGAAGCCCTCTACGCACATGCCACTAGTGTACCACTCAATAGAGGCCTCGTGTGCTACTTAAACACAAAAGTCATGGAAGGCGCATCTCGTGACTTATAGAACCTATTCTACCAACCCGAAGGGAAATTTGCCCAACCACTTGAATTTGAACCTATTCTACATTACTCTAACCTAATAGTGATAGTTTAAAATTCCACAAAATTTTGTCCAACCACTATAGATTAAAATACAAAGTTCATGCAATCAAAGATTGAAGTCCAATTAGGGAACCTATTGAGACTCAGTTAAACCCATCATAGCCTATCGCCATATTGGGACTATAAAACCGAACTTGATGAAATAGGCCCGCACCCCTATTATGTAGGCCCCACCTCTTGGCTCACTAATTCTTCTTCCATAGATTTCATAACTGCATCTCTTCGTAGCCTATGTTATGCATCTCTCGGTACCAACTTGCTTCCGGATATACTTGACCAAGACCTCTCATACTGTCTTGACCAAACATAGTTAATATATGGGCCATATTAAATAGATAATACCTAGACTTCCTATAGAGTCCGTGACTATGATTGAAAATACCACATACTTCCATATACCTCCTTGAAATTTGACATTCTTAGAAGCCCTAATACTGTGCTTTCCCCGATTAACCAACTTCTATAAGTTGGGTAGAACATTGAACTTATTATACTCTACCTCTCAGAATGGGATTACAACCGTGACCGTTCTTCCGTCTGTTTGGAATTTGTGAAACGATCTTTTATTTTGCATTTTATATCCATTTGCTCGTGCGTTTAGATAACTACGGTAACAGATTGCAACCTAAATTCTTCAAGTCAATCATAGAATCGTTTTTGTTTAAATCAAGAGAATTTTTTTTGAGGCAAATAGATCGCAAGCCTCTCTAAGAAACATAAGATTTTAGAATTAGCAAGTGGTTCGAAATGATTGGTTCCAATTAGACGAATAATTCAATGGTTCATAATGTCGACCCATATTCGTATCATTTGATACCCTCGACCGTGATTTTGATAATTGAAGCACAACACTAGCCTTTTCCTTTCGACAAAGTTCACACTCACGAACTAGACTAGTCATGCTACTCACATGACATACATGTCCCACACAAACGAACCTTCCAGTGCTCCATTTAAATTACACCACGTGTATGACACATTGTTTCCTCAAAACAAACCATAGAGACCCAAATTCGATCTGTTCGATTTCACCCATACAACTATCGACCCATTTCCTTAACTAAACTGAATACTCAAGATCTATGCAAGACGTAGCACACCTATGACATATGCCTTCCAACAAGCAAGCACATGCCTCATACACAACACCAAACATCAGCCCACACATATTAGTCATTATGACTCAGAGTTTTCAAAACACTTGCCTAATCATATTCTATAGCCTAGGTTCTTTAATTATCATCGATTCTCATCACTTGGCCATAAATTCTTCTTTCCTAAGTTTTCAAGCTCACTTCTTAGTTTCCCATGTTAGACGTAGAACGAATCCTTCTGAACTGACGCACCTTAGTATATTCAAACAAGAGGTCGCTACCAGCTTGTGAGAAGCATGACCCCTAGAGTGACAATGTTTAATTGTAGTAACTTTCTTATATTTGTTATTGACCAAGAACGTCATGGTGTTATCGAGGCTCACTTAGAATCCAAGACTGCGGTCAGAAGTGTCCATTATTCTCATGCCCCTCCATAGAAATTGTCCTCCTCAAAGTCTTGTATTGACGACGATCTTTATGGGTGGCCAACTTCTATAAGTTGGATAGAGTCTGGAAGGAAGCATACCCCATCTTGTAGAATATAAGGTCAATTGGGATTCCTATAACAACCACCCCTCCATCCATTAAAAAATTGAGCTACGATTTGACGTACCTACTCTCCCTCCGAACAAAATCTCGCATTCTTGATATTATGATTATTTTTAATTTCGAGGACGAAATTATCATAAGTTGGGTAGGGTGTAAAGCCCCACATAATTTAAAGGAATATTTAAATTATTTTTGGATTTTATTTAATTCTAATTTATTTTTATCTTATTTATATTATATAAAAGGACTATAGTCATGGTTGAGTTTGAATATGCAAAACGACTAGAAAGTAAGGCATGCCTAGCGTAGTCGGGTGCTTTAACTAGCATGCTAGTCATGTTAGGAATGCCATGGTCATATTGTAATCTCTTGCATGTTAACCATTTAAATTATGGCACAAGTTATTTTTTTATTTAATTAATTAGTTAAGAAAGCCTTTATGACTTTTTAGGAGACCCGGTTGCCCCAAACCTTTCCAAACCTCTTCCAAGCCAAACCCAACCCTATATAGGCATGTTGGGTATTAATAAATATTAATAATTACATATATTTGTATTTAGTTTCGATTTTTGATTGTATTTCGTAGATAGAATTAATTAGCTCTATATTAGGAAAAACCTTTTTAAATCCTCAATCCAATCAATTAGACAACTCACCAAACAACCAAATCATGCCATAGTGGACCCCCACCATAGATTTTGGCCAAGCAACCCCCCATGTCCAAACACCCCATAGGAAAAGGATTCACATTCCTTTTCATACATGCAACCCAATAAAGCCTATATATACACATCAACTTAGCCCAAACCCTAACCCTAACTTAATTTGTCCTTTCTTTCCACCTCCATAGCCGACTACCCCTTTCTCTCTCCATATTTTTGGAATCACTTCTCCCCCCACAGCCTCCATACATCATCTCCTCCATTGCACATCTCTTCATCCTTCATAAAAACTTATTTCCTCCACCATACATCCCCCAAATCCCTCAAAACAAACCCTAAAAACTCCATCTTCTCCATCCAACCATCTATAGACATTGCCAACCCTTCCATACTCACCAAAATAGGATTAGCAAGCAAGGATAGCGAGAAAGGTTGGAGCTTTGTCGAGGAGAAGTCGTCACAATCTCTCTAGCACGGACCTTTGGTAAGAAATCCAAATCTTTCCATCTCAAATCCTTACTAAAATTCTATAGAAAATATGTTATTAAATCTGTAAAAATCATATTTTGATGGCTTTTATTATGTATAATCATCCATAAAGGTTTCATGAAATATAGGCGTAATATTCATGTTTCGGTAGCATCAAAGTTAATCCCATTGTGAAGGAACTATGAGTTGTTGGTGCCTATTCTCGAAACTGAATTTTATGTGTGTTCATATACATAAATTAGGATTTTTAAGTATTTTTTCACGATTTTAGCAACTCAAATCTGGTCGAGAAAATTGTAGGTCAAAATAAGCTAATTTCGGGTAACCGACTGACCTAGAATGTCCCAAACTTGTAGTATAACTCAACCCTTGTACCTATAATATTATTCTGTGAAATAAAATATTTTATTGCTGTTTAAAATATATATTTCATTATTTTAGCAATTTTGAGTTAGTAACTATGTTCCGGACGAGTTTCGGATAGACTAGCTGACTTAGTAATCAACCGTATCATAAATGTCTTTAGAAATATTAATTCTGGAATTTCAGTGATAAACCTTTAGAAAATTAGTTTAAATATTGTTTTTATGATTTTTATATGATTTTTAAGTATGTTATTGAAGTAGGGGCATAACCTACTAATTAAGAGTTAGAAACCCTAAAACTGTATTTCGATGTCTCGTGGAACCTGTGTGTGATTGTATGGATCTAAATGGTTCCACGAGAGATTGAATATAACTTTAACATATTACTTTTACTAATTAAGTCGTATCGTATGTTTCGTGAGTAGTGACTTAACCTAGTAATTAATCATCTAGGAGCGTCGGGTTCCGGAGGCGTGGATGCGGGTGCGGCATTTCATATTCACAGCACAGAATCAGGCAAGATACCTTGCCACCTTACTCTGTGATTTGTACATTCTTATTTTTAGTTGTTATTTTTAGCATTTCTTATTTGTTGATATTATAAATCTGTGCGTCCAAGTCACACTTGCGTGCAAGCGACTTTGTCGGTCATTTTTCTCGCTTTTATTTATTTTTCTTGCATTGACTTAGTCTAGTGACCACCCCTTTGTTGATGAGGTATTGGTATATCTCATGCAGCCTTGATACATACTTTATCACGTGATATGAGTCACATGTAGGACACGTACTCGCGTAGTCGGTTGGCCACCGATACATATGAGACGTGCGACGGTTAGGTGTAATTGCCAATAGAATTACATGCTAGTAGACTTGGCAGTTACTAGAGGTTTCTGTGAGTCATGGATTTGAACCCACTAGGCATTGGGTGGGGAGAACAGTTCCTTAACGTATGGGCCACGTATGCACTTTCCTATTATTGCTGGTTATCTCCACTGGAGATACGGTCCTGGATCCTGATACCTAATTTTCTGCTGGCCTCTGACATTCGAGGAATGTTATGCTTTGAGGTCCCTGGTATCCTGATAGGACCATACCTGAGTTCCTGCACCTGAGCCAGAGTGTCCATCCGTTGAAGGTTTGTTCTTAACTGTATTTTTACTGTAGAATTGGTAGGCACCCTATTGCATTTATCCCCTTTTACTCTCTATTATATATCACAGATTATATGATATGTTCTTTATGTATCTTGTTACGTCCCTCTGAGGACCTGGTTATCTCTCCAGGTCTGTGCTTTATAACTTTTCGCAGGTGTTCTAGCCAAGGCCGTGATCTTCTCCATTTCTTCGAGGATGATTGCTCTTGGTTCGTCTTGCCATTTTTTTCCGATCATTTCCTTGTATATCTTCTTTCATTTAAATTGGTTGGTAGTAGATTTGTCTCCGCCCAACTACATGTATAAATGATAAATTTTTGAGTTGATCATCGTATTATTCTTTATTGTTGTGGATGAGATTTAGTTATTATGGTTTTACTGCATTTTACAGCTTATGTATACATACATGGTTCCATACATTGGAGTATACTTCATATGTATACAGCTGGCATGTTTACGTACTTAGTCTTAAGTATTTTGGGACTGGGGCATTACACAGTATTTGGGATCATCCACCCTGTCTACTTTATCGGGATGTCTAGGAGGCGGAAGTATAAGTTTCTCGCCCTCGAGCAAGACGTTAAGTAATAATAGGGCATCCTCATCCTTGAAGGAATAATTCTCCTTTTGGATTGAGGGTCTTTCAGGTTTCTGAACGGAAGGTGCACCCTGGTCGAGACTTGCGGTCATAACTTTTTTTGCTTTGGGCTCAGTGTTGTTAAGTGCTACAGTAGGCCTCCTGTCTTTCTCGTTTGGAAGGCCCATTCCTAGTAAGTGGGCTTCTTTGGCTTTTCTCTCAGTATCTTCGGCATTGATAATAAATGCCGCCTAATCTCCATGGCTGGAGGAGCCAGTCCACAGTCTCGTCATAGGGGATAAACCTTTTTGGCATGTATCTATCAAGATCGCTTCGAAAACCCCCGAATGTAGTCTTAATACGGCCTGCCGGAATCGTTCTATATAACTCGAGCAGATTCCTTATCCTTCTGAGTGGTGTCTATCAGCATGGACATTGACATATCCATCCCCGGCTCATAGAATTGGGACAGGAACAAATGCTGGAGGTCGTAAAAGGTTGATACCGATTTGTCTTAGAGACTACAGAACCATTTTTAGGCAACCCCTCTCAAGGTGCCAACGAATAATTTAGCAAGGAGGGCATCATCCCTCGGTAAATGCTCCGTCATAGAGTTGAAATGATTGAGATGCTGACGGGGGTAATCCTTTCCGTCGAAAGTGGTGATAGTCACCGGCTTGAATTTGGGAGGGTAGATTACCCAGTTGTATTCAAACAGATGGATTGGTTGAGTCCCAGTTTTTATCGAGATTTTTGTCTATTTTTGGTGTCAACTCTGGCACTGAGATCCCGGATGGCGACAAGGACTTCTTTCGACATTGCTGGCCCAGATGCTTGTGGTCAGGTGTGGTCACTCGTCGCGAGTGGTAATACTACGTGGTGACTTGTAGTTGGAAGATTTGGGGCATTAGACTCCCTATTATTTCTCAGGTCTGGGACCTGTACCCATGGCTGGGATGAGGTTTGAGTTGCTTTCAGCTCTGTTACAGTTTTCGTCAAAAGCGCTAAGCTGGCGTCCAGGACTGCATTATTTTTTCGATCATTTAGAAGCGACGGCTGTCTTGAGACCTTTGTTCATCACTCGTCATGTGTGATGGCATGATGCGAGTATGAACCGACCATTCGCTCTCTGTTCTTGACTCCCATGCTTCAATGTTGATAGTGTAGGCGGTCATCTGGAAGAAGTTACCCGGATCAAGGTTCAGAGTGTCATCAGTTATCGAGTTTTCGGAAATATGCTAGGAGTGGTTACCCGCGACCTCGCTTTCTTCAGTTTCGAGGGAATCACTGTCCCTTTGAAACATCGAATTGCGGTGCAACATCGGGGGTTGGGTAAACCCAGGTCCTTGGATGAGCGAGGGACGGGAATCCTCGGTCATGTCAGTGTTTGGTACCGAGCACTGACCACCTCCAGTTTTCAGGATTCTAGATTTGAAGCGGGTATGCTGAAACACCTCGGTGTTAGGTACTGCCAACTTGATTGGGTCGATTCTTGGGTGTATCGACTGAAGAGTTGAGATTTCTTTCAGCCAGAGGAGAGTTCCTTACAACATGGCATGAGGCAAAGAGAGGTTCCACTTCGTCGTCCGCTTGCAACTGTTCACCGAGGCAGCGTCGAGGGGATATATGTAACACCCAGTTTTCCAAATGAGGGTAATTTTAAAATTTTGTAATTATAATCATTTAATAAGGATATTTAAATCATATTGTGATTTTTGGTGTTTTTGAATCAATTTAAAACTATTTAAAACAGTGAACTATGATTTTGGTGGTTAACTAGTTAAACCCTAGAATTGCTAAACCTAGAGACTAACCATGACCAAGGGAGCCTAGTCATGTGCTTAGATGTAATATTACAACTTTTTAGTCTGAGGGTATTTTGGTCATTAGTGATTATTTTGAATTAATTTAATTTAATTAATTGGTGATTTGATTTTGACTTAAACTAATTGAGACTTGTAGACTAGCCTAGAAGCTAATCCTAGCTATGGTGACCTTAGTCTAACCTAAGTTAACCTACTTCCAGTCATTAGAAATTAGTTTAAGGTAGGAAGGTTAAGTTTAAGTGAAATTAGTTCATGACTTGTGACTTAAGTTAATGACTTATGACTTACCAATTTCAAGACTTGTAATTAAGCCATAGGCCCATGACTTAAGCCCAAAACCAAATGAAACCCACCCATGGCAGCCACAATAAGGGTTTCCCCTTGCCTATAAGTAATCTCTTAGTGTATTCTTGCCTCTTTTGAGTTTGACCTAGATTTGGAAGGAGAGGTAATTTCCCATTCCCCTAAAATCCCATTTTATTCATTTCAACTCCTTTTTAACCCTAGTCTCTTGCATTAGGACCTAATTTATGTTTGTTTACTAATTTTGGTGGTTCACCTCAGTTTGTGTGCCATTTGGAGATTGGGAGTTGTCATTTGGAATCATTCCCTTTGAAGCTTTTCTTGAGCATTGACACTCAATAGGTAAACCATCTAAACTCATTGTTTTTCCGGATTTCCTTGCATATAAGGCTAGGTTTTAGGATTTCCTAGCTGTCCACGAGATTTGGGCATAATTTGTGTCCATTTCGTGTCCGTATCGGACACGTATCATAATAGGAATATAGGTGTTTGTAGAAATGCTTCTTAGGAAATTATTTTCGTATTTTTGAAAACTAATTACATAGATTTGTAGATCTAGGTGTGTGTATGAATATTTGTGAAGGTTGTTTAGTGTTTCGTGTCCGTTTGTGTCGAGTTTTTTTGCTTGGACACGCAGCACGAGCCCTAGGCTGTGTCCTGCATATCAGGGGCTAGAACTCGTGACACAGGACACGTCAGGACACAATTTTTTATGGAGAGTAGGGGGCAGTGACTGTCACCATGCTTCCAAAATTTGGGAGCATGTGGTTGAGTACACGCGGCGTAATCGCGCCCGTACTGGCCGTGCGCTGTCACGCGCTGGCGGCTGTACACGTGCACAGGCACGCACGAACGCGCGTTCGTGTTCACATTGGACACATAGTGGACACCCCACAGGGTGTCGAATGTGTAGCCTGACACGTGGGCTACACGTGGACATGACCACTTGGTCACACGTGTCGTGTGTCGTGTCCACGACCTCTGTAAACGCGTGCACGACACTGCAGTGCACCGTGTTCAGTTCGTGTGTCGTGTGGGAGTTGGACTCGATTAGTGTCCTATCCTTGGACACGAAGACACTTCCTAGCACACTCTCACTAGTGACACTAGTTACCAACCTTTACTTTGTAATTTTAATGATTAATTAGGTCGAATTCATGAATATCCTAATTTTCCTGATACTTCACTGATACACTGTACTGAGATTTATTTTCCTAATTTTAATCTGTTAATTAACTGCTTTTTATGATGTTAGATGTTTAGGTTAGTTCACCCACAAGTGTAATGACTGAGGACCATGCTAATTTGTGATTGGTTTGAGCTATGGGTTGTTGGAATCAAGTTTCGGTATGCTAATTGTCAAGTGGTTTTGACAAAACCTGAGAACACTTTGGGCATGAGAAGTATTTCCTGAGTTTGTATTTTCTTACAGATTTTAATTAAGTTTAATAGTTGTTTGATCCACCTAAATGTTAAGGAATAGTGTACATGGTTAATTGTGATTTATATTGAACTAGGGCTTTTCGAAATGTAGCTTGGGGTTTGCTAACTGTTGGTGATGGTTGAACTGTCATTAGGTTGCTAATCTCATTCACAAACACACATGAATACCATCTACACACACATGGTTATCCCACTGTTTTGATGTCATAATGTTGAAATCTGAGAACTAAGTCCTTGCCACATTGCACTGATTTGTTACCCATCACACTCATATTATTAACTACTAGCCAACGTTACTTCCTCACACCATCACACATATATGAAATTCCTGCTACACTAGGACATTTACACAGCCACACATGGCTATCACACATTCACTCACACACTTTCCTCACATTCCTGTCACTGTATCCACACTGTTTTCACTCACACACATACTCACACTTTCGTATACACACACATATCCAACACACACATTGCATACACACATCTGTCTCCCTATGCCTATGTGTATATATATATAGATATATATAAAGATATTACCTAACCTATGTGTAATGTAATAAATATGTGAAATGTGCATGTAATTAGGTAATGTGTAATGGATATGGCATTTGCCATATAAATAATGTGTAGATAGCCTAATATGGTATGGGTATTGGCCAATATGTGATATGGCTCATTGCCTATGTAGTTAGCCTATGGCATGTGATGTGATACACTTGTGTATCACTAGGCTAGTGTGACTTGTATGGTATTTAGTTAGTTGACCTAGATTGACTTGTTAAGCCTAAATTTGACCAACCTAGACTAGTTTGACCTAGTTTAACCCTGTTTGACCTTGGTTGACCTAACTAGACTAGAGTTGACCTAGTTTGACTGCTAGGGTTGACTAGAGTTGACCAAAAGTTGACTTTAGCCTAGATTGACCCCAAACATCATGTAGATGCATTGTAGCAGTCTATTTCATTATTTTAGACATGTAGTGACTTGTACTATTCTAATAGGAGGCAGACACTACTTTTCGGACAGTATATTCTCTTCAGACACTCAGGATATCAGGCGAGTATATTCTCTGACCGTTTCATACTTGTCTGGATTTACATTCTTGCTCTAGATTACTGTACTTGATGCTGACACGATTGTTATCACGGATTGGTACTATATGGATCTTCTTTTGAGATGTTATCCCCTTGTATTCACTAAATACATATTGTGATGTGCGCTTTACTTACATATTGTATTTATTGAATACCCTTATCCTTGTATACTCATTGTGCATATTGTACTCTCATTATCACATGAGTCCCATGGATAGACCATTGTACAACTATTGTATAACATTATACATCTATTGTATAATATTGTACACTATTGTATAAGATAACGTAACCGGAGTGGATCCTTGTGTATTAATTGGGGAGGGGGAGTAGAATTGGTTATGTAGTCAAATCCTATTGTACAATATTGTATAACTATTGTATATGTCCATTGTGCACTCACGTACAATGGAGTTACCATTGCATTATCCTAAACCGTTTAGATAACCATATTGTACTCTAAATCAAATATTGCTTACAGTTCTTACTTATCATATATAGATATTTCCTATTATCAAATCTCTGCTGTTTTTTATATACATTCTTCTTTCAGCGTTTCCTGTATCTTACTCTATTGCATGCTTTATATTTCCTAACTCGATATGAACTGCGTGAGATGTTTTGTGCTCGCTCCTGTCCTGACTGGACCCGTTAAAAATATTACAAAGGATGAGGATGAGGCCTGCGTAGACACCTACTATGGGACAGCTATATATGACTCTTGTGACTCGGACTTCCAGTCGGATCCACTAGCTGTAGAGGCTAATGTTCCTTGGTTTAGGTGTCTCTTATTTCATGTTATTGGAGATTTAAGGTGTATATTGGGATCTTGTATATTCTAGATGTTGTTGAGTTTTATCTTAGACACTTAGCATTATCTCTCTCTGTTGTACTTCTTGCGTGGATTTCTGGTTTGCATATCCATCTATCTTATCGTATTCTACCTTAGTTGTGATTGAGATATATTCTGTTATGTCACCTCTATTCGGAGAGTATAACTGTATATTTACCTTACTGTTAGATGTATGTGAACTAGGACAGCGTTCTACCGCCGATACTGCTGCGTAGGCTGGGCGTATTCACCTCTCGTGCCCTTACTCTAGGGTGCGGGTCGTGACACGTTTTTAGTGGTGGCCCATGCAGGTCGAGTTTATGTAGTGATATTCGAACTAGAGTATTACTACATCCTGCAGTAGGATTAGGATATTTTGAAGGTACTCAATCACATTAGGAAAAACTCTAATCTAATTCATACCATCTCCGTTCTTGCTGATATTGTTCTCCTTTGAATATAACTGTCCTCCTTTGCTATTTTGACTCATTCTCAGCAATTTTTTCTTTTGATCTGTCTCCAGGATGGTTGAGACGAGATCACATCGCCAGGGCCAGGAGGACGCCGATGAGAGGTCTGCCACCTCTCATACTCAGCAGCCAGCCCCTGGTACCGTAGCCCCAGTCATGCCATCTGGGGTAGGCATTTCAGCTGCGTTCGGAGGAGCCCCTCCACCTGTAGCACATGGGCTGAGTCCGGTGATTCTGGAGGTGCTTCAGCAGCAGCCACCTTTGGGGACAGTCGATGCAGCTCAATTGTTCGCGTTCTTTCGGCAGTTCATGGAGAGCCAGCAGGCCCAGCACCAGAGGCAGACAGCAGAGATTAGTCGGGGCGTTGATCTGGCCCTGACTACAGTGGAGAGAGTAGTTGCTCAGCCAGCGGCAGTCCAGCAGCCATACCTTCCGAGGAAGAAGGGCATCCAGGATTTTCAGAAGATGCACCTGAAGGACTTCCGAGGGACAGAGAAGATTCTGTATGCCGACGAGTGGATCGAGCACATGGAGAAGATATTCATATTGGCTGAGATTTCGGTGAGGATTCAGATTGAGGCAGGGGCCAGCATGATGCAGGATCTGGCTCGTACATGCTACCAGACCGATCCATGGGTTGGTACTCTGGGGCAGACTTGGGCAGCATTTAAGAAGCTGTTCAAGGAGAAGTTCTTTTCGGATGCAGCGCTAGGAGCCCTCGAGACTCAGTTCGAGGCCCTAGTCCAGGGCAGTCAGTCCATAGATGAGTATGCAGGAGAGTTCTACCGCCTGGACAGATTTATCGATGGGTTGTCCGAGGCGACGAAGGCCCGGAGGTTCAGAAAGGGATTGGTAAAGGAGGTGAAGTCTTATACCAAGAGTGCCCGTGGTGCCACTTATGAGGAGATCTTGTTGGGCGCCTTAGCAGCAGAGGATGATCTTGAGCTGAAGCTCAAGAGGGGGCAAGACACTGTCGGAGCCAGTAGCAGCGGAGGCTAGGCCAAGAGGCCTCACATACAGATTCAGCAGCAGTATCAGCAGCCGATGGTCCACTTCCAGCAGCTGCAGCAGAGGCCTGTTCAGCATCAGGGATAGAGACAGGTACTGTATCAGCAGGCACCCAGGCAGCAGCAGAACACTGTGTATAACTTCTACAAGAAATATGGCCATAGGTGGGACGACTATAGGAAGAGGCTGGACATGTGTTTACTTTGTGGTTCAGCGGAGCATCAGTGTAGAAAGTGTCCCAAGAACCCGACACCATTGGCTCAGGTAGCACTAGGAGCTAGGGCTCCGGCAGGACAGCAGAGGGGACCACCATTACAGACTCAGCAACAGAGGTTCGTACAACATCAACAGCAGGCCAGGGGAGGCCAGCTAGGGCGAGCTTTCGCCATGACAGCCGAGGATGCTCAGGCAGTGGGAGAGGTGCTTGCAGGTTCTGATCTTCTCGATTCTATTTCTACCTTGTCTCATTATACCTATCTTGAAATTCAATTCCATCTATTCCTACCTGTTTCCTCATTGTTGATAAGTTTTGATCTGGTGTTTCATTATGATTTAATTTTCTTCTGAGATAAGTCGTATGGGTTGGGTCGCCTAAGTTATGGGATCTAGAGTCTTCTGAGTCATGTTAGCTGGCATAGTGGGGACATGTAGTCAGATTTTGGATATATTTCTCGGGTGTGGGAATTTAAGGTTTTTGCGGCCAAGCATGCGGCAATGCAAAAATTTTAAATACCATGATTCTAGAAGTATGTGCCTTAGTCGAGGGCTCTGTGATTATCGTAGCCTTGCTCACTAGCATGACGAAGATTCTGAGTATCATAATTTTGGACAGACGCATATGATTATCGGACTGTGTGAATTGAGATTTTGATTGTGGGGTGTTTGACCTAGAAGGATTACTACCATTTTAATTTCGAGGACAAAATTTTTCTAAGGAGGGTAGACTTGTAACACCCAGTTTTCCAAATAAGGGTAATTTTTAAATTTTGTAATTATAATCATTTAATAAGGATATTTAAATCATATTGTGATTTTTGGTGATTTTTAATCAATTTAAAACTATTTAAAATAGTGAACTATGATTTTGGTGGTTAACTAGTTAAACCCTAGAATTGCTAAACCTAGAGACTAACCATGACCAAGGGAGCCTAGTCATGTGATTAGAATATAATATTACAACTTTTTAGTCTGAGGGTATTTTGGTCATTAGTGATTATTTTGAATTTATTTAATTTAATTAATTGGTGATTTGATTTTGACTTAAAACTAGTTGAGACTTGTAGACTAGCCTAGAAGCTAACCCTAGCTATGGTGACCTTAGTCTAACCTAAGTTAACCTACTTCCAGTCATTAGAAATTAGTTTAAGGTAGGAAGGTTAAGTTTAAGTGAAATTAGTTCATGACTTGTGACTTAAGTTAATGACTTATGACTTACCAATTTCAAGACTTGTAATTAAGCCATAGGCCCATGAATTAAGCCCAAAACCAAATGAAACCCACCCATGGCAGCCACAATTAGGGTTTCCCCTTGCCTATAAGTAATCTCTTAGTGTGTTCTTGCCTCTTTTGAGTTTGACCTAGATTTGGAAGAAGAGGTAATTTCCTATTCCCCTAAAATCCCATTTTATTTATTTTAACTCCTTTTTAACCCTATTCTCTTGCATTAGGACCCAATTTATGTTTGTTTACTGATTTTGGTGGTTCACCTCAGTTTGTGTGCCATTTGGAGATTGGGAGTTACCATTTGGAATCATTCCCTTTGAAGCTTTTCTTGAGCATTGACACTCATTAGGTAAACCATCTAAACTCATTGTTTTTCCTGATTTCCTTGCATATAAGGATAGGTTTTAGGATTTCCTAGCTGTCTCTGAGATTTGGGCATAATTTGTGTCCATTTCGTGTTCGTATCGGACACGTATCATAATAGGAATATAGGTATTTGTAAAAATGCTTCTTAGGAAATTATTTTCATATTTTTGAAAACTAATTACATAGATTTGTAGATCTAGGTGTGTGTATGAATATTTGTGAAGGTTGTTTAGTGTTTCGTGTCCGTTTGTGTCGAGTTTTTTTGCTTGGACACGCAGCACGAGCCCTAGGCTGTGTCCTGCATATCGGGGGCTAGAACTCGTGACACAGGACACGTCAGGACATAATTTTTTGTGGAGAGCAGGGGGTAGTGACTGTCACCATGCTCCCAAAATTTGGGAGCATGTGGTTGAGTACACGCGGCGCAATCGCGCCCGTACTGGCCGCATGCTGTCGCACGCAGGCGACTGTACATGTGCACAGGCACGCACGAACGCGCGTTCGTGTCCGTATTAGACACATCGTGGACACCCCATAGGGTGTCGAATGTGTAGCCTGACACGTGGGCTACACATGGACATGACCACGTGGCCACACGTGTCGTGTGTCGTGTCCACGACCTCTGTGAACGCGTGCACGACACTGCAGTACACCGTGTTTAGTTCGTGTGTCGTGTGGGTGTTGGACTCGATTCGTGTCCTATCCTTGGACACGAAGACACTTCCTAGCACAACCTCACTGGTGACACTAGTTACCAACCTTTACTTTGTAATTTTAATGATTAATTAGGTCGAATTCATGAATATCCCAATTTTCCTGATACTTCACTGATACGCTGTGCTGAGATTTATTTTCCTGATTTTAATCTATTAATTAACTGATTTTTATGATGTTAGATGTTTAGGTTAGTTCACCCACATGTGTAATGACTGAGGACCATGCTAATTTGTGATTGGTTTGAGCTATGGGTTGTTGGAATGAAGTTTTGGTATGCTAACTGTCAAGTGGTTTTGACTAAACCTGAAAACACTTTGGGCATGAGATGTATTTCCTGAGTTTGTATTTTTTTACTGATTTTAATCAAGTTTAGTAGTTGTTTGATCCACCTACATGTTAAGGAATAGTGTACATGGTTTATTGTGATTTATATTGAACTAGGGCTTTTCGAAATGTAGCTTGGGGTTTGCTAACTATTGGTGATGGTTGTACTGTCATTAGGTTGCTAATCTCATTCACTAACACACAGGAATACCATCTACACACACATGGTTGTCCCACTGTTTTGATGTCATAATGTTGAAATCTGAGAACTAAGTCCTTGCCACATTGCACTGATTTGTTACCCATCACACTCACATTATTACCTACTAGCCTATGTTACTTCCTCACACCATCACACATATATGAAATTCCTGCTACACTAGGACATTTACACAGCCACACATGGCTATCACACATTCACTCACACACTTTCCTCCCATTCCTGCCACTGTATCCACACTATTTTCCCTCACGCACACACTCACACTTTCATATACACACACATATCCAACACACACATTGCCTACACACATCTGTCTCCCTATGCCTATGTGTATATATATATATAGATATATATAAAGATATTACCTAACCTATGTGTAATATAATAAATATGTGAAATGTACATGTGATTAGGTAATGTGTAATGGATATGGCATTTGCGTATATAAATAATGTGTAGATAGCCTAACATGGTATGGGTATTTGCCTATATGTGATATGGCTCATTGCCTATGTAGTTAGCCTATGGCATGTGATGTGATACACTTGTGTATCACTAGGCTAGTGTGACTTGTATGGTATTTAGTTAGTTGACCTAGATTGACTTGTTAAGCCTAAATTTGACCAACCTAGACTAGTTTGACCTAGTTTAACCCTGTTTGACCTTGGTTGACCTAACTAGACTAGAGTTGACCTAGTTTGACTGCTAGGGTTGGCTAGAGTTGACCAAAAGTTGACTTTAGCCTAGATTGACCCCAAACGTCATGTAGATGTATTGTAGCAGTCTATTTTATTATTTTAGACATGTAGTGACTTGTATTATTCTAATAGGAGACAGACACCACTCCTCGGACAGTATATTCTCTTCAGACACTCAGGATATCAGGCGAGTACATTCTCTGACCGTTTCATACTTGTCTGGATTTACATTCTTGCTCTAGATTACTGTACTTGATGCTGACACGATTGTTATCACGGATTGGTACTATATGGATCTTCTTTTGAGATATTATCCCCTTGTATTCACTAAATACATATTGTGATGTGCGCTTCACTTACATATTGTATTTATTGAATACCCTTATCCTTGTATACTCATTGTGTATATTGTACAATCATTATCACATGAGTCCCATAGATAGACCATTGTACAACTATTGTATAACATTGTACATCTATTGTATAACATTGTACACTATTGTATAAGATAACGTAACTGGAGTGGATCCTTGTGTATTGATTGGGGAGGGGGAGTAGAATTGGTTATGTAATCAAATCCTATTGTACAATATTGTATAACTATTGTATATGTCCATTGTGCACTCACGTACAATGGAGTTACTATTGCATTGTCCTAAACCGTTTATATAACCATATTGTACTCTAAATCAAATATTTCTTACAGTTCTTACTTATCATATATAGATATTTCCTATTATCAAATCTCTGCTGTTTTTCATATACATTCTTCTTTCAGCGTTTCCTGTATCTTACTCTATTGCATGCTTTATATTTCCTAACTCGATATGAACTGCGTGAGATGTTTTGTGCTCGCTCCTGTCCTGACTGGACCCGTTGAAAATATTACAGAGGATGAGGATGAGGCCTGCGTAGACACCTACTATGGGACAGCTATATATGACTCTTGTGACCCGGACTTCCAGTCGGATCTACTAGCTGTAGAGGCTAATGTTCCTTAGTTTAGGTTTCTCTTATTTCATGTTATTGGAGATTTGAGTTGTATATTAGGATCTTGTATATTCTGGATGTTGTTGAGTTTTATCTTAGACACTTAGCATTATCTCTCTCTGTTGTACTTCTTGCATGGATTTCTGGTTAGCATATCCATCTATCTTATCGTATTCTACCTTAGTTGTGATTGAGATATATTCTGTTATGTCACCTCTATTCGGAGAGTATAACTGTATATTTATCTTACTGTTAGATGTATGTGAACTAGGACAGCGTTCTACCGCCGACACTGCGACGTAGGTTGGGCGTATTCACCTCTCGTGCCCTTACTCTAGGGTGCGGGTCGTGACAATATAGCAGGTTGTTGCCAATGAAACACGGACTGCCTATCCGGGACTGCTGCAATTTCGTACAGCAGCAGTTGACAATAATACTAGCACACGTATGTATGCCCAAAGTGATTTCGTGCGTAGTGTTTGTTGTGGTCCCCTCCTCTGGACGTTTATGATTAATCACATGACGCAGGTCGTGGGAGGGGAGCTTCACCTTCACGCCTCCCCAGGTAGACCGAGTGTTGTGGCACACAAGTAGATGTACTCCCAGATTTGGTTCCTGAGCCGGCAAAATGTTTAGGCATTTGGGAGACTCTGGAAGTTGGTCTGACCCTGGCGTAGAGGCGCAAGAGCAAGGTCTATAGAGCATTCCATCTGGCATGCATGTCACAACCAGAGGCGCACGCCTCGCTGCGGTGTGCTAGGCGCCTGTAGCCCGCACCTTTGTTCTAGTTTGAGACTTGCCGTGTGTTACACCTCCTTCTGAGACCATCTCACACACTTGAGGTATGCTACCTCCTAGGGTTCTGGATTGGGCCTGGGTCGATTCTCTTTCGTGCCTAATGGTAGGCGCGCACTTCCTCGGAGTGTTGGACTTCCCTGAGCTACTTATCTGAGCAAGTTTAGGGAGAAAAGTTATCGACGTGCCCTCTGAGGGCTGTACTGGCGCGTGTTGCTCTTCTTCAGCAGGTTGTGGGTAAGCTATACGAGCTTTAGGCACCTACGTCTTCTTTATCTTCCTAGACTTCAACAGTGTAGAAGAAGAGCCCATACTGTCCCCTGAGCATTTCCTCAAATACATATTAGTCAAATTTGATGACCAGCATCTACGTAGTGGTTTCGAGCATGGCCGTGTCATATTGTGTCATAGCCTTCCCTTTAGAGAAGAAGGACATCCCCAACAGAGTCGCCATCTTGTTCAACATCGCTTCCGAGCTTGAGAGTTGGCTGTTGTGAAGGTTGCGAACGAGAATACGAAGAGGAAATCCTGGACGGGAATCCCTTGATTGTAGTTTGTTTTTGATCTGGGTTGTGACGATGGAGGGTTGTTTCTTTACTCCATTGACGATCTGACTGAGAGAGGGAATTTCCAGGCTCAACTTCACTGGCTGAGGGGAACAACAAAGACACTCTCTGGGAAGCTCAGGACTTCTTGAGGTACTCAGGAATCGGAAGGAGTCGGCCTTTTTAAATGGAGGAGGGCTCCTCCTATTTATAGTGGACGGGGGTGAAGCTCATGTACCTAGGAAATTGGAGACACAAGCTTCAGCTTGCCACGTGGCGCCCCTAAATAGGGGTTGGTTACAGCCAGGCACAAACTTCACTGGTGAGGAAACCATGGTTGATTGCCACATAGTAGATATGCTGTTGGAGAGAATCTCGAAAGCAATTCAAACTCGTTCTTCGGCATGACTAGGCTCTTGACACGTAGCCCACGTCGAGGACATACACACGCTTAGGAATTATTGTCCTGGTGTCATGTTCAGTATTTGGAAGAACTTATAGGCGCGGGGTAGAAGCACACATGCCTGGGAGGAAGAACTCCAGACGACACACGCCTGAGCTTGGTGTGCCTGGAAGGAAGGACTTAAGGTATCTCACCTGAGCTTCACGCGCACTGGGAAAGAACTTAAACACATGCCTGAGTTTGGTATGCTTGACTATACTGCTTCCGAGGAGGATGAACCTTGACTTTTGTGTCCATCTTCTGCACGAGAATCAAAGCATCTCGTTTGGTTTTTTCGAGAGAGGCATTTTAGACTTAATAAATGCTATCTCGAAATTGGTGGTTTACTGAGCGTAGACGGAACATGATAACTCAGGCGGGCCTATAGTGCTGGGGCGTAAAAGGGAATACGCCTAGATAACACGTGCCTGTTTTGCACTGCTTCTAATGTGGATGCACTCCACTCTTCCAGGTTTATCTTTGGCATGATAGTCGAAGCGTCTGACTTGACGTCTCAAAAAAGATCTCATCTTACTAATGTATTATGGAAGAAAGCAACGAGAAGGATCGGACGCGCCTATGAGGCGCGAGTAGATGATTTGGGCATGCCTTAGAAGGGGCATGATTGGCCCAGAACATAAAGACAGTCATGTTGCTTCTAGTTAAGCATGCATAGCTCTTTGCCAGGCCTGATGCTAGCATCATACTTTGATCATGTTGGGGCATGCGACCCATGTGCGTAAAGTCAAGGTTCATCCATTATATGACGAGCCTTGAGATCGTAGGACTATATGGCTATAACAACCGCAGAAATCGTGGGACAGTACTTTCTATGACTTCGATCACCCGTGGCATAACTTTGCCTAACTCAATCGTGCAACAACTTAACCCATGGGACGAGCAATGACTATGATAAGCCTTACACCATGGAAACATGTATTGGGATTGTGGGACAATTATGCTTATTCCAAACATTGGATGGTAGGACCTTGCAAGCTTTACCAAGCATTTATACGTGCGACACCTGTGACTTATACTAAGTTCATAGCTTTGTGGCAATATAGACCAACTTTTTTTCTCCCAAGCCACGGGACGAAGGACTGAGTGTCATTTTAAAAGCATGTCGTGCACAATTCTAAGCCGACCATGGGACCTTTTCATATTCTAACTCAATCTGACGCAAGTTGGAATTATTCTCTTAGCTATGTGGATTCGTCTATTTTAATATCAGGCCTACTTGTGCGGTTGAAAACTTTTTGTTTTATTACTGTGAAGGCCAAGCAGAAGCATGTTCACTGAAGCCACCCAAATGAGCGAGGAGTTGCCTCGGACGAGCGGGACTTCGACCATGCCGTTGAATGGCTAAGTCCAAACGCCGTTGGCATTTTGATTCCTCCAATTGAAGTGAATGGGACGGGGCATTACATTATACACCACTCAAAAAACATTTCATCCTCGAAACTTACTGAGTACACACTCATCGACTTGTCTCAAATGAGGGTAAGTTATTCTCGTTGCACACATGGACAACTTAGTTCTAGGGCTAACCATCCGGTTAATCAACATTCAAGTTCATTTGAATCCAACGATCGTACTTCCATCAATATTTTCTTTTGAAACTCACGATCTCAAAATCCTCGATCTGTTCCGTTCCTTTAGTCTCACTTGAATTCAATGTATCACTTAGTTGGATCGTTGATATATTTTAGGCGTCTCCAAAATATGTGCATTTCAACCAAGCCTCGTGATAGAGAATCCGTCATTTTCACTCGAGTCAGATTGTGCACATATTCAGGCGTCCCTGAAATATATATATTTTAGCCAAGCCTCGCGAGTGGTGTCTCCACAATTTGAATCATTCTATCCATCAATACTAATATCCAAATCATATCGATCCTCAAGATTCTTTTAAGAATACTTTGGCAACTCTCACTAGGTCTCTTGCGTAATTTCATTATCTTCGCACAGGGACTTGTGCCTAACCGCTAGGCTATCTTTCTAGGCTAAAATCAATCGTCAGTATTGGAATTACCGTTCCCAAACAATAATATCAACACTGACCCTAATCCTAAGGTCAAACAAAAGTTGATAGTACGAGAGTTTCTACCCAAGTTTATATCACTTCGATTTCTAAACTTCGAGCATAGTTTTCTCTATTCGCATTCATAACGTTCAATCTAGGGTTCCGAGTCATCCAGCAAAGCCATCATACCGTAAGTTTTGCTCAATCAAATCCTCTACATATCACTATTGTACATCCAAACTAGCAATTCGCTTAGTCTATCTCTTCGAACATGTTTGATGTAATCTACCTATCTATCCTATCCCAATCAACTACACCACGATACGATTTGTTACTAAACCATAATTCTCATACCATATTCCCTAAGTTGTTCACCACAATTCATATATTCGATCACAAGGTCGTCTAGCATAACAATATGTCACACTTCAATCTTCCGTAAGTCTGATTATCCACGCTAGACATGAAATTACCATGCCAATGCTCCCGTAGGATAATCGTCCTCATTGGAGCGTAACTCTTACTTTGAGTCTAGACAAATTCATTCTTGATACGCAGATTGGATCTACTTAATCCTTAAACTTAATCATCAATCACAAGTCCAAATCATCTTCGAATTTACCTTCGCATTAAACCACAAGTCAAAATAATCCAATTCCACGCCATGATCTTCCATAAGTTCGATCATTTAGGCTGGACATGAATCACCATGCCAGCACTCCTGCAGAATAATTGCCTTAATCCGGCGTGATTTATGCGCGAGGCTGGAGTTGCACTGGCATAAGACAAGAATGTCAACGTTATGGTTATCATCGAAATAATCAAGACACTTTTATTTTCATCCAAACATTCATTTCTATTAAAATCCCAAGTATAACATCCATCGAAACAATAACATTTTACATGATTATCCTTCCACGAATCAGTGTACCCCCGGGTTATCGTACATCGATCTTTGATATGCCTCAATACCATCGATGATATACATAACCCAACGATCTTCCTCTACAACGAACTTTGAGTCATACAACTGATGCTACCATCCGAATTGGATATACAATAATCTCCTCGACATTGAAGATCAAATTCTGTCACCACCACAATCTAGAACAATGGTATTTTTGTAATTGGTAAAATTTTGATTATTTTAATAATATTTATTAATGATGTGTATTAGTGTCAATATTTGGTGAAACCTTAGAACTATGTCGGTTAGATGTTAGCCATGACCATAGAAACTAGGTTAGAGAGATTAGACAACTTTAGGTGGGTTCTAAATGACAAATAGGAAGCAGCAGGGGCATTGGCTTAAAACAGAAGGGAAAGAAACCCCTTGTGTGAGGGTCAGATAGGCCAGACAAGCGATAGGCTAATCTGCCACATTGGCCAGCTAGCCTTGGTATTAATTAGCTGATATGTAGTTAGGATATTGATATTCAGATTTAGATTCGGGGTTAGCCTTTGTATCATGCATATATGTGATTGTGTAGAGTGTGTGGTCAGAGGAATAAGGAGTGTAGGCAGTACCCTACCAGTAGCAGCATTGCACTTGTAACAGGTCAATGACAGGGCCATATTGGATCCCAGGACATTCGAGAGTGCCCAAAACCAATGATGCATCAGTAGAGTGTGCAGTTCACATGCCATTCCCGATCCAGTCCACTGGTTAAAGATCAACCCAATTTGAAATCCCTTACTCCTTGTATGTGTTCAGGTCAACACCCTAAATTGTAAGTCCATACTCTTTGTATGTTTCTATCTATGGATCAGTCATCCTACAGGAGAACTTGTGTTCTGTCCCTATTGTACTAGTGTTCAGATGGTTAGTGATCTTTCTATTTAGAGGTTGTACATTGCATTGCTTAGGTCACTATATTCTTACTACCTCTACCCACTGTCTGTGTCCTAATCTAATACTATTATGTATCAGAGATATTGTGGAGAGTATAGGCTCTGATGCTGGATATGAGAGTATGAGTTGGGGTGTGGTTATGCATGTGGGTGTCTCCTATTATGTATCAGAGATGGAGTGATTTAAGGCTCGAGTGTGGGAATAAATGGATATGCAGATGTGCACTTCTTAGTTACATCCATATTTGAGCCTTCTAACCTTCATGTCAATTCCCTACTTTATTTTTGGATCTGTTATCTTATTGAGTAGTCCAATTATCATCAATGTTCACTCCCTGACCCTTATGCAAACATCTGCACCTTCCTTGATTGGGTTGTCCTGCATCCTGAGTATCACCTAACCCTCTAATGATACTGTCCTTAGTTATCTATATAGTTAGTCTATGGTATATACATATATATGTATTTGTGATGGTGTGTGGTACAGGTGTGAGTAGATTAGAGAGTTTAGGAGAGAGAGAGAGCAAGGGGTATGTGCATGTTCTGTTCTGCATACCTTGGTTTCTATCCTCATAGTTCACTGTTAGAGCCCCTGCAAATTTGTTGATCTGTCCCTTCTTCATTAGGAAGCTCTGTCCTGTTAGCTTGTTTTGTTAGTCCTAAATTTCTCTATTGTATCAGCCAAGGTATACATAGTAGCAGTTGATAGGTAAGTGATAGACTTGATATTGTATGTATGCATGTATCAGATATAGAGTAGAGGAGTTAAAGATTTGGAGGTTAACAACAAGGCTTGTGTGATGGCACAAGTAAATAGTAGCATGTGAGTCCTATGTAGAACATGACAGTTTTAGGGGGAAGGGGGCATCAGATACCTGGGAGTGCTTTTCCTGGTGGTAGCAGTAATGAAAAGGGTTCCAGGGGCACTGGGACAACCTGTATGAGCTTTGGCCAGGGAGAGTTAGAAGAAGGATTGAGTGTGTGGGTACAGTGATGAGTATTGCAGCAGCAGCAAGGGACTAAGCCAGGTGCATTGCAAGGCCACTGTCCAGGCTTGGCCACATGCACTGCATTGCTCTGGTCTTACAGAAGGGGATGTTTCCCTTACTGGGCAGTTTGGTTCAGGCTATATGGCCACTAGGTTTCAGTTAGGAACATTGGGTTTCCTACAGGAAGGTAAGAAGAGGGAATTGGACTACAAGTTTAGGCAAGGTTAGCAGTGAAGGATAGCTAAGGGATTAGTTAGAGTATTAACTAAGGCTTGGGATTAGTATAGCCTTAAGAGAAGGTAATAGATGAGGAATGGGACATGCCATTCCCTATTTGCAGCATGTCCAATAGGCCTGTAGATAACAGGAATGTTGTAGGTAGTGTAGGAATGCTCTACCATCATTGTATATTCTGCCCTAATTGATGGCTAGTCCCTATTAGCTGTAGTATATATATTGGTGTGTTTATGTATATGTGTGCAATATTATATGAGGATGGGGTTTTGAGTAGAAATGTATATATATTAGGTTATAGCCTATGGGTATCCTAGAGATAAGTATATACATATGCCACATGTATGTGAGGATGGTATTGATTGAGTTTGACTTGGATGTATATCATGTGCTATTAGCTAGAGTATAAGTGGAAGGAAATGTATAAGTTTGAGCCTAGGGAATAGTTGTAGTCTTAATCAATCACCCTACCTAAATCATTGACTTAGTGATTGGTCTCAAAACCCTAAAAATGACCAATATTGACCAATTGAGACCAAGTTGACCTATTTTGACCTAGAAGCGCCTAGAAGCATGTAATTAATACATTTAGATTCACTGGTTACATTAGAACATCCAATAACCATGTATAGCTCAAATATAGGTTTGTGTGACACCACTTTGGGCATCGATCCTCATTCGTTGCTCTGGACGACAGGCGAGTACATTCTTTGATAGTTCTTTCATTTATTTGATGATTACTATGATTCAGTTCTAGTATAGCTCTATTTGATTCTCTGTCACAACACGTATTGGTATTCCTGTCACAACATGTATTGGTATTCTGATTTCATTCACTCGTAATACATATATTTGATTCGTCTAGCCTCTATTACTTGAACCACTCACAGGAACCATCTACTCGAAACACCTACAAGTACTAAATGTTCAAATCATATAAGAACCATCATTGCAAGAAAGATAGCCGTCGCCGCTGGGTCCGATGTGTGCGATGTGTCGTATCAACAAGAGCCATCATTACAAGAAAGATAGCCATCGCGCTTGGCCAAGCATGCGATATGCCGTATTTACAAAAAAGATAGCCATGGCCTCTTGGCCGAGCGTGTGTTGTTCCGTATTTACTCGTTTTAACAAGAAAGATAGCCATCATACGCTTGCCAAGTATACGGTGTGCCATATTTACTCGTTATCGATTTTCATGGCAAGAACATAATTTCAAAACATACTGGATTAGTGTCTTGTACTAGAATCACATTGTCTCATATTTTACAGATTGGACTTGTATCACATTGTTCTAGTTAGTTATCTCTATTTACAGTTTTCAGTGCCATGCTCTCATATTCTCTATATTTACTTTCCTTGTTTTGACTGTTGTCCTATTTTATTAACCGTCTCAACTTTCCCTGATTTATCAAGTATAACTGTCTATAACTTCTTTATAGTCATTATCATTTACTTGGAATTGCTAGATGAGATGTGCATGTTCCATCCTGACTTGATATATTTTTCAGATGTTTGTCCTGAGGATACGTGTCCTACTTTCTATGGATCTGAGGAGGGGATAGCTACCTTTGGGTCCCGATTCTCAGGAGTGACCAAGAGACTAGTTTACTGGACTTGTTTTAGATTCTCTGTTTGGAACTTAAATTGTAATAAGTGGAGATTTTCACATTGTATTTGAGATTTGTTTCAGATATTATTTTAGTTGATGCTGTTGAGTTTATATAGTTACTTAGACTTCTGTGATATCTTATCGTGTTTTAGACTATGATTGAGTATTACCATATCCTTATACTTGTTCTCCTTTCGGAGTTGAGGTCTATGATAGGTATATTATATATTAATATGTGAGTTAATAGTTAGCAACCTAGAACAACGTTCTTCTGCCGATTCTGCGACATAGGCTGGGCGCTGTTATGCACTCGTGCCCCTATACTGGGTGTGGGTCGTGACAAATTCGATCATTATCCCCCAAACTAGTTACAAGATCAATTCGTTCAAATCCAGAATCATGTATGTTCATCCGTCTATTTTAAGTCATCAAGCAAATTATTCTATGCTAACTCAAGCCATCGAGCGATTTTATCCAAATCCTCAGAGTTATTTTTGTAATTTCAAAATCAAACTTTTTCATGCACACTATATTTCCATCCTGCTAACTTTTCGTATAGGATTCATATCGATTCGTCGACTGAGTCATCCGTTCATTCCACCTTAACTTTTCTTCGATTTCAGTCTATCTACTCAATTATTTTGCATTTCACACTTAGCCTAATCCTAATATGATGCACATCGTTTTCCTCGTTTGTTGAATGAAACTCATACTAGCTATCAAGTCACGACTACCTTAAAACACTCTTTTTATGGCTTTGCATAATCGTCGCTTGCTGATAGACTCGTTGGCATCCCACATCCTCAATCGATTGACATCCCTGAGGCTATCCCAAACACCACTCAGGGATAAAGTTACTTGATAAATCCTCGAAGCAAATTTTGAATCACAATCGATTTCATCGAATCTCCGTTCGAACCATTCCTCAATTTCCAAGCATGTTCATCTATATCGCATTGATGATGTCTACTTGATAGTACCTCAATCAATAGTCATCCCACTTACTCAATTGAGTACAACACATTCTCGTCCGAAATAATTTGAATTCCGTACACGACTTGCTAAAGTCGACGTAATTCTTGGTGTATATATGCCCATCCCGACTCAGCCAATCATGCCTTACGTGAAACCATCTTGTTCAATTAAATTTACCCTTGAAAGATTTTTCAAAATATATAGACTTAGTGTATGGAATATCCTATGGAACGTTGAGAAAAAGTGTACCAACGTTATCAATTTGCGAAAAACAACATTTAGTACGAAGCCATTAGAGTTAAAGAATTCAATCGAGTGTCCAAGGACGTAAAGCCATGCTCTGATACTATTATGTCATGCCCCGCTCCCGGAGGAGCAATCGTCCTCGGTTAGGTGTGATGCCACATGAGCCTAGGTTGCGCTCAAGCAAGACGGGTTCCATAACAGTCGATTACAGGCTAAGCAACGAGGTCGTCGCACATATGTCTCAAGCAGAAACATTAAATAAATAAGGCAATACAAGTATTAAAGAAAAATCAGAGTATTGTATTGATGCTGAAAATAAGATTACAAAAGCACAAAGCCAAGATTACAATCATTCAAGCTCACTCTCAGAATACAATCACTCTGCTCTCTTTCATCTACAATCAATCTGACGAGCCAATGAATTCTTTAGATAGGCGATGTTCATACATTATATCCCGTATAAGTTTCGACTCTGTGCGGTCATACACCTCGAAATGCCAAGGAACTCCATACCTCGACGCATCTAAGCGAGCTCGGTGCCAAAAGATCTTCTACCTATGCCTGCACATGAAAACTGTGTGGGTGTCAATACACAGCCGTACTGGTGGAGTGAGCTCCTCACCCATCCATACCAAACCAACACGTTGACTTAGTTTGTGCAACATATCCCTTTGATTGTCTTTCTAATCTTGCCTTAGGATCAATTTTAGGACATGGACGTCTTGCCTATTTTGTGTCTCTAGACCATCACCATGCCTTGTACCAATAACTTATCATTGTGCTTCTAGACCATTATCGTGCTTGCAGCATCAACATACCGACTTGTGCTTTCCTTTCGTGCCATACTTCGAGACGCAATGACATGGTCGTGACAAAAATACCAACATACCGACTCGTGCTTCATATCGAGGACGTGCGTCACAACTCAATATGACAACCCAACTTTGCCTTAAGGTCCTTCCCGACTTAAACTCTAAACGACTCAATCCCAACTTATGCAACTTTGTGTCGATGACTTAATACTCAATGCCACATCTCGTACCGAAGTACGTGTCCATACTTATAGCCAAATCTTAGGCTCCATACTAGTGTTACAACTGTGCATAACATCTTTGACTCAATTTGTGCTGTGCTTGCACCTCCTTTGATTCGACCGACATCGTACATGTGGATTGCCGCTCAACACATCAACTCATCTATATAAAAGGTCTCTGGCAATTCAAGCCACCGTGGACATAGTTAAGAAGATTGTGAGTCCTTCAACGCAGGTAACTAGCCCCAATGAAATTCCATCAAATTCTTGGTTGCCTACCAAGCATCAGCTATACCGTGTTTCCTCTATGGCCAGGTCGGTCCTGTGGTGTAAGCCCCTGTTTTTCAAAATTTATTTAATTAGTGATAATTAATTTTTAATGACATATTTAGCCTTAAAATATTTATTATGATTTTTAGGAATTTTTTTAGAATTTTTAAATGAATTTTAAATGAGTTTTAAATACAAAGTTATCATTTTGCAACTAATTTAAATGTTTTAAATATCATTTTGTAATTTTTAGAAATGTTTTAATATAATTTTGTAATATTTAAAATTATTTTTATATCATTATGTAATTTATTAATTTATTAATATATCAGTTTGCAAATTGTAATTGATTATATTTTATTTATGCAAATTATTAATTACACTTACCCACTGTTAGGACCTGTTTGTAATATCCTAAACTACCAGGGACCTAAGTGTAAACCCTACCCCCCCCCCCACGATCTCTCTCCTCTAGCTCACCCACCCCCGACGACCGCCACGCCTACGACGACCCGCATTTCCCGGCCGACTCTGGCCAGCCCGACCAACCTAAGTCCTCTATGAAAACTCCCCGACCCCTAAACCCTAGCCTTAGACTAACTTCGACCATCCCCGACCAACCAGCCACCCACAACCGTTCGTCTAAACCCTAACTCCGACCATCTACCCAGCAGCCGCTTCCCTGACGACTTTCATCTCCCCCAACCACCATCAGCCGACGCGCCGTGACGAGGCGAGTCGATCGCCACCCGAGCGCCATCGCCCCATCGCCTTCTCTGCCGTCCACGACTCTCGAAACCCCCATCAACCGTCGGACACGTAAGTAACAGGACTCGAATCGTGTCGTGCGTGTCTCATTTTCACGCACGAGACTCGCCAGGACACGATGAACCTAACGCTGTGCTTGGACACGCGTTTCATGACTTGTACGTGTCGTGCATAGCACGGACACGTAGACTCTGTGTCCCAAACAGTCAGGACACAGAGTTAATTTTTTGGGTTATTATTATTTTTAACCAAAACAGAAATAAAATAAACTAAAACCTAACCCTTAACACAAGCTTCGGGCTGACCCCCTGGCCAGCCCGACCCGACTTAACCCCCCCCCTCCCCCCCGCCCCCCCCCGCGCTCTGGCTCGGGTTCGAGCCCCCTTAATGCTGTTTCTTCTTCTTTTTCTTTTTATTTTTCTTTTTCTTTTCTTTTCTGGTTATATATATATATATATATATATATATATATATATATATATATTTATATATATATATCTATTATTATACTGTATATATGTACTGTATATATATATATATATATATATATATATATATATATATATATATATATATATATATATATATATATATATATATATATATATGTTATATTTAGTACTTTATTATAATATATATGTATGTATATGTATATATATGTATTTATGTACATATATGTATATATGTATATATTTTCTTGTGTATATATTTTTATAGTTAGTAAATTTTATATATTTATATATTTGTATTTATATACTTATATGTATATATGTATATATTTTCATGTGTATATATATATTATTATATATACACTTTATAATTAAGTGTTTCCTTATATATATATATATATATATATATATATATATATATATATATATATATATATATTTATATATATATATATATATATATTTTTTTTTATATATATATATATATATATATATATATATATATATATATATATATATATATATATCTATATATATATATATATATATATATATATATTTGTATATATATATATATGTACTTTATAAATTAAGTATTTTCCTCATATATATATGTACTTTTAACATATGTATGTATATTTTCACTATGCATAATTTTACCTTATCAAATATTAATATTTATTTTGCACTTTTTACCAATTTGTATTTAGTGTATTTAAATTACTGCAACCATTTGGTGTCCAAGCCTAGCATGGGTTTTTGGGCCCAAATGTGTTTTCACACATTCAAGACCTGTACAAGTCATATTGGACTTGATTCATGGCCTTGGGTCCTGTATTTGAACTTTGGTTCAAATTATTTACATGGACAAAATACGCAGATAATTAATTATTTAATTTCAATTGTGTGCAATGCTGTTTTTGGATTTCTAAAAATACTTAAATTACTGTTAAAATTCTGGAAAAATGGTATTTAGATACTATGTTAATTTAGCTAATTTAGTATAATTTTTGTAGTATTTAATTTACAGTTTTGCCACTAGTTTGGCATATGAAACCAAAACTCATTTTCTGTATACTTAGGAAAACTAATTTTTATAAAATACTTGTACTGGTTAATAAATTCCAGAAAAATTATAATAAATTTCTATAATTAGCAAGGATCTTTTTGGTACTTTACTTTAAGTAAAAATAAGCTTTTTGTCTATCTCAAAAATTGTTAAAACACAATGATCATTTGATTTATTTATTGATTAATTACGACTTGTAACTTTTTGTGTTATTTTGAGTTTTAGCCGTATTAAACCTCACCCCTCACTAGTATAAAGACCCTAGAAAGATAGTTAAAGTAGTGTGTCACCCCACATTGGTCTCTTATGCTAAAATCATCATTTTGGCTAGGTACCCAGTCACAAGTCGTGTTTCACAAATTAGTGTCTTAGCGTTTTAGCTTAGTGTAAAAACTAAGTTATTGCATTTATTTCTACAATGACGAGTTACCGGACATCCATAGCACTTTTATCACAGCTTGTTTTGCTTTGCTTTGCTAGAGGCAAGTATTTTCTACGAACTTTACATACTGTTACATAAATGAACATGTTAAATGCTGATCCTTGGGGTAGCAAGTTAAAATACCACATGTTGTACTTTCCATTTCTACCATGCTTAGAACAGTCTTTATGTATGTCTCACATAATTAGAACCTGGGTTATGGGGAAACTGTTAGTAGCGTACGTGATTATGCCCCCTTACTCGTACGTACGTACCGAGCAAAGTTGACATTTTATGTATACCTTGTCGTAGGCGCACCAGCTGTATTTGTACGTATGTACATCTATCGCTTGTTTTACTTGTACGAAAGTATATTTTATATACTTGTACCACGGTACATTTTACACCTATTGACGATCACGTACCTGCTACAGTTTTAAATATTACATATACATCTGTCTCTATGACATATGTGTCCTTGCCATGATAGACTATGTGATGCCATGCTTTCCAGTTATTCCTCTCATGTTCATTTTCATGTTTCATATGCTAGTTTGTTAGATTCAGTACTTACTTCCGTCCTGACAGGATAACGTTGTAGGTGTCCTTACTGGGGAGGAGTTACTCTGCGACTCATATTATGGAGATACTGCCGAGGACCCGGCTTTGCCATACTAGGATGTTCCTGCGGGGAGACTCGTCTAGTTTGCATAGCTGTTTGGGATATTTAGTGTAGTCATGTATTAGGCTACATATTTTGTAACTGGACATGTATCCAGTTTTACATTTCAGATCACTTGTACTTTTGACTTATTTCTATATGAGACGACTTTTGTGTTTGGAGCATTTATGACTTTTATTCACTTATAGAACTGTTAGCACATTTAGTCTTATCCTGTTGTCTTTAGAACAGCTTACTACGTTTTATCTCAAGCGTAGGCTGGACATGACTCGGCCCGGCCCAACAATTTGGGTAGCGGGTCGTGACATGTGGCCCCAGGTTGTCGTCCGAAAAAATATCGCCCTTGTACACAAGTTGTCCATAATCATGCACCTACGAGACCTCATCTAGACTCACGTAAATGCATGGTCTAATTTGTATTACGAATCAAACCCGTTGCATATTGGGCTCATAAACCATACTTCTTTGAGACTCCCAAATGAGGCACCACCTCGACGACAAACCATCGCTTGAACTTTCCATTCTTTAAAGACTCAGGGAACTGCTACTACATAGTCTCCCTACTTAACTTGAACAAAATGTGTTCCATATGTGCCATAGACCGTAGCATACTTATCTTTGAACCAACTGTGGCTCGTGCCTTAAACCAATTTGTGTTCTGTCTGACACTAATGCCCAAGTCATACTTTATATGACAAGCCTTGAGATCGTGAGATTGTGTGGCTATAACAACTATAGAAATTGTAGGACAGTGCTTGCTATGACTTCGATCGCCTGCGGCATAACTTTGCCTAACTCAATCGTGCAACAACTTAATCCGTGGGACGAGCAATGGCTATGCTAAGCCTTGTACCGTTGAATGTGCATTGGGACTATGGTACAATTATGCTTATACCAAATATTAGACGGTGGGACTGTGCATGCTTTACTAAGCATTTATACGTATGACGCCTATGACTTATGCTAAGTTCATTGCTTTGTGGCAACACAGACCAACTTTTCTTCTCCCAAGCCACGGGATGAAGGACCGAGTGTCATTTCAAAAGCATGCCATACACAATTCTAAGCCGACCGTGGGACCTTTCCATATTCTAACACAATCTCACCCAAGTTTGGATTATTTCCTTAGCTATGTGGAATCGTCTCTTTTATTATCAAGCCTACTTGTGCGGCTGAAAGCTTTTGTTTTATTAGTGTGAAGGCCAAGCAGAATCAAGTTCACCGAAGCCACCCACCTAAGCGAGGAGTTGCCTCGGTCGAGCGGTACTTCGAGCAAGCCGTTGCATGGCTATGTCTAAGCGTCGTTGGCGTTTTGATACCTTCGATTGAATTGACTGGGACGGGGCATTACAATACCACTGTAGCATGAGGTCACAAGCTTCTTTGTAGTGTCATGGTACCCAGTATGAAGCATTACGCTTTCTTGCGGTGCTGTGCCACTGTGATATTGTAAACCCCCTAAATTTTACTGTAGATTTTTTTTTATTTTAGTATTTATACGTCGAGTAAAAATATATATATATGAAGTATTTACTTATTTTTATACAAAAGTTTTATTATTTGATTTTTATAAATATAGAAGTAAATATTTTGTTTCGATATAATGTACGGTAAATATTTTCTATATTTGTTCGAGTATAAATGTCTTCCTGAATTTGCCAAACTTATTAATTTTATTTTTATTTTTACAGAAATGCTTTATTTTTTATACAAGTATAGGTAATAATTTAGAAAATAATATCCATGTAAATAATTTGTATTATTTGCGTGCGATGTACATGAAAATAAATTCATGTATATTTTGTAAAAAATATTCATTTTCGAAATTACTTTAATTTATTAAAAGGTATTTTAGATTTATTAATGTTTAAATATTTATGGTGACTTAAATGAGACTAGATTTTATGGATTTGATTCTAAATAGTTTTAAATTAAAGGTGAGATTTATCTATTGAGGGTTTTTTTTTCCTACTTCTTACCTAACTAGGAGTCTTTACCTCCTATATAAGGAAAAGCTCCCTTGCTCTTTTTTCTTAGAAATTCCATAATCCAAAATTCATAGCCAAATCTCCATCACAATTGTGTTCGTGCACCGTGTCAGTGTCCACGTTCCTCGTGTTAGCCCGTATTGGCCTTGGGTCCGACCCCGGGTGTATTTCCACTATATTGTATAGATTACATGTACACAATTTTTCCATCCCCATGTCCGACATACTAGATACGATACCAATACCCAAAATTTTTGTGTCTGACACGCGGACACAATCCCTAAACACTAACCCTAACCCTAAACCCAGCTTCGACAACCACCTACATCATCACCCTTGTCAACGATACCACCACCTTTGTCCTACCTCCTGCCAGAGCACACATGACCAACCCACGTACGGTCAACCTAGACACCAACAACCTTACCGCACCACCGTGCTGTCACCACAGCAATACCACCACTATCGTTCCCTTTTCTCCGACCAACGGTCATCTACTGCCCTCACCAGCACCGGTAGTGCCTTCTCCACGACGAACCCCCAAGCCCATGACCACCACCGTGTCCAACTACCCCCATCCACCACTATCATCATTATCACCACACCTTCCTCGATCCACACAAGCTCCACTGTCGATCTGGCCTCGACGATCCTAGATCCGGCTGCCCCTAAGACAATGACCTCCGTCCGTCGAACTTTAACAACACCGACGAGCAATAACATCAGATCTGAGTACCACCTCGTGTCTTTTACCCTCCGGTACCACCCTCGTCGGCTCACCCTGCACCGAGCACGCCGAAAATCTGTTAAGGATCTCCCCTCCTTCATGACCGCCCCCTTCTCTCTCTTCTCTCCCTTGATCCCGCTCTTCGTCTCTCTCCTTTCACTCTCTCATTATCATTTCTCTCTCTTATAGCTCCCCTTTCCGGAAATTTTGAAATATTTTATTATTATTTATTTTATTTAAATGGTAATTTTTAGATTTTATAAATAATTAATTAGTTAATTATTATGGTAGATAATTTTAGTCATGGTTAGGAATTGGGGTACAAGGCAACTATAAATCATGGCACGGATAGTGCAGTGGCGGGCTTTGACTAGTGTATTAGCCCTAATAGGGGAGGCCGAGCTATAATGATGTCCTAATTAGGAAAACCAGAGCAAGTTGCGACTTAACCCTTACCGAAGATTTATTTATTTATTAATTATATTATTGAGTTTTAGGAAACCCGGTTGTACCAAACCAGCCCGGACTGGACTCGAACCAAGCCCAAGCCCTTGTAGTCATGCGGGACGTCCAATGACATTCGTGTTGATGTATTTTGGTATGATGGTGTTGTATTCCGTTTTAATGATCTAATGAATATTTTTTAAGTATTCTTAATTAACTATTATAAATATCATTATTTGTTGTCATTCAATGATATTTGTATAAAATAGGTCCTTGTATATTTTTGGGGATTTTTAGACTGTGCATGATGGTATATACGCCATTATTGGTTTATGGAATTTCGTTATTATTATTATTTTGTTAAGAATATTATTATATAATATAATATTATTATTGGTTATATTATTTTTGTCAAATAAATGTTATAATATATGTGTTCATATTTATATAGGCAGGTCCTATCCTAGGAATAAAGTTATTGGGATGTAATTGGGTTTTATGGAGATTGTATATAAGTATATATATATATATATATATATATATATATATATATATATATATATATATATATATAGATATATATGTGTGTATATAGATATTATTTGGTGAATATATATATGTATATGTATATATATAGACATATATGTGTGTATATAGATATTATTTTGTGTGAGAATATATATATGTATATATATATATATATATATATATATATATATATATATATATATATATATATATATATATATATATATATATATATATATATATATATATATATTATATATATATTTACATATATATATATATATATATATATATATATATATATATAAAATATATATATATATACTTTATATATATATATATATATATATATATATATATATATATATATATATATATATATATATATATATATAATAATAATAATAATAAAAAGAAAAAATAAAAAAAAGAAATGAAATAAGAAGAAAACAACCTAACAAAGCAGCAATAATATCCCGGTCCAGCCCGACTAATCCCCCACAAGTCCCAGGCCCCGAGCCCTGTACAAAAACACGCGCGTAGGAATACATTCGGGAGATCGACAGAACGACGAAATTATAAACCCTAGCCGTGCGACCACACAGCGTCGCCCCAGCCGTCCAGAGGGTGCTGCACGGCCACCCGCCGCCGGCGCCACCGCCGCTTGCGGTCGAAGCCGCCGGGGCAGCGCGCGCGCGTGCGCACGAGGGTAGAGGAACGACAATGGCGACCTCAACTTCGTGGTCGAAACTCATCCTCGTTGCTCGATCATTTTCCGAAATATTTCTTCAGGTATGATCCCGATATATATGCCTTCGATCCCCATCAATTAGTTTGATTTTGGCTAAACTATATCGCCCAGAATAATCGAATCAAAGTTCGGTAAAAATCTGTCCCGAAACTGGGCATATAACAGTCCAATCATCCAGGTTTGAAGAGCGATTTCGATCGATCTAAGGCCAGATTAGAAATTCTATTTGAACACACTTTTAGACAACATGTAGGGCTCCACAATCCAATTCGAAGAAGCCGATTTCATCGACTATGCGTCGAGAAATCGGATCCCAAAGTTTGACAAAAACCTGTTTTAAAATCTAGAAAAACCTTCGATACGACGTGCGTCCCGCCAATCCGGGCGACGTGGTTGTGAACCGAAAGCATCGAAAGGTGCGTATCGGCTTTGTGGACGTGTGGGATTTGACGGAATTCATATTGGTTGCGTGTGCGCGACGAATTGGATGCGTATCCGTCGAAATTCATCGTATCGGTCTCTGTGCAAATTCTCCAATTACTTTGTGTATGCTCGTCAGATCGAGACGAAACTTGCGCCAACAGGACCGTATCATTTTTGTGTTCCTGTATGCCAAGTTTGGTCCAATTCTGAGACAGTTGAATCGGACCGCCGTTTTGTGGACCCCACGGTCCGACTCAACGGGCGATTTTGTGCACGACCTGCCGGAATCCAACTTTGGACATACGGTTGGGTTCGTATCGAAAAACTGGACCAGTTGACATATAGTTTGATGACTTTAGAGACCGTTGACTCAGGCACACTTTTCGATACAATGCGGGTCCAACGGCGGACACCGTTTTCATCTAAAATTACCGTTTTGCCCCTGTGTCCAGAATTGGACTTAAGGATAGGCGATTCTAGCTAATTTGACTATTCTGAAAACGTTAGTAATGTTTATTTCATCATCCGGAGACTTTTTATATGTGTTGACTTTAGTGACTCATCTGATGTGGTTGTACTATCGGTTTCTCCAGCTAAGGACCTCAGACAAGTACACTTTCTGATTGCTTTTGATTCATGGTAGTCTTTTCATTTCATGTTTATACATATGTCTTGCTGCTTGTTGACACGCTCGTCACACGGAGTTGTCGGGAGGGGAAATATCTTAGTAGACGTGTGGACTACCCAGAACTATCCCAATATGTCTAATCTTGACTGATAGCAGCTGCACACGACACGTGCAGGGTGCCGTATTTACCTCCTAGCCATTCACATATTGAAAAGAATATTTCAAACCACACAAATAGTTGTCTTTTATTTGTTTTCCTTGTCTTCTTCACAACTTGTCAGGTCATCAGTTTACTTTCTAGTTTGCATCTCTCATATGTTATTTTCATGTCTTGTTAATTCTATTGTATTTTTGCATTGCCGTCGGTTTGTGTACTTGTTCCATTCCTGACTGGAAACAACTATTTTTCAGGTTAGCTGTGGCTTCACTTAGCTTTGGGAGATGCGGGTGTACTTGCAGACAGAAACCTAGAAATAGATAGCAGTTTTATCATTTTAATTAATTGTAAAATCTTGTATTTTCTTTAATTATAAATGTTGTAACAAATTTAGAAATGTGAATGAGCAACAAATGTTATATTTTGTGATTTTGAGCATCTTGGCCGTAAAAGCGTTCTACCGCCGACTCTGCGGCGTAGGCTGGCTTGGACATGTCTCGTATCCGAAAAGCGGGTGCGGGTCGTGACAAATTTTTGTGGTGGCCCATGCAGGTCAGTTTTCGTAAAAGATTACGAACTCTTGATGGTACTTAAGTTAGTCGTACCATTGCGAGCCCGCGACTAGAAAATGCTCATTCACAACTTAGGTTAAATTGATTTAAGAGAATGACTAGGACTATGAGTCCCCTGTTCAAATTGACCATTAGATAGTTAAGGTTGTTAGATAGGCCATGCAATTTAGAATTATTAAATTTGAATAGCTTGCTAGATCCCTATAGGTACACTCTTACTTTTGATATAATGATATGATCCGATGTGGATATACTATTTGTCACGCCCCGATTCGTAGAGTCATTTCTTCACATATTTTATCTCTTGGAATCGATCGTCCTCGCTTGGGCGTGATGCCGTACAAGTCTGGTATTGCACTTGTACAAGGCAAAGATGGTACGAAATTGATTATTCTTCAATTAGGAACACATCGCAGCGGCAGAAGCAGATAAATTGAATTTAATGAGGACAATCTTTCTTATTGAATAGAAGTACATCACTTCTTTATAGCAGTGGAGAAAAAGAGTAACTTGAAGCCACACAGAGATATGTAGAACTTTATTCTTTTTATTGAGCATTGAAGAAGAGTACAAGACTTGTATTGAAGTACAATGATTACAGCACATCTCACTTTACATTGGAAACCAACTGAACAATGCTATACAGCTTACATTTGATATTTGAATACAATGGATTACAACTCGATATACCGACTTGGCTTACAATCTCACTGGTACAACTGATTACAATGTTCCATACATTATGCCCTTTATAAACAGAAGACATCATCTTGTGCAAGGAGAGCTTCTGTATGCCCAACAAATCTTCGATGCCGCGGAACCAATCCAGCTAAACTTCGTGTGTAGAACATTCCAAGCACAAGCACCTGCCCACAAAACGTGGGTCAGCACATCATCTATGTACTGGCGAGCAGAATCCAACCCACTCACATAAACCAACATTTAAAGTGATCATTTAAGCAAACATTTATTAGAATGGTCTTTCTACTTGGGGCCTAGCATCAGTTTACAGTTCATGGGCAATAATCAGAGTGAAGCATGTAAACATATTCTTTGTAGCATTCATGTGGACATATCATTTATCATTCTTGGTGTTATCATGCAAAGGCATCATTGAGGCATACTAGGTGTTATCATGAAAAGGCATCATTGAGGCATCGTTAACATTAACATCTTAAACATGTTCTAACAGTTCTCACTTCAAGCATCACTTAGCATGTACGTTGTGTTTTGAGCAATGATTAAAGCATGGCATCTTTCTAGCATACTCAATTTAACATGTTAAGCAGGATCTCATACTGAAAGGCTACATACAGTATCATTTACTTATTTGAAACGTAAGCACGCAAGTTAAACCAACACGTATATTGAATTATCACATTAAGTGATTTCTTACCGATAGCCGACTCCCTCGTACCTGCATAAAATACAGGATAATATGATATTATTACTCTGACTGCACAAAGCATTCATTAGCATGCATCCTGACTACATGACCACTGGTGATTGTGCACCATGTCGACGTGCCATATAGGACTTCATAGGGTATGGGATGTACCCTTCACCAGGTTGCGAGCCCGAATGAGGATCCCAATACCGTGCTACCAAAGCACCAATTCCTCCTAGGCCGACTCGATCCCACCGCCGCGGGTACCGTTCGAGGAAATCCTTGTATACAAGTACGTCTATGGTCATGCGAATGCGTGTCCGACCCGATCGTGTTCGAAGTCGCATGATACAATAATAAGATAAAAAAAGGCAACAATTCATCATCTCCTCTTTCCAATATTTCCACCTGTTCACTTGGTGATCTCAATGATCCCAAGCCGCATCATTTCCCATTGCATCAATCGTTGCAACATTTCTCATATCATTCCTTTCTAAGAGGAACAAATAACATTTCATTCATACCGATAGGACCTGCATCATTTCATTCATATTATAGGGGCAATATTCTTTCTTTCATTGCTTAGAAGGAAGCAAGCAACAGCAACAGTTATACAGAATATACATGATTCTAGTGTTTCATTCAATTCTTTGTGTTAATAGCATAGCCAGTTCATTACTCATGTATCATTCTCGTAGCATCAAGTTACATTAGCAGTTCGAGTGTGATTCAATCAGTAATTCAATATTCATGTCTTATTCATTTCAATAATCCACAACATAGGCATCTCTATTATTCAGCAACTAAGACATGGAACATTTAGGGAAGATTCATAGCATCACATTATTCCATTTATTAAGCATGCAGGAATAAGGAGGAAGGAGGACAGTTCCACTTGCCTATAATTCCACTAAGCGTAGCTCCACCAGCGAGCCACATTCCAATACCCATTCCGTCTAGCCAGCTAAGTGAGACTGCATCAGTCTCAATTCTCCTGATTCCCACTTAAGTCACGGTCCAACATCTTGATAGCATCCAATAAGCCAACCAAATGCCTCGTGCGGAGCGGGGCATTACATAATATACCACTCAGAAAAAGTTTCGTCCTCGAAACTTAAGAAAACAACTCATCTACTAGATTCACTTAATCACAATGAGTTACTCATTCAGCTTCAATTCTATATTCAGTTCAGCACACTCCGTCATTTCAAAATAGCTATCCAACTGTATCATTCTAATCCATCGACGATTTCAATCCATCTTTTTCTTTTCTAAATATTTGTAACTTCTCATTGATTCACCAACATTTTCCTTCCATTGTATCTTGGTCGCAACACATCACTTTGTTTGGATCCATACACATATTTCAGGCGTCCCCAAAATATATGAATTTCAGCCAAAGTCCGTGCTAGTGCAATAAATTCTTCCCATAATGTTATCTCTGTCGCAACCAATCACTTCAGCTGGATCCATACACATATTTTAGGCGTCCCCAAAACATATGTACTTCAGCCAACTTCCATGTTAGTGCGATTCGATCAGCCACAATATAATTCTCTTTTCTAAATCCGACTTAGCATCCTTTCAATTGACTTATTTCTTTATTCACTTGCCACCATCAGTATCTTCCAGCCACAATACTCAATATCAGGGATAACTTGGTTAGGCTCTCTATCCAAGCACAATATTTCTAACATTCGATCAAGGGTCTAACTTAGAGCCATTCATATCAATAGTTCACAACATGCAATCATATTCCTTTCCGAATCCAACAGTATTTCTCACCGAGGCAGTTCATCTTTTCCAAAAGATACAATCCGACATCAACCAGCTATCGATTACCCAAGCCAAGGGTACAATTCTATGCAATAGTCAAGGTTAACCCAGCTACCCGACTGTAGATACCTATCCAACATTCCCGTCGTGAGCCGTCAATTCCATCTCATATAACAATTCACTACTCGATAAATACTACTGAAGTCTCATCCCACAACTCTAGTTTCCGCTATAGGCCGACACATAATCCTCAAAGGTCAAACAGCTCTAAGGTACAAGTTGGGAGTATACACATACAACATATCATTCTTAGGTCGTACTCATCACCATCTCTCATTCAATGCCACAAGGTTATCCTACGGTAGCCAACGGTCATCCTATTATACAGTCCAGTCTCAATGGTTAGCTATACCGACAGCTATAACTAATCATTCAGGTGACTTCCCTAGAGTGGGCGGCTACTAGGGATCATGCTAGTTTCTTATTCTTAGGGCCAACAAGCAACTAACAGTTCTAAAGAACTCTACCCAAACCTATGGGTTTCAACTCAGTCTGAATTCGAATCTCCATTGTCGGCTGTGCCAACAATTGGTAAGTCATCAACTGGTCGCTAGGGTCAAGTCTATCTATCCAGGGTCTTCCTCAAGGAAATAATTCCCACAGAGGCTCATTCTAGACTTTATCCAACGATCGACTAAGATCGATCTATCAACATCACGGTCAATCCCAATCCGACATATGATTATCATCATTCTAATTATCCATCAAGTAAATTCCCAATGATTCAATTTCTATTTCAAATCCTTTTGTACTCATACGAACCGATAAGCCAAGGCTAACTATTCAAGGGTCATTGATTCCTGATAGTCATAACATAACTATGGAATCAAACTATTCGGTCTGTATGACAAAGTCACATCTCTAAGTCATAAGCCAGCAAACTATATCCCAATCCAACAGTCACATATACCAACTTTATCCAACACATTTGCAATTTCTAATTCCCATTCGTTTCATCAATCATCAAACTATCTTACGGGCATTCTTAAATCTCGTTCTTTACCCAGCCGTCAAAATCTTATATGGACATTCTTAAAATTCTCTACCTCAAGGGTCGAGTAGTTCATTCCATTCAATCTGATAATTCATGTATCAATTAACCATCCTCTATGCAACACAAGGATTCAGGGTTGCTACTTGTCACTTTTCTGGTACAATTCAATTCTTGAGCATATATGCGCATAAGCAACGAATATCCTTTGGTGACCTAGATGGGTTAACATCTATTACACCTTAGGGTCAAGGCACAAATCTCTAATATTCCTTTGGTCACCGACAACTTTTTCCAAAACTTTCAACTTAGCAATCAACATTGTATTAGCCACAAATAATTTGCATCCAACCAATCAAAATCAACATTCAGATATTCTAAGCCACAACATTCTCTAGCCAAATCCATTTACTCATAGCATACTAACGGTCTTACTAGTCTGAGTCAGCACTCGACTAAATAATTTCTAACCAAGCCAGCAGTTATAATTTCCGAAAATCTCGCTACCCAATATATCATCTCCGTCAAGGGACACTCGAGTCATCTAGCAACAATTCATAACTTCCAGCTAAGTCTCGGTACTGCCTAGTACTCGCAGATAGTCTCATTGCTATCCTATGGAAAGGGTCAACATACATCTCGTTCTGAGGTGGTAGAGGCAATATACCACTCAGAAACGAAGCCATCCTTAAACAATACCAACCCAATTCTACTCCGGACATTCATGATCTGCAATGATCACAACACTTAGCCAACATCTCAGGGTCTTAATATCATAAGCCAACATTTTTAAGGTCTCAAAAGTACTAGTCATCACCCCTGAGTCGACTCACCAGTTATGTCGAACTCATCCATCAATTATTTCATTCCCAAATCCTTCTCAACATCACATGCAAGTCCCAACTTGTTACAGCATACATAGCCACTTTCTTCTATTCCTACAATTCCAACCAGCATTCATACTATAGCATACTATGGCATCGAGTCATTGTTGGGTTATTTGTGTCCAAACCAACAACAATCATTCATTCAGGGGCATCATAATGTATATAGACTTATTGTATGGATCATCCAGTGAGCAGCCAAGAGGGTCAAAGAACTTTCAAACACGAACCACGTAAGGATGATTACAGAATAACAACAGCATAATCGCGGAAGCAATCTCTGATTTAATCACGGAAGCAACGTTGAGTGATCGCGGAAGCAACTTAGTCAATCATCGATGCAACTTTGATTTGAAATGAATCAAAGAAGAGACCAAGGACGTAAAGCCGTGCTCTGATACCAATTTGTCACGCCCCGATTCGTAGAGTCATTTCTTCACATATTTTATCTCTTGGAATCGATCGTCCTCGCTTGGGCGTGATGCCGTACAAGTCTGGTATTGCACTTGTACAAGGCAAAGATGGTACGAAATTGATTATTCTTCAATTAGGAACACATCGCAGCGGCAGAAGCAGATAAATTGAATTTAATGAGGACAATCTTTCTTATTGAATAGAAGTACATCACTTCTTTATAGCAGTGGAGAAAAAGAGTAACTTGAAGCCACACAGAGATATGTAGAACTTTATTCTTTTTATTGAGCATTGAAGAAGAGTACAAGACTTGTATTGAAGTACAATGATTACAGCACATCTCACTTTACATTGGAAACCAACTGAACAATGCTATACAGCTTACATTTGATATTTGAATACAATGGATTACAACTCGATATACCGACTTGGCTTACAATCTCACTGGTACAACTGATTACAATGTTCCATACATTATGCCCTTTATAAACAGAAGACATCATCTTGTGCAAGGAGAGCTTCTGTATGCCCAACAAATCTTCGATGCCGCGGAACCAATCCAGCTAAACTTCGTGTGTAGAACATTCCAAGCACAAGCACCTGCCCACAAAACGTGGGTCAGCACATCATCTATGTACTGGCGAGCAGAATCCAACCCACTCACATAAACCAACATTTAAAGTGATCATTTAAGCAAACATTTATTAGAATGGTCTTTCTACTTGGGGCCTAGCATCAGTTTACAGTTCATGGGCAATAATCAGAGTGAAGCATGTAAACATATTCTTTGTAGCATTCATGTGGACATATCATTTATCATTCTTGGTGTTATCATGCAAAGGCATCATTGAGGCATACTAGGTGTTATCATGAAAAGGCATCATTGAGGCATCGTTAACATTAACATCTTAAACATGTTCTAACAGTTCTCACTTCAAGCATCACTTAGCATGTACGTTGTGTTTTGAGCAATGATTAAAGCATGGCATCTTTCTAGCATACTCAATTTAACATGTTAAGCAGGATCTCATACTGAAAGGCTACATACAGTATCATTTACTTATTTGAAACGTAAGCACGCAAGTTAAACCAACACGTATATTGAATTATCACATTAAGTGATTTCTTACCGATAGCCGACTCCCTCGTACCTGCATAAAATACAGGATAATATGATATTATTACTCTGACTGCACAAAGCATTCATTAGCATGCATCCTGACTACATGACCACTGGTGATTGTGCACCATGTCGACGTGCCATATAGGACTTCATAGGGTATGGGATGTACCCTTCACCAGGTTGCGAGCCCGAATGAGGATCCCAATACCGTGCTACCAAAGCACCAATTCCTCCTAGGCCGACTCGATCCCACCGCCGCGGGTACCGTTCGAGGAAATCCTTGTATACAAGTACGTCTATGGTCATGCGAATGCGTGTCCGACCCGATCGTGTTCGAAGTCGCATGATACAATAATAAGATAAGAAAAGGCAACAATTCATCATCTCCTCTTTCTAATATTTCCACCTGTTCACTTGGTGATCTCAATGATCCCAAGCCGCATCATTTCCCATTGCATCAATCGTTGCAACATTTCTCATATCATTACTTTCTAAGAGGAACAAATAACATTTCATTCATACCGATAGGACCTGCATCATTTCATTCATATTATAGGGGCAATATTCTTTCTTTCATTGCTTAGAAGGAAGCAAGCAACAGCAACAGTTATACAGAATATACATGATTCTAGTGTTTCATTCAATTCTTTGTGTTAATAGCATAGCCAGTTCATTACTCATGTATCATTCTCGTAGCATCAAGTTACATTAGCAGTTCGAGTGTGATTCAATCAGTAATTCAATATTCATGTCTTATTCATTTCAATAATCCACAACATAGGCATCTCTATTATTCAGCAACTAAGACATGGAACATTTAGGGAAGATTCATAGCATCACATTATTCCATTTATTAAGCATGCAGGAATAAGGAGGAAGGAGGACAGTTCCACTTGCCTATAATTCCACTAAGCGTAGCTCCACCAGCGAGCCACATTCCAATACCCATTCCGTCTAGCCAGCTAAGTGAGACTGCATCAGTCTCAATTCTCCTGATTCCCACTTAAGTCACGGTCCAACATCTTGATAGCATCCAATAAGCCAACCAAATGCCTCGTGCGGAGCGGGGCATTACACTATTCACTTGGTAAATTAGGCTTACCTAGAATTAAGGCATTAATATTGATAACCTGTTAAATTGCCTTTTGCTCTATTAGATATAAACATCATATCACGAGTTAGAATTGTCTATTATAAATTCTATTTTGCTGTAAGGAATTGATTTATAATTTCTGATTCTGTTATTCGTATACGAATCTCGAGGCAGATTTGGTTCCTTTTTTCCCCTCAACCATTTGAAATATATATGAAATAAATATTATGATGTTCTTGTTTTCCTTGTCTTCAGTTATTTTCTCCCCGGCCAGTCTTCTACTTTGAGGATTGAGACTTATAGGCAGATGTTTACGCTTCTTATCATAGTCAATTAGTTTGAATCTTTAGCAGCTCCTTGAAGTTCTTAGGAATATAGTTGGAGTAATTTTAACGACTACGATGGCTAGACAGCAGTGCACTGTCGCCAATTGCTGGAAAAGGAAGAATGTGGGTTCACTGCAGCCAGCAGCGTACTGGCGAGGCACAACCCATAGAATTGAAATCATTTCAAAGAATTGTAGTTTATGGAACATTACTAAAACTATGTCTTCGTTGACCTCTTTAGACCTTGTGTCAATATAAGATAGATTATCGGATAGCATATCACATCTGAATCACAGAACCAAGGGTTTACCACGGCCAGGTGTATACGGGTGAGGCATAATTCTCGATAAAGTGACTTCAGATGTGATTACATGTCTAGGATACTATAGAGGATAGAAAATGTCCTGTATGTCCCATAAGATCCAAAGCCAAAACTAGTGAAAGTTCTGCAAGTTGAATAGCATATCTCCTAACCTAGCATTATGTGGTCCTTGTGATCTATTAACAAGGTAATTGACTGACACTAATAGGTAGACCTAGAATATAGAATTTAGAGGTCCATAATACATTCGTCGACCAAGGCCTTATGGATAGGTAGATAGTAGGATGACTATATAAGCAATAACACCAGGTAAGGTTTTGATTCTCTCGAAACTCGAACCACTTGTGCCTCCTTTCAAAAATCTCGCATGCTTGTATTTTGACTATCTTGACCAACGCTGCTATTACAGCCTAGTTTTTGCAAGCTTACTCTTTATCGAGCTTGATTCAAGACATATGTTTATTGGGGACGTCTACTAACATATTGTCTAATCAGAATCGATGTATTACGGTCTGATCAACCGTAGTGCACTCGGTTCGCCTTCCCTCTGATTTACCTACGTGGATTGAGGTGTAGATGTCTCTAGGGCCTCATCCACTACTGTATTGACAATTCCTCTTGAGTTATACATTCGCCTTTGAATCACGCAATTGTATTCAGTAACATCTCCCTTGAACTCTTTATTTGTTTTTTGTCTTTCACTAATTGAAGACGAACGCTCGTGTTTGATAGATAGATACATAGTATCCCCATGACTATGATAGTTGTATACACAGGTGTAGCTACCATTGGGACCTTGCCTTGAGTACTCGTTCTCCTCTCGACCCTCAAACTACTATTGGGACCTTCTAGCCGTCTGAAGTTGAGAATGATTAGGGTTTTACCATTAGTCAAAATGCCAACCTAGGTGACTATCAATTCTCAAGAAACCAAATGCTGTGAGTCTCTAATTATTTGCTGGAAGCTTGCTTTGACTAGCAACCCTTAAGCCTTAACCCAACCTTCCCTCGACCAAAGCCCACAGTTTAGACATGAGATGAATAGACAAAGTTAAGGACAATCATTTACCATGACTATAGTAGACACTCATCCCGAGTTTGGTCTCCAACAAATATTACCCTAGTTAGAAAATTTTATTATTAAGACCTAACTAGTATTGGAACACCGCAGTCACTAGCTTAGCCAATACCATAGCTTAAATTCCTGTCATATTATGATCTACCAGTTATCAACAGCAATACATGGCCTCTACAGCCCATACCACTAGAACCCTTGTGACAATAGTCGGGCAGGCTTGACACAAATAGAAACTCACGACCCAGTTGTTAGAAATCTTTTCATATGATGTGCCTTAGAGTTGGTTACTGTGTCGATAACTCTTGTATACTAGACGAGTAGATCGTTCTATTTTATTGACCGTGTGTCATTGTACACACTCATTTTCCATTTATTGAGGAACGATCCTTGACTCGACTTATATCTACCATATTCCGTTACGCAGTGCCTTATTCTTTGTTAACAAGGGTCGAGGTACAATATTCGGACTTTGGAATTTTTCTGAAACCGTGCCCTAGCTTCTACGGTGAGTAGACTGTAAGCCTCCTAAAATTTTGGGATATACGACGGTTACCGATTGATTAGAATAATTTCCATTAGCATGATAATTAGTGCCCCATGGACTCCCACTTTCCATTTAGATCATTTTGTGTCCCCGACCGTGTCATAATATTCGGAGCACGAGACCAGCTGTTACCTTCCAACAGATTTCACATGCAAGATCTAGACGAGTCCACCTTCATCTTGGTATATAATGTCCCACTCAAACACGTCCCCTTGTACTCTATTTTTATGGTACGACTTTTAGGTCAAAAGGACTAGCTATAACCCTTACCATAATACCGGTATACTTCCCGACTCCCACTAGAGCCTCAACCTTGACACAATTCATTCGATCCAATATACGGTTGTGATCTACTCGAAGCCCACTAAGAACATGCCACTAGTGTGCCACCCAATTGAGGCCTCATGTGCTACTTAAAAACAAAAGTCACTGAAGGCACATTTTTGAGCTTTAGGGACCTAGCTAACCAACTTGACTAAAAACTAGCTCAACCACTTGGGTTGAAACCTATTATAGGTTACCCTAATCTAGTAGGAGTAGTTTTATCATTGGGATCTTGTCCTGTCCATATAGATTGAAATCCAAGGTTCATCCAACCAACGATTGATGTCCAATTAGGGAACCCATTAAGGCCCAGTAAAATCCATCCATGCTTACCACCATTTTTGGAACCAAACTAATTGAAATAGATCTCTATACCTATTAAGTAGTCTCCACCTCTTAGAGTCTGAAGTCTTTCATAACCCTTATTCCATCTACCTGGAAGTCGAGATACGATCTTGTATTGCATTTATATTCCTTGCTCGTGTGTTTAAATAACCACGAAAAATATCACAATCTTGATTTCTCGAAACTCCGTTCTATTATAGAACCTTGTTTGGATTAATTTCAAGAATAGGACTTCTGTATTGTATGGATTGCAAGCCCCTCTAAGAAATGAAAGGTTCTTCGATTTAGCAAGTGACTGGACTAGAGTAGCCCAATCTAGCAAATAGGTCAATGGTTCGTAAACTTTCTTTCTATCTGCACCATTGGATACTCTCTACCGCCCTTGAAACTTCATATTTGCTCTCGATTATTCTTGATCTTCATGTCCTTTCTATTTTAGTGTGACGAATGGTCATGCTTATTAAAATTTATCAATATTTCTTAGCTACTTGTGTAAATTTGTTGCTTGTCAAATTTTGGGTTGCTTGATACATAAGAATGGATTATAGATGCCATATGCAGTAGATATCTGTTGGTATGATTGTTAGCAACTAGTTAGAATATTATAAATCTTTAGTTTTGAGGAGTAGTATGACCAAAGGTGGGTAGAAGTCCTAAAGGTTATGTAGTTACAAAATGGCTAGAAAAGGTTATAAAATATTTTGAGAAATTAAATTGAAGGAATTAAGGTAATGGTAGACTTTAAATTTTAAAAATAGTTACGAATTAGAATTTCGAGGATGAAATTATTTTTAAGGTGGATAGATTTGTAGCTCCCCTTCCCGAAAATTTTGAAATATTTTATTATTATTTATTTTATTTAAATGGCAATTTTTAGATTTTATAAATAATTAATTAGTTAATTATTACGGTAGATGATTTTTGTCATGGTTAGAAATTGGGGTACAAGGTGACTAGAAATCATGGCACGGATAGTGCAGCGGCGTACTTTGACTAGTGTATTAGCCCTGGCAGAGGAGGCCGAGCCATAATGATGTCCTAATTAGAAAAACTAGACCAAGTTGCGACTTAACCCTTACCGAAGATTTATTTATTTATTATTTATATTATTGAGTTTTAGGGAATCCGGTTGTACCAAACCAGTCCGGACTGGACCCGTACCAAGCCCAAGCCCAAGCCCATGTAGTCATGCGGGAGGTCTAATGACATTCATGTTGATGTATTTTGGTATGATGGTGTTGTATTCCATTTTAATGATATAATAAACATTTTTTAAGTATTCTTAATTAAATATTATAAGTATCATTATTCGTTGTCATTCAATGATATTTGTATAAAATAGGTCCTTGTACTTTTTTGGAGATTTTTAGACTGTGCATGATGGTATATCGCCATTATTGGTTTATAGAATTTTGTTATTATTATTATTTTGTTGAGAATATTATTATATAATATATTATTATTATTGGTTATATTATTTTCGTCAAATAAATGTTATATATATGTGTTCATATTTATATAGGTAGGCCCTACCCTAGGAATAAAAGTTATTGGGATGTAAATGGGTTTTATGGAGATTGTATATAAGTATATATACATATATAGATATATATGTGTGTATATAGATATTATTTGGTGAATATATATATGTATATATATAGACATATATGTGCGTATATAGATATTATTTTATGTGTGAATATATATATATATATATATATATATATATATATATATATATTTTATATATATATATAAATATATATATATATATATTTTATACATATATATATATATATATATATATATATATATATATATATATATATATATATATATATATATATATATATATTTATTATATATATATATATATATATATATATATATATATATATATATATATAAATATATATAAATATATAAATATATATATATATATATATATATATATATATATATATATATATATATATATATATATATATGTATGTATATATATTAAAATATATATATATATATATATATATATATATATATATATATATATATATATATATCTTATACAAAACACAAAGGTTTTTGAATCCTAGGGCTGACTGTGCCAAGATAAAGAGTGGTTGGGATTTAATCTTGGTGAATCTACGGTTATGGGGTTTTATGGGGAAGAGCATTATTGGGAGTGGGGTTTTATGGGGAATCCAAAGATGGGGATTTAATATTTTGATGGTTGGGATTTAATATTTTGATGGGGGCCTCATAATGGTTATGGATGAGCATTATTGAGAGTGGGATTTTATGGGGAATCCAAAGAAAATTCACATCCAGCAGTGGTTGGGATTTAATATTTTGATGGGGGCCTCAAAATTATTATTGTTCGTTTAAAATTGGGGGTCCAAGATTTTGAGGGGGAATACCTTAAATGAACCATGCCCTATGGGCACGGGTTATGACTAGTACGTATATATATAAATATATATATATATATATATATATATATATATATATATATATATATATATACATACATATAATAAGAAGAAAAAGGAAAAAAAAGAAATGAAATAAGAAGAAACAACCTAACAAAGCAGCAGTAACATCCCGGCCCAGCCCGACTAATCCCCCACAAGTCCCAGGCCCCGAGCCTTGTACAAAAACACGCGCGTAGGTATACATTCGGGAGATCGACAGAACGACAAAATTATAAACCCTAGCCGTGCGACCACACAGCGTCGCCCCAGCCGTCCAGAGGGTGCTGCGCTGCCACCCGCCGCCGGCGCCACCGCCGCACACGGTCGAAGCTGTCAGGGCAGCGCGCGCGCGTGCGCACGAGGACAGAGGAACGACAGTGGCCACCTCAACTTCGTGGTCGAAACTCATCCTCGTTGCTCGATCATTTTCCAAGATATTTCTTCAGGTATGATCCCGATATATACGCCTTCGATCTCCATCAATTAGTTTGATTTTAGCTAAACTATATCGCCCAGAAAATCGAATCAAAGTTCGGTAAAAATCTGTCCCGAAATAGGGCATATAACAGTCCAATCGTCCACGTTTGAAGAGCAATTTCGATCGATCTAATGCCAGATTAGAAATTCTATTTGAACACACTTTTAGACAACATATAGGGCTCTACAACCCAATTCGTAGAAGCCGATTTCATCGACTACGCGCCGAGAAATCGGATCCCAAAGTTTGACAAAAACCTGTTTTAAAATCAAAAAAACCTTCGATACGACGTTCGTCCCGCCAATCCAGACGACGTGGTCACGAACCGAAAGAATCGAAAGGTGCGTATATGCTTCATAGACGTGTGGGCTTTGACGGAATTCAAATTGGTTGCGTGTGCGCGACGAATTTGATGCGTATCCGTCGAAATTTACCGTATCAGCCTCTGTACAAATTTACTAATTACTTTATGCACGCTCGTCAGATCGATACGAAACTTGCGCCAACAGGAATGTATCATTTTTCTGGTCCTGTATGCCAAGTTTGGTCCAATTCTGAGACAGTTGAATTGGACCGCCGTTTTGCGGGCCCTACGGTCCAACTCAACGGGCGATTTTGTGCACGGCCCATCGGAATCCAACTTTGGACATACGGTTAGGTTCGTATCAGAAAACCGGACCTGTTGACATATAGTTTGATGACTTTGGAGACCGTTGACTCTGCATGCTTTTTGGTGTAAAGCGGGTCCAACGGCGGACACCGTTTTCATCCGAAATTATCGTTTTGCCCCTGTGTCCAGAATTGGACTTAAGGACTGGCGATTCTAGCTAATTTGACTATTCTGAGAACGTTGGTAATATTTATGTCAGCATTCGGAGACTTTTTGCAAGTGTTGACTTTAGTGACTCATCTGATGTGGTTGTACTATCGGTTTCTCCAGCTAAGGACCTCAGGCAAGTGCACTTTCTGATTGCTTTCGATTCATAGTAGTCTTTTCATTTCATGTTTATACATAACTCTTGCTGCTTGTTGACACGCTCGTCACACAGAGTTTTCAGGAGGGGAAATATCTTAGTAGACGTGTGGACTACCCAGAACTATCCCAATATGTCTAATCTTGACTGATAGCAGCTGCACACGACACGTGCAGGGTGTCGTATTTACCCCCTAGCCGTTCACATGTTGAAAAAGATATTTCAAACCACATAGATAGTTATCTTTTATTTGTTTTCCTTGTCTTCTTCACAACTTGTCAGGTCATTAGTTTACTTTCTAGTTTGCATCTCTTATATGTTATTTTCATGTCTTTTAATTCTATTGTGTTTTCGTATTGCCGTCGGTTTGTATACTTGTTCCATTTCTGACTGGAAACCAACATTTTTCAGGTTAGTTGTGGCTTCACTTAGCTTTGGGAGATACGGGTGTAGTTGCAGACAGAAACCTAGAAATAGATAGCAGTTGTATCATTTTCATTAATAATAAAATCTTGTATTTTCTTTAATTATAAATATTGTAAATGTTGTAACAAATTAGAAATGTCAATGAGCAGCAAATGTTATATTTTATGATTTTGGGCATCTTGGCCGTGACAGCGTTCTACCGCCGACTCTGCAGCGTAGGCTGGCTTGGACACGTCTCGTATCCGAAAAGCGGGTGCGGGTCGTGACATCTCTCCCTCTGTTCCTCTATAAACCTCTCCCTCTATCTCCTGTTTTTGGTATTATTATTATTATTATTATTATTATTATTATTATTATTATTATTATTACTATTATTATTATTATTATTATTATTATTATTATTATTATTATTATTATTATTATTTTGAAGAAGCATGAGTCAAAGTTTCGACTCTAGAAATATGTGTGGACTAGGTTAGGTTTTTGGGGTAAATGTTTTGGGTTTATTTAAATTTACTATTATTTATGTAGTATTGGGCTTCACGCCCATATAAAGAAAATTTTCTATATTTATACGTTTTGGGCCATAATGTTTTTTGCTTTAATATAAATATGTAATTAGTTATTAGGTTAGTAATGGGCTGATACATTAGGCCTGACCTGCTTTTTGGATTTATTTTTTCTGTTTTGGCCCATATATATTAAGTATGTAACATATGTGTGTTAGTATATATTATTTACTAGCTAAGGTGTATGTGTGTAAATGTTATTAATATAGCATTATTTGTTACTTATTATTTATTGTTATTATAAAGATATATAATATTTTCTAAAAATTTATGTTTGTAAAATAATATTGGGCTTGGACATCTATTTTCAAACTAGATTTAAAATTTCTTAAATATATTATTTTAGCAATTTCTAGATATTTCAACCTAGAAATATAATTTGACAAAAAATAGATTTAGCCATAATTTTTTTCTAGATTTTCAATAGTTATCTATAAATATCTCTATTAATAAAAATATAGTTATAAATATTTGTCTAAAAATAGTATATGTATTATTTACAGTAATTCCATCGATTATCAATTCTTGACCATGATTGATCGTATTTTCAAACTCTTGCAAAACTAGACTTCCTTATGTCGACCTTAGCTAATTGGACTATTCTGGACTCGATGGAACAGTCTAACCCATCATCGAAGGCCGTCTTGTAAATTTTTAATATCAAAGTCAATTCTATGCCATCATGATCATCGTACCACATCAGATGCAACACCAGGCAAGTATACCTTATCGAACTGATAGTATTTTTTGCATTTTCTATGTTGCTATTTCTTTCTGACATAATTGATTACCTGCTTCTCATGTTCATGCCATTGCTATTTTTCTTTTACGTTTATGTACGTTATTTTCTTCACTCTATATATCACTGCTATTTCATGTATAGATCCTGCTACTGTTGCTTAGTCCTGTGCTACGTTTATTTAATATGTCATGACCTGTTATTGTATTTGACTTGAGTCGACTTGACTGGACACGTGTGTAATTCTTTGAGACAGAGAGGACAGTTACTAGAAATGCAGGATATATGATAGTATTCTGTTGATTGATAGTTCAAATAAGCTTTGATTGTGTTGATGATTCCGTTGGCCGTTAGTTTCGTACTACTGTTGGATATTCTGTTGGCCGTTATTCTCGGAGGAGATGCCATTGTGTTTATTTTGTCTGTCGCTAGTTTTGGATGAGCTACGGTTGTGATGGTACTTGTATCTGCTAGCCCAAATGTTGAACATTGTCCTTTATGTTGCATTTCGTGTAGTTTGTTTAGAAGTAGAGTGCCCTATTTCTGTCATTTACATTATGTATATTTTTTACTGTCATATTAGGCATATTTTATGTACCTTGTTATGTCCCTTTGAGGACCTGGTGGTCTCTCCACGTGTGTGTATTTTTTTGACTTTCTGCAGGAGTTCCAGCCAAGATCGTGGTTTTCTCCTTCCTATCAAAATAACATACTCTTGGATCATCCTTACTGTTTGTATTCTTTATTTTGCTATTTTTTTTCTTCTACTTAAATGCTTGGTAATGGATTTGTCTCCATCCAGCAACTTGTACAATGATATTTTATATATTTTGATTCTATAATAGCTTTATTCTTTATTTTGTGGATGAGATTAGTTAGTCGTAATTATACTGCATTTACAACTTATGTATATTTATTATACGGCTGACATGTTTACATACCTAGTCCTACGTATTTTGGGACTGGGCGTTACATATTTTTGTGGTGGCCTATGCAGGTCAACGAATAAATTGTTTGGTTATATCACTAAACCAAGCAAGCCTGCATATAGAATTTGACTTTAGGATCTCATCCACATGCTTGATCTCTTTCCTTGATTCCATTTTTGAACTCTCGTTTGACTTCCTTGATTTGCATCTTGCTTGATTCCTTTTTCTACCGTAAATCTTATATCTCGTGCCTAATAAAGGTTAGAAAGATGAATTGTACTAGGTATATATGCTCCATTGTTCAATTATACTATTAGTTGAGCTCTTGTAAGTTAGGTAGCGTGTCTCACAACTAGCATCCCATTGTCCTTATGACCATTAATAAAATATAGTTGAATGACACTGAATATACGCTAGTGTAGGAAGATAGGTTTACCTAGACTATAGTGTTTTAGAGGTCCATACCCCATTTTATCGACCAAAGCCTTAAACAAGAAGATAGTAGGACAACTGTAGAGGCACAAATATCGGACGAGTCCTGGATTTTGATTAACTTGAACTATGTACACTTTCTTTCGTCATAATCTCATGTACTTATTTTTTGGGACTATCTTGACTGATGTCGCTATTATGGCGTAGCTTTGCAAGTTTATTCTTTATCGAGCTTGTTCAAGATATGTTTTATTGGGGACTGCCCACTAATACATTGTCTAATTAGAATTGGTGTATTATGGTCTGATCAACCTTAGTACACATGGTTCGCTCTTCATATGACTATTCTACATATATTGAGATATAGTTGACTTATTTTACTAATACGAGCCTGCGAATATATAAGACTTCTGAATTGTATATATATTTTTAAGTTATATTTTAAATTATATCTATTATATGATCATAAAATGTACTTTTTCGTAGCCTTAATTTTTGGAGCACAAGAAATGCCAATCTCTACAAACTTCCTTCATGAGTTTTGATCTAGACAAGTTTATTTTTAATTTTATATATCATATTCCACTCAAACATGTTCTCTTTATTCTATTTTCGTCGCACAACTTTTGGGTCAACTTAGGCCAAAAGGTTATCTACTATAAAACTTGTCGTACTTTCCAACTTAATTTCGAGAGACGACATCGATCCAACCTAAACTACCAAATATATGATTTCGACTTATTTTGAGCCTACTGCACACGTACCTATGGTGGGACCTATTGTGTCCCATTCAATTGAGTTCTCATGTGCTACTTATTTTCAAATGGCTCATAAAATCCATTTATAGTCATTTTGGTGTTTAATTCTATTAGAAATATTTTCGGGGCTCAACCCTAGTCAACCTAACTTAGTGGGGACCACCCTAGGGTGCCAAACCATAGTAGAATCATATTAGATTAATTTGATTCAATTTAGGAGCAGCCATGTGCTCAAATCCTAACAACTTTGACCAAAGTCAAACATCTCACTCATAGAAGGAAACCAATTATCCACATAACTAATTTGATTGATTGGTTGACCAAATCAATTCCAATTCAATCCAAGCAAAAACCAAAATTTCTTTAACCCATTGGAAAACAAAACCCTATATATATAACTACTCCTTGGCTGCCCATCTTCTTTTTTTCCATACCAAACCTGACCCTATTCTTCCTTTGGCCGACAGGCCACAACTCCAAGGTCGACCACCCCAAAACCTTTTCTCTTTGACTTTCAAGCCATCCACCACCACTCCCATGACCCTCTTAACTTCTTCTTCCATCCTAGAAACTTTTGGGATCATCTCGTGGTCAGCGGAGGTGTGCAAGTCATCCAAGACACCAAAAGTCCATTGTTTTCGGTCTGAATTCAAAAGCAGGTTGGTGGATTGTAAAATAGGTTTTAAAACTTTTTCTCATATATTTTTCCTAGAACTAAATCTGATGGATAGTCCACATGTCTTATATGATGTCCAATCTCTAACACTGTGAGACTCGTCACACAGTATCGGTATTTATATACGGATACATATTTTGCTATATTTTGTATTTTCTTGGTTTTCAGAACACTTTAAAAATTTTCCCAAATTATAGATTTTCTCCTTGACCGACATACCGTCAGTATAGCAGTGTATAACAATGGCATACTTGTCACTCTCATTTTTCGTAATACGTATTTTCAGTATACGTGTACGAAATTCTGACATTTGTCAGGTGACCCGTATTTTGACTTGTCTTTCTTAGCCTTGTCTTGGTTTAATCTTGACTTGGTTTAAGTTGGTTTGGTTCAACTTGGCATCGCTTGTTTGGGTTGGTTTTAGATGAGAAGGGTTTTGTATAAAAACTAACTTTCTCTCTCTCTCCACCATTGCCTTCATTTACTTCCATCTTCTTCTACATTTACTCATCCCCTAACCCTAGGCAAGTACATCTTGCCAAATCTTGAACCTTATTATTTTTGCCATTTTGTTTGTTCTATTCTCTTCCTTGCATGATTCTAAGCCTCTTTTGAACTTAGAGTTTTTGATATTGATGTTTATATTTTTGTAGATCTAAGTTTGTTTTTTTCTAGATTTTTTTTGGTTTTGATCTCTTAAACTTTGTTATTTTCAAAATCTAAGGGTTCCATGTTGTGAGGATTTTCATTTTATCCAATTTTGGCTTCTGAACCACTTTATTTTGATTTATTTTGAGTTAGTTTTGGCATTTTTGTGTTCATGGGTTCCGGCACATCTTCGGTGCTGTCGGAACGATGAACAATGTCGCCGTGGACAGTTTTGCTCGCATGCGCAGCACATTTGCGTGCCGTGCGCACGTGCTATTCATTGGTCGTGTGTTGTGCATGCGTGCTCAGTGTGCCGTAGGCAGTTTTGCTCGTGCATGCAGCGCATTTGCGTGTCATGCGCCCGCGCCATTTGTTGGTCGTGCGTCGTGCACCGTAGTTGTGTGCTTCGTGCACCGTAGGCAGTTTTTGTTCGTGTGTGCAGCACATTTTGTACGCCATGCGCCGTGCCATCATTGGTCATGCATCGTGTCTCGTGCTTGCGTGCTCCGTGCACCGTGGGTAGTTTTGCTCGTATAGTGCGTCTGTGCGTAGATTGCCTTGAATGGCAGTTTTTTGCTTGTTTAAGCTATTTTGTAGCGAGAATTTTAAAAAACTTAAAACATAAAAGTTGTATATCTTTGTCTTAACTTCAAGAATCTTCTTGTTTTACTTTAATTAGAGTTCATATGCGACTGATAGTTCCAATCACAGTTTTTTATATTCTTTGCATATTTTCTATATTTGACCTAAAATGTGACGACCAAACTTGATATCTTGTTAATATTTAACTTAACTTGACCATGAGAACATGATCTCATCTTGATAATCTAGATAGTGGCCCATCTTGGCGCACCCATGTTACATGTCTTCTTTGCTTACTAGATAGTGGCCCATCGTGGCGCACTCATGTTACATGTCTTCTTTGCTTACTAGATAGTGACCCGTTGTGGTGCACTCTTGTACATGTCTTTCCTAGCTTACATGATAGCGGTCTGTCATGGCGTACCCCCTACTTTCTCTATAGTGGCTCATCGTAGCGCACTCGTAGGTTCCAGCTTATTGTATTTTGTTTTTTTTGGCTTGTTATAGTGCACTTTCTTCTATTGTCCAATCTTGCATATCATGTCTAGGATGGATTCTGCGGAATGCCACACCCAGAATCCAACAAGAAATTATTAAGGATTAATAACTATAGCTTGATTATCTAGATCGTTGGGAGGAGAGAATTTCCCAGTTACCTGCAGCCCTTTGTGTTTCGGTATATATATATATATATATATATATATATATATATATATATATATATATATATATATATATATATATATATATATATATAAATGGGATTTGGATCTATCTGTCAAGATGAGCACACTTCCAGCACACCGTCGAGTGGGGCACTTTTTTAGGACACACGTATCTTACTGCGGTGTATTTGCTATACTTATTTTCTTTTGGCCTTGGATGAGTCGGGTATAGGGCAGGCAACTGGATTGGATTTCTCAAAAGTGCATCTTGTTAGTAATTAGGATTGTGATAACCCTTGTTAGCTAATGTATAAAGCCGTACTCATTGCTTAGCCGTGATTGTTGTATGGAGTCTGTACAGTCTAGTTTTCTCTAGGCAATGTCTGTATTTGTTTATTTCAGTACATTGTTGTTTATGCTTTATTTTGTGGATAAATGAATAGAGACTAAATTCTGTTCAAGAGGAGGGTAACAACCTCGGTCCTTGTTTGGTTACGGGTTGTAACTTGGGTTCCAAAATACTTTCTTATTCATATTGTCATTTGTAGTCCTATTCAATATTCACACGCTATACATTGTACATTGATTAGAGACAAAGTTCTATTCAGAGAAAGGTTATAACCCGATCCTTGTTTGGTTTACGGGTTGTAACTCGAGTTCCGGAATAGTTTCTAAGTCATATGCTCACATGTCCCAGCTATCTAACATGCTCACATATTCCAGTTATTTAACATGCTCACATGTCCCAGTTATCTAACATGGTCACATGTACTATTTCTCTTACATGCTCATATGTTCAGTTTATCTCACATGTTCATGTTTTCATTTACCTTACATGTCCACAGTTTATATTATGTCACATAGTATTTACCCTATCCTCCATGTTGCTTTACTTATTGTCTTTTCCATTCTCGAGATGAGGTATTGATAGTACACGAGTCTCCATTTGTATTGACTTATTTATGTCTATCTGTTGTTTTGTTAGTTATTATTGGTTTTAGTTCATAGTTTGGATTTCTTTGTGGTACTTGCTATTGGGGGTCTGACCCCACTAGTTTTATTTGGCCAGAATTGATAGAGGAGCCGAAGGATCTTTCATACCATCTACTTGACGGTGAGAACCTAGAGCACCAGTGTACCTTAGTGGGTTTTCCTATATTATTCTTCCACTAATTTTGTACATTATTCTTTAGTGGCATTTAGCCTCCGAGTACGTATTTAGCTCATATTTTGGATCTTGACATTTAGCCTACGGGCCTAAACATGATTTACGTATTCTAGACTATAGCTAGAGCTTATCATGTATGACTTACCCTTGCTAGTTCTTTACTTTGTATTACTAGCCTTATGATCATCTATGTATTTATAGTTTGGGATGCTTTACTATTTTATGTCTGATTATCATAATTCTTGTACTTTGCATATTTGCCTGTGATTGAGATACCTAAGATTGCTTGACCTAGGATTAACTGTTGGATTATACTAGTAACCCCTATATCTCTACAGCTTATACGTTATGTCGGGGTACTGGAGTACTTTGGAATACGTAGCTGGCCTGGTTTGTCCCTACTTGCCAGTATTCTGGTTCTGGGGCATGACATAGGTTTTAGTGGTGGCCCATACGGGTTTGATTTATCAGGTATGTAGGGGTTACAGATATTTAGATATCTCAGTCATAATTCTACTTTATTGATATCCTTCGTATTATTCTATATCTCTGATCCTTTGACCCGATATCTGTCTTTGATCGTTGATCTTTCCTGTTCCCTCGATTTGATCCTTGTGTCCTTTAACTTTCAGGGGCATTATTCTTAATCCTTCCGATCATCTTGTTTGAGTTCTGCCGATGGCAGGTCATCATCCTTTTGTTAGGCCAATTTTGGAGGATCAGTCTCAGCATTCAGGAGCACGGTCGAGAGTCGACCCGGGGGCAATAATGTCTGTCTATCTCGTTCAGCCAGCTGTGTCCGTGCAGTCAGTATTGTAGTTTAGCCAGTGTCATCAGTCAATACCAGTGATAGATCATCATCCAGGCGAGACATCGCCAAAGTCATGGCATCCTGTATCACTAGTACAGTCAACAGTCCGAGCAAAGATAGTAACTGATCATCTCGATGTGCATGCATTCCTAGGGATCATGAAGGATATGATGGAGTCACAGCAACAACGAAATCTCGTTCTCTAGCAGAGTATCCAGATGTTGATAGACCATAGTAGGCAAAGAATACCAGAGGTATTTCAAGCCGAGGACCTGCAGCCAGAAGGAGTACAGATTAGAGCCAGGCAGTACCAGTCATCTAGTAAGTCAGCATATCAAGCCCGACCTACCGTAGAGGCAGTACGAGAGCATAAACATATAGCTAAGAGGAACACATCCAGAACCGAGGTCGTAAGAGGTACCATGCACCCGTGTCAGGCTTTCTACCTCGACATCCCTCACCAGTACCAACATACAAACATCCATACCAACACCAGGTGCCAGTCGTATGTTCCTTCTGTGGAAGGGGGGTACACTCATTACTTGTCGAAGGGCCAACTTTTTATGTTTGTCATACGGATTACCAGACCACATGATTGAGATTTGTTCCCGAAGGAGTTCAGCTGGATCTTTATCCTGTCAGCCTACAGTTACCCAGTTCCAGTAATAGCACCAGTTTAGTAGAAGCGAGCTCAGTAGCCTTCATCGTCGCAGTCCCATGCATTCCAATAGGGGGCCTCAGCAGTATATGCAGGCCCAGGCTCAGAAGTAGAGAGACCAACAATATCGGGAAGAATAAGAAGCATGTACCTATTATGGTAAGTTAGGGCATCTCAGATCAGTATGTCGGGCGGTCAATAGGCGATGCTTTCTCTGTGGAGCGGAGGACCATTCAGTCAGCACATGCCCCTATCCGACATCTCGAGGACGACCAACTACCCAGATGTACAACCTCAGTCCTTTCAGTCGATCAGTCATCACCTCCAGCAGTAGATGAGCAGTTATGACCAATCTAGATGTTCAGCCATTGGCACAGTATCCTTCTCCATCGTGAGCTCAGAGGGTCAGCTCTAGTATCGGTATAAGGGTAGTACTCAGGGAATCTCAGGTATCTTCCTTCGGTTATGCCCTTTTGATTTATTCTTTAGTAGCAGGCCAGGTAGTGGCAGTATATCTTGGGTTCATGTCGGCGACCTTGTAATCTACTGGTATCAGGAGTACAACGGTCAGTTTGACTTATTCGGTGAGTGAATGAGGGTTTATCGTCCCACTCTTCTGTCTTCGTATCTTGAGATCATGATATCTATCACATGTCTCGACTACGAAGATACGTCCTAGGTAGAGTCATGTCTTAGACTAAGTCATTGGTACCGACTTACTTTGAGACTTAACCCCTATCTATTTTGGAATTCAGCGTAGGCCAGCAAGGACGGGTCCCTACACAACTGACTCAGGATATATATAGAATTATATAATAATATATATAATATAATATATAGATATATATATATATAGATATATATATATATATATATATGTTCAAAAAAATATCACTACAACAGATATGGGATATGATAGCGTACGTTGAACGATGTAGAATGCATATTATAGCCTATTATGCCCGCTATATATGCCCCCGCTATAATAACCCCAAGTACAAGAATGCTATAAAGTTATAGCATTCACGAATGCTATTCATGGATTATAGCGTTCATCGATGCTATAGACAATGTATAGCGCTTTGAAACGCTATATTGCAGTTATAGCAAATAGAAACGCTATAGAACTTTAATAGCTTTCATGAACATTATTAATGTTTTGTAGCGTTCATGAACGCTATAGACCAGTTATAGCACATACAAACGCTATATAGTTTACATAGCCCTTACGAATGCTATAGTTCATTAATAACATTTGTTAACGCTATAAATGTTTTATGGCGTTCCTGAACGTTTTTTTTAATTGCGTTCCTGTATGTTATTGTTTGTTAATAGCATTTTGATATATAGCTGCTTTATATAGCATTTCTTTCCTGCTATTATATGTGCAACAATAGCATGTCAGGATGCTTTTGCAGAATCAAAATTCTGTATTCAAAAATTTACAGAATGCAGCACATCAGAATACTATTGTAGACCACAGTTACAAAATGCAGGTATTCAAAAATTTAAATACGAATCAATCATAGAATGAATTCCGAACATAACTAAATTCATTAATTTTACTGTCTAATATAGAACAACCAAGTAGTACCAAACATTCAAAATCCTTAATTTCTCCATGTAGAACAACGAAGTAGTACCAAACATATGTCCAAAAATAAAACGTTAACAGTGTAGTCAGCTAAATATATCCCAAAATGTTGACTATCTTACATTTAGCTCCCTTCGAGCCTATCCACAACCAAAACTTTATAAAGCATCCTCTTCCTTCATCCAACCTACACAAAATGGGGGTAAATCATTAGTGTAAAGAAAAAACTAATGAAAGAATGAAAGTTTGTTTAATTGCAGTGAAGTTCAGTAAGTTGTAAAGTTTTGTTCAGTTTTTTTCAGTTTAATTGCAGTAAAGTTTATTAGTGAATGTTTAATTGCAGTAAAGAAAATCATTAGTGAATGTTTAATTGCAGTAAAGTTCAGTAAGTTGTAAAGTTCAGAAAAAACTAATGGATCCTTATTTTTGTTCAGTTTTGTTCCAAAAATATTTTATACAAATGCGTTATTGTTTATATTTTTCCAATTGGCATTTGTTGCAGGTTGATCCAAGTAATCAAGTAAAGAATGAAGTTTATTTTATGTAGTTGTTGTACCAGAAGTGTGCAGATGCCTAGAAAATTGATCTTGATGCTATTTCATGATAAAAAATTGACCTTGTTAAAACAGTGAGTAAAACATAGGGGTCCCCCTTATCCAGAGGATAACCGTGAGTAAAACATCGTGTAACAGAATGTGAAGAAGTGATCTTGATGCTATTTTCAGTAAACAGTAGATTATAAGTTCAGATTATTGAAGAAGTGTGAAGATAACAGAAATTAGTATCAAAGAGTATATAGGATTAGTTTTTATTTTACATCTGTGTAATAGAATATAAAAATAGTGAGTAAAATATAGGGGTGCATGAATTAAAGTATAGTGTGTAGGAATTTAGTATAGCATTAGAGGTACTTTATTAAAGACGTACCTAGTCTTCAAACGGCATAATGTGGTCTGTTGGCCAAGCTGTGGTACTTCAAATGATTTCCTCTTGTGTCGTTACCAAAACACGGCCTAAACAATAGAGCTTTGGGTTGTACCACTATATCTACCCAAACACGGGATGTACCTTGTCCAAGAGGATAACCGTGAACCGGCACATTCGGATCATCGGTGATCCATCGTCCAATTGCAACAACTTCGTTCTTATTTCCAGTCCAATCGAGTAACTTACATTTTTGGTCCTTTGACAGATGATGATGTGACTACAACAAAGATTGAAGCTCAAAAATATTAAATATCATTCGAGTTACAATACTTCTATTTGTTATTAGAGATATATTACCTGTGGAGTAGATGGAGATTTTGAAATGACCTTTACTTCAAAATCATTCTCGTCGCCACTGTTGTTCTCCTCCCCTTTAGTGTTCTCATCATCACTGCTGCCCTCATTGTTCTCTTCCTTCTCTTTAGTGTTCTCGTCGTTCTTCTCATTGGTCATCTTATCTTGATCCTATTGAGGAAAACAGTTACATGTAATTAATAAAAAGAAAAATATAGATTTGTTACAAGTGGTCATTTTTGATGACTTACCTGACTTTTCATTAATGTACCAAGTAGTTGATTTTGTTGTTCAATTAACTTTGATATGGAGTTGCTTTGCCCTTGCATTGAGTCAACTTTGCTTTGGGAATTTCTCTCCTCTACACTCACCTCAACATCATCATCTTTTTGTTGATCACATTCCTAAACAAGGCAAGCTTCATAGGTAATGTATAAAAAAATATCAAAGTGAAATAAAACAAGAGTCAATCTAGAATTCCTACACGCTTACCTTATTTTTCATCAAAGTCTCTATCAACTTTGCTTGTTCTTTAACTAATTTTGACATTGAGTCAATTTCGTCCTACATTGATTCAATTTGTTTTCCAGTCGAACTACTGTTTGAGAATGCTTCTTTTGAGCAACTAATTTAGATTTAGTTGCTCCGCTCCGGCTCCTCTAATCCTACCCCATTTTTAGATTGTCGTACTACTTGTGAAAGTGCATCACCTTCATCTAATTGTTGGGATCCCTCTGAAGGCGGTGCAAGAAGGATTTCCTTGGCTTTTGCTGAACTTATGATGAAGAAAACTAGAATTAGTCTCCGTTGGACAATGCTTGACTGTCAATACAAGAAGAAAAAAATATACTATCCATAAGAAGGTAATTGTGTACATACAATGAGCTCGTTGTCCTTTGAGTGCTTAGCTACACCTTCCCCAGTAGTATATCCCGGATCCAAGCACGAAGCCTAACCCTATCGATAGGACATGGTCCCTCCCTTCTCTGCATTGTATTAGGTAAAATTGGCATTGATAAGTAGAGAGTTATAAATACGAATGAAAAAAAAATACTTTATACTTACCAATATTTCATGGCAATGCAAGCAAAGCCTTTTCTACTTCCAAGGTACGGCATTGTATGTTTTCCTCTCATTTGTTTAAACTTTGTAGACCTCTCCTACGTACAACACATGCATATTATTAGATAATACCTTAAATGTTAGACATTAAAGCTTCAAAAAATATTTATTCAACATACCTTAAATTGTTTTGATGATCTTTTCTTAACGAATAGTTCCCAATCTACCGGGTCTACGTCATTCGGCTTTTTCTTCAAATATTTCCCCAATTTTGATTTGTTGGCCCTAGCAAGTCTTCCCATTTGTTGGATGACATATATTTTTGCCTCCTCATCGCGCTCCATGAATGTAAATTTTTGCTACAAGTACAAAATAGTCATAAGTAATTATTAGGAAGATAGTAGATATAAACTACATTTAAAAAAGAATGTAAACTTTCATCTTACTGTAATAGCTTTCCAATAGAAGTCCTTGCTCTCAGAAGGTATATGTCTCCAATCATCAAACGTTATTGGTACCATTTCTCGTGTCAAACATCTGAAAAGTTGAAAGATGTTTCGAGTTCCTTCCAATTGGTTGACCATTTTCATTTAACTCCACCTCTAGCCTATTGCCACTTTCAACGTGCCAAGCACTACACCTAGTGGGTCCCCTAGTCCTTGTTGTTCTCTCTGTTTTGCCTTCATTTGAAGCTTGTGGTTCTTCTTCGCCATTTGAATCTTCTGGTTCTTGTCCCTCATTTGATGCTTCTTTTCCTTATTCTTCATTGGAACGTTTTTCCTTGTCCTTCCTTTGCTTCTTGCGCTTCTTTTCCTTCTTGTGCTTCTTTGTATATTTACGCTTGATTTGCACTCTACAAGAACACAGTTGACATTTATGCATTAGAAATATATGTAAGCATTGCTATAGAAAATATGTGCTTGTTTTGCAACAGTTGGCATTTATGCTTGTTCTCAGAACACAGTGCAGTTATGAGAACAACATTCCCACAACATTCCCAAAAATCTGTGAAAATATGTGCTTGATCCTTACTGCATTCGAACCTTCTTGCTCACTTATATAGAAACCAGCATTTTGATTGTTCAAAGAGCAGCCTCGATGCCTTGTCTTTGCTTCTTTGCTCTCTTTTTGCGTTTTGAAGACTACAATATGCAACATATATATATTAAAACAGTAAGAAATAAATGAGTTTATGTAAGCTTAATTTCAAATACATGTTGAAGGTTATTTACCTCAGCTTTACCATCTTCTCCTTTTCCTTGGTGTCATTGCAAGATAGGGTAGCTACGAGCAAGAATTACTCGCTGATGATGATTAGAAAATAAGCAAATATTAAAAACAAATCATTACAAGTAGAGTATCATAGAGTATCAAATACTAAATCATGACAAGTAGAGTATCATAGAGTATCATAAACTGTACATCGAAGGACTGTACATTGAAGGACTGTACATTGTTTGCAGGACTTGAAGTCCAGGACCTGATCAAGCTTTTGCAAGAAATTAATTGGACTGGGCAGTGTAATGGGATGAGATGCAAACAATGTACACAGCTAATAGTACCATCAGTTTCTCTTGTGAAACCTAATTGCAGTATGCCTAATTGCAGGACTTGTTATTTCCATGAACATTAAACAAGCAATGATAATTTTGAATCCACCAAATTGCAGTATGCCATCTAAACATCAAATTTGAATTTGATTCCATGATTCCAAACAATGTACACAGCTAATAGTACCATTTGGCGCCAAATTAATACAGACAAATTAAAGTCGGGTATGAATTACACAGCTAATAGTACCATCAGTTTCTCCTGTGCAACTAATTGTTGTATGCCATCTAATTGCATGACTTGTATTTCCATGAACATTAAACAAGCAATGAGAATTTTGAATCCACAAATTATAGTATGCCATCTAAACATCAATTTGAATTTGATTCATGATTCCATG
>JANAVB010035219.1:13856834-14026092 GCA_029216955.1 Iris pallida | reverse complement strand
CTCATGGTTTTTTGGCTATATTTTCTACTATATAACGAGGCTTCAAAACGGTTCAAAAGTGAACCGTCTAAGCCGTAAATATATCATGGTCTAGTTTTTTTTTTAAAAAAAATTAGGTAAAAATTGTTGTAAAAAGTTTAAATTGTTATACATATTCAACGTGCGGAATCGAAGTCAACCAAATAAGAAAATACCTCCCCCCTTAATCACATGAATAGAAAAAAATATTGATTATTATTAAATAATATTTTTTTTTGAACAAATTTAAATAATATTTTTATTATACGTGAAACACGTCCATCCACGTGCATTTACTATATACATAGCTCGTTGTGCGATCATCTTGGCAAGATGCAGACTCAAAGAAAGATTGTGTACAATCAATTAGGAATCATGGTCCCTTATAATCCTCTAACGAAACCGCTCTCTCCGGGATTGGAATAGCCACGTACATGTTTGTATCTATGTAACATTATAAAGCTTTATAGGAAGTAATACAACAAATACTTTTCTCTCTCTCTCTTCTTTTCTGAGTTACTGAAACAGTTCATAGTACAACACTAACAATATCTAGGGTGAGCTGGTGAGCGTTTGGTTTATTAGGTCGAAATAGTCAAAATCTAATAATTCGAACTTCTAAAAATATATAAAATCGAAACTTAAACGAAATTAGACATAATCGAAACCAAACTGAACTCGGTTTCTATTATGTTTGTTCGTTAGAACATTTTTTATTATTTAATAGTTAGGCAAAAATTTAAGATTATGGATAAATAATTATTTAATTTTATACGTACGTTTGTGTATTTAAAAATCCGGGATAAGTTTAGAACTTTAAAGCACATAAATACAATTATTATTTCAAAAAATACTTATTTTTAATAATAAAATATTTTGAAAATATGTATATACTGGTGTAAATTTTATTAGATGTTTTGTTTCGAACTAAAGTCAAAACTGAAATTGATTAAACACTTTAGTATCTTCAAAACCGAATAGAATAGAAAATTTTCCAAAACTAAATAATGCTAGCCTAACAATATGTAGTCTGTACTTCTCGGATCGAGGAGGATCGTACGTCGGATCATGGCTGACATAACAGTTCTCTATTGACACGAGAGGACTGAAATTAATAGGGAGGGTCATCTTACGAGATATTCCTCGTTTCGAAAAAAAAATCTAATATCCAAGATATCAGAAACCGAAAAAAAAATTTAATAGTTGGAGGTATCAAAGTTTATAATCTTTTGTATGATAAGTGGATCCTTCTTTCATTTTATAAAATTGTGGACATAAAATTTAAAAATAAATCTGTTATCAAATTTTTGATACATTCTTCAGTATTAAAGTTTTACTTCCCAAAATCCTAAATTGTTTGATGAGTTGAAGTGGCACACGTGGGTCCATGAAAGCTAGATACAGGCACTGTCCAATCAGGTTGGTTGGGAAGTTATCTCTAATACGACTGATTTGATGATAAGTGAATGATTAGAAAGTACAACTTTCTGTAGTTCTTTGACAAATCACCACAAATTAAGGACCTGATTCTTGGCCTCGTGTGCTTGTGCGCAGGTTCATGCATGGTGGGAAAACCCCCTCTTCCCAACTGTTGGATGTTAGCTCAACCATATGAGCTATGTGAATTAGATCTGGTTCCCAGTGACTCATCTAAGAGCTGTTTGGTTACACGAAAGTGTAAAATAAATATGAAAGTATAAAATTTTAGTGTGTGTTCGCATAAGTTTTGACTTTCAATATATTATTTGGATGGTTGTTGAATGGTAGTTGAAAATAAAAGAAAAAAAAATCTATCGTTTGGATGGTTATTAAAATTATGTTGCTTACCCTTAAATTATATTATTAAATATATAAATGATAAATAACTTTATTTTAAAATAATTTATAAGATGCTAGATGATTTATTAAATCAAACTATTTTTTTTTTTTTGCATTTGCATGTAGGCCGGTCCGGGAGTTGGATTATTTTTTGGGAACTAATTTTGGTTGTCCTTTAATTCTTATCGTGTGTTGGTTATCATGAGGAATTATCTATGACCTGACCCAACATCAGGATCACACTGAATTACTTAAGTTCAAAGTCTTGTCAGATTTAGGACCGGCTATATTTACATGTGCAACAAAATATAATTTATTTGGATTTGAATCTATGAAAATAGCGTACCTTCTGACTTCCCGTTGGGTATGAATGGTTAATGAAACCAGGCGATGTAGATACAACTTACGAAACGAAGAAGACTAAAAAAGATAGCCCAGTTTACGAAGATTCTTATCTTGATGGGTATCAAGATAATTGGGAATTGGAAAAACTTAAAGAACAAAAAGGAAAATTTTCTTTAAAGAAAATGGAAGAACCCCTTGTTACTTTTCTTTTCGATGATAAACGATGGAATCGTCCATTTCGATATATATAAAATGATCAATTAGAAAATGCTGTACGAAATGAAATGTCACAATATTTTTTTTATACATGCCAAGTGATGGAAAACAAATAATATCTTTTACATGTCCCCCCAGTTTATCAACTTTTTCAGAAATGATAGAACGAAAAATTTCTTTGTACATGAAAGAAAAACTATATCACAGGAATATCAATAATTAGTGGGTTTTTGCCAATGAAAAAAAAAAGTACAACTTGAACAATGAATTGATCAGTCGAATCCAAATTCTAGAAGAAAAAAAAAAAGATTTTTCTAGATATGGTAGGAAAAAAGATCAGATTGTGCGATGATGAGAATGAACAAGAATACTTACCAAAAATGTATGATCCTTTTTTGAATGGACCATATCGAGGAACAATAAAAAAATTCGATTTACGTGAAATCATGCATGATTTCATCACTTCGACAGAAACATTTGATTCCATAAAAATGTTCTGGATAAATAAGATTCATGATCTATTTCCTAAGCATTCTCGAGAATTTGAACATAAAAAGAATCCATTTCGCGGGGAATCCTTTTTTTGAATTCTATTTTTTTTATTGATAATTACTTAACCTCAATTGATGAATTATCTTTTGAATACGAACAAGAAATTGATTCAGAAAAGAAAGAAAAATCTTTGCAATCCAATTTAAGTACCTCTACGGGATAGGCCTCAACAGAAAACTGTTGAGTAACGGCAGCAAGTGATTGAGTTCAGTAGTTCCTCATAGAAAATTATTAACCCTAAAGATATGGTAATATGGAGAAGACAAAATTGTTTGAAGCACGTACAGAACCGGAAGTACCGCTTGTTTCAAAGAGAGGAGGACGGGTCATTCACATTTAATTTGATGGTCAGAGACGAATTAAAAGCTAAGCAGTGATAATTATAAAGATCCTCTCGGAAAAAAAAAGAAAAAAAAAAGAAAGAGAGAGATATCTACTACATTACCCGTAATATGTCCGGTGGGTTGGATTAATCTATCCGGAACTAGCTAGTTTTTGTTATCCCTTGGTCCTTATAGTTGGCATAGTCTGAAGTCCATCCGCGACCCCGACCTTTATTCGAATCATGCTGAGTTTGAAAGTTGACCTACGCAGACAGAAATTGTCCAAACCTGAAATCTTTTTCTGGCTCATCCATGTGCCGGCCCTGATTGAAACTGAGAACTTGGAGTTATCTCCCCATTAGCTTAGCTAATTAATGTCTAGTCATATATGGACAAAATTCTGGTTTGAATTCAAACATAGCTAGCTAGGTTAACTTGTAAATACAGAACATCAACCGAACACTCCTCCACATGAAATTAAACGCAGGAAAAAGAAAGGGTACGTGCAGGTAGCTAGATAGTGCAGTCATCTATTTATTCGTTCAAACTTTAGTTGACCACACCACCATGCCATGCAACAACAAATTATATAATGGATGAGAATGAGAGTGTAGCTTTTCGGGAAGGAGTTAGGATTGAGTCGCTATGAAGCTTTCTGGGAGAGGACGGAGAGAGAGAGAGAGGATAGGGATGGACTGGAGCTACAGGAAGAAGTTGGGTCAAGACTGCCATCGAAACCTTTTCTTTTTCCCACGGACGGGAGCCACGTTTGTGGTGGGGGAGAGGCTGCTGCTTTCGCACGCGTCAGCTGCATGTAGGACTTGCATGCTCACTTCTAACTCTAACGTAGCCGCCACGTCTGCTGATAGTTATCTATTCTTAATCAATTATGCTATTTAGCTCACAAAAATTCTGAGTAATACCATCTTCTATTATGTGACATCTGATATATCAACTGACATGTCATATTTTAATCCAAAAAAATTAATTATCCAAAAAAATTTATTGTTAATGTTAATGCCAATGTTAATGTTAATTTTAATTTAATGTTAATATTAATATTAATGTTAATGTTAAAATCAATATTAATGTTAATGTTAATGTTAAAATCAATATTAATGTTAATTAATGTTAATATTAATATTAATATGCGTGTTAATTTGATTTTTTTTAAAATTTTAATGTTAATGTTAGTTTTAATTTAATGTTAATATTAATGTTAATGTTAAAGTTACTATTAATGTTAATATTAATCTTAATATTAATGTTCATGTTAATTTGATTTTAATTTTAATTTTATATTAGTATTAGTTTTAATGTTTAATGTTTAATTTGGCCATGTCAGCTATCATGTCATCAGTCATGTCATATGTCACATAATGGGAGATGGTATCACCTAAAAAAATTCGGAGCAAATAGCATTTTTGATTCTTAATATATGATGTCAAAAGTAGAATTCACCATAATTTTTTTCAAACATATCTTTCATTATATTTATCAATTAAAAAGATTAATAAAAATTTATATAAGTCATTTAGGTAAATACAAGAGTTGTCATTTGTATATTCCTAATTACAACAACTCTAAGGCATTAAAAAATATGGACTTTGTTTAGCATCATTAATTCATTGAAAAATTCTATTATGTAATGTCAAAAGTAAATGTCACCCTTGTCACGCCCCGATTCGGGAAATCGCTCGCTTTGCTTCGATTCACGCCGAATCGATCGTCCTCGCTAAGGCGTGATGTCGTACAAGTCTGGAGTTGCACTTGTACAAGGCTAGAACATACACATTTATATCAATTCATCACATTTGAAAAATAAGCCACAGTTGCGGAACATTGAGTAAGCGGAATAGGAAAAAAATATTCATTTTATTGATGATTGTAGTCAGAATACAACTTTTCTCGATAATATTTGAAATGCCTTTTCGGCTACATTGATTCATGAAAAGAAGTACAACTGATAGGCTGCCATGAAATAATTTCCCGTTCCATACATCATGCCCCTTTAGTACTTTGAAATATAAGCAGCTATCTTTGAAATCTCCGCAATACTTTGTGCGTCTTTAGGAAAAAACAACTTGAAAGGAAACAGCAGTTCAGAAAGCTTTAATTGCGATGTGCACCCGAGCCTTCTCCAGTACCTGTGGAGGAGGGGTCAGCACATTATAACAATGCACTGGTGAGCCCCGTTGGCCCACTCAGCTAAACCAACATTTTATTAATGACAAGCATTTTAAAGATATGAACTTATAAGGGACAGGCAACATTTAGAGTAAATCACAATTCAAATGACATGGTAGTTCATAAAACCATGTTTACTTTACCATTGGCCGAATCCAGCTTTCCTGCATAAGATACAGGATAATAATAATATACTTACCGCCCCTGCATAAGACATTGATTAGCATACATTCCCACGATGTGACCACTGGTGTTGTTAAACCATATGGACTCTTTTCATTCATTCATTTGCATTTGGGACTTCAAGATAATGAGATGACAGCACAGTAGGGAGCTAGCCTCTATGATGCCTCGCATTACTCATGTTTTCCCAAAGCACTTCATTATTTCCTCCTAGGCCGAATCGGTACAGGCGCCCCTGTACCGTTCGAGGAAATTATTGCTCAATCCTTGTATACAAGTTGTCCATGGTCAGGCGAATGTGTGTCCGACTCGATATACACAGTGTGCATAGAATATTTGAAGTAATAGGCAACATGATCATTCTTAGCATTTCATAACCATCATTCTAGGCATCAATTCAATCATTTCCATGTTCAGTTCATTGCAGTGTAATTAATTCATTTCAATGTTCTATCTCTAGCATCTTAGTGGTATTGACTTGTGGCATTAGCATCTTGGTATCGATCAATGGATGTTGCAAGACAATTATTTAGTTGGCCTGAAGGAATAGCGAGAGGGACAATACCACCACAGAGATCCACACTCACCAAATTAGAGAATCGTCGAGAGAGAGAGGAACACTTGCACGCTTAGCCTTCCGTCACGCGTCGGTCTGCATTGGCACCAAAAGTTTGGTTAATAATCTGTCTTGTTGTGTTCTCTTCTCTCAGAATTCTCAAGAATGAATGCTATGCAATCGATGAAAACGGGCAAGAATCAAATCATCGAAAATCATTCAGAAAAGCATCCATCATAACCAAGCAGCAAAACCAGCAGCAAAACATCCAGAGAAAACTCTTGGACGCATTTCAAGAGAAACCGATCCATTAATTGGAAAGGTTCTTATGCACTTGTCCGTGATCGATTCGATGCCGACGGTAAGTTTCCCCAATACTCGGTTCCGACCGAGTTAGCCAAGCCACAAGCCTTACATAGTGAATCGTTAGGAGGGGGACACTACAACCCTGAAAGTTTTCTTTTCAAAAATACACTTCATTATATTTAATAATTAAAAATATTAAATAAACTTATAATATGAGGTATCTAGGCAAATACAAGAGTTGTCCTTTGAAATTTCTAATTACAACAACTCTTAAATTCAAGAGTGGAGCCAAAAAAAATTATGGGAGGGGCTGAACATGGATGAAAAGAAAAAAAATTACATACCAACAGGAATCAAACCATGAACCTTTCTTATTACCACCAAAGCACTCAACAACCTTAAGTAGGACTTCCATGTAATAACTTATTGGTAGCTCTTAGTATTTATTTGTTTTTAAGTCCGAACTATAGCACGGGACAGCCCAGCTTAAGCTCCGCCCTTGCTTAAATGTATTAAGTATCTAAATATAAGGCATTGAAAATGGATTATACTTAACATCATTCATTCATTGAAAAATAACCAAATTTTGACTACAAGTGTCTTTTATTATTTCTAATAGTAAATACGTGCAACACACCCACATATATTCTAGTATATATAATTATAAATGGAATCAAACATAATCAACGTGACTGTAATTCAAATAACCCTAAATATTCTAACTAAATGAAAGTGATTTGAAGTACTATATTTTTTTTATTTAGTAGTCAAAATTTGTAGCACTTGAGGATTACAATTGTCTCTTACCTACACTTGAAAAATGCTAGCAATCCAAGTGGCTTTCTAAATTGTGAGCGTGCCCTAACTCGTGAATAGTAACCCAAGTGGACCAACCAAGAAGGAAAATGATGGAAAAAAAATAAAGAGAAAAAATAGGAGGTTAATTTGAAATATGAATTTGGTGTGCTATTTTGAGTGTGTCATTGTGTGTCTATGAATGGGACATTCCAAAACTAGTATTTAACATGATTTCTTTTAATGGAGTATGATATGAAGTGTGTCTCTACTGTGGATGCTCTGAGTTGTATAAGGAAACAGGCGTTGGAGATTTATTTGTGGTGCTCAAATATTTATTTTATGCCACTCATTTAGTAAGTTTATAGCAATTTGTGGGTGAAAAAAATTCTTATGCGACTACTGGGCCTAATTTCTTAGTTGCTCAGGTTTTTATGGCCTAGAAGTCCAAAAGTAACGGGCCTTAATCAGCAAGCACCTCTCTATCTTCTTGACTTGACCCAACTTGCTCGGGTAGGGTGTGACCAGGGTCTAATTGTTACCGACTCGAACCAAAGTCCAATTTAGGTCCATATAAATTCTATCCGACTCGAATCCAAATATAAATAGGCAAAACAAAATATCGTGCATTGACTGATTTCTTGGGACACATGCATAATGACTCGGATCTACACAAGGACAATATATATCTGAATATATAATACTGGTTTGGTTTCCATCTGAAATTGAAAGTATTTTATTCAAATAACAAATACGCTAAATGGTTCTTTTTTCGAGCAACTGAGGTTTGCAATTTTTGACCATTTTGTTATGGTAAAAACGACAAACGCTAAGCAACCAAATATATATTATTTGCCAATTTGGGACAGATGCTGAATATATTTAGTGCAGTTTCCACATAGAGGGATCAATATTGGGATTTCTATTTGTTTGTTGTAATACCATAAAGAAAAAGGAAATTATTTTCTTTCAAAACTTGATCCAAGGGCCTTTCAATTTTGGGTTAGCATAACTGGACCTAACCCAGCATAATAACAATTTTGGAGTTTTTGTGAAGGTTAATATGTTTATATTATTCCTTTGGTCCTATATCCAATATCGTTTATGAGTATGTGCAAGTTGTATAGTTGTACATAATCGTTCAAATCAAAAGGTTTCGATTTCTGAAAAATTTAAGGTCCGTGTATAACTAATGTAAAATTTATATTTTTAGACTTGGACCTTTCTATTTTAGAAATTGTAGTTATATGGTCCTTAAAATGTCACAAAATATCTTCTTCTTAGAGTAGTTAAAATTTTTTCTTTTATGCCGAACTCGAGTGATCCTCATAGTCAACGGAGAGACATAACATCTCTTACTGGATGGCAAAAGATCAGCGGATCGAACCACGGAAGCATATTATTCCTTCTATTTATGGTCGGATTTAAATATAAGTTTTTTTTATATTATTTATACATGGTCATGCTTATAATGTCAGAAACTGTCATGTCTATATCGAAGTTTTTTTCTTTGGGTCTGGTTGCAGAGTTGTGCAGTAGTCTTAGTTGGATTTGGAAATTCATTTTGGTAACAAATTGATTTGCGAGCGTCTCCATTTTATTTCTTCTTTATATATTTCGGTTCTATTTGATCTTTTTGATTGTATGACACCTTGGATCTACTTGGGCTTAGGAAACGAAATGGACATAACTGGAAAATATGTTGGACTAATGCTTTAATGGACAACAGAACTTCAAAATTGTGACAGAAAGTTGAGCGAATGCTACATCTTAGGATTTTTATTTCATAAAGTATGGTGTTTCCCATGGTACTATTTTTTTTTATAGCTGTCACTTGTCTGTGATTTGATGTCATGTAGTAAAAAAAAATTTTGTTATTATTCATGTTACTCCAAACTCAACCTTAAACCTTTTAACCCAAGATCAGAACCGGTCCTGTAATAAGCCAGACAATACTTAAGGTTCGGACAACTCTCTATGCTAGGACAATCACACAGCCTCAACATGATTCCATGAAAGATTCAGATCACATATGACCGTTATGACTGGCTCGTAAAAAAACGTTAAGGAACAACCAAAATTATTTCGGAATAGGGTAACCCAAACTTTCGAACCGGCCCAGCCCAAGATTGAAGCAAAGCACTAAATATAGGAAAACGAAAACAAGACATTCCGATCCATTTTATCTTATGGACACTAAAAATTTATAACATAAATTTATATCTACCTTCTCTTCTAATATGCACCACACAAGTATCTAGTCCAATGTCACATCGTGCTCCGAAAGTCTAACCAACATTTAATTGGACAAAAGGGTCATGTGACTGCCTGATATGTCAAGGTTTTTCTAAGGGCACTATCAAAATTGTTTAGGGGCATCACTTACTTGGAGGCAGTCTAAGAAGATGAAAAATTTGCTATGGGGCACCCAAAATTTGCTAGGGGGCAGCCCAACCCCCCAAACCCTTCATTTTACTTTCATTTTCATTTTACACTTTCTCTCCTCAAGAAGAAAAAAAGAGCTCTCTCCCTCTCCCTCTCCCTCTCCCTCTCCCAAAACCCTAATTTCTTCTTCTCCACCACTCCACTCCCAATTCCTCCACCAAGATTTCTTCCACAACCTTCGTTGATTCGAAGAGATGACACGCAAGTCAAAGCAACCAGAATCCAGATACGTTCTTCCCTAATTTATTCAAAATTTTTGTACATTCTATTCGAAACCTTAGAATATTTTTAATTCTTGAAAAAGTTTTGATAAAATAGATTTAGAATCTCTTTATGGTTCTCTTCCCTAATTTTCGAACACAAGAAACCCACATTTTATGTTGAAACCCTAACCCTAGAACTAGCATCTCGTTTAGGCAGTTCGGGTCTCATAACAATAGAACTGCTAGGCATGTGGCAGTCCTAATGTAAATCAGGACTGCCACAGTCCTAGCAGTCCTCTTGTGAAAGAGGACTGCCGGGACTATGGCAGTCCTGATTTACATTAGGACTGCCACATGCCTGGCAGTCCTACTGTAATGACATATGGGGGCGGATAACTACATGATGCTTATATGCGGGGGGTAACTGCATGTCCTATTTCTGTTTCTATTATTTAATAACTGTATGTTGTCATGCAGTCCACCGGCCGCTAACAAAAAAATACGGCCCACCGCGTCAAAGTGGAAGGAACGTGCGGGACGTCCTCTCGAGTGTCCGATAACAATTTTCGAACCGGCGCCCGAAGCTCGGAGAGGTTGCCAAAGTGACACTAGTGTCGCGGTCGCCAACAAGCTTGATTGCATCGACGACGTGGTCGACTTTCCCTTCACGAACAATAGGGAGCCTCGTTCAAAGGCCCGGCATGATATATAGTTGGATCTGGATATTTTTCTTGTTTTAAACTTAAGTTGGATGTGGAATAATTATGTACTTGTTTGAAACTTAATTTGGATGTGAAATCTTTGAAACTTAAGTAGTTGTGATGAATTATTGTAGTTGTGATGAATTATTGGGATGAATTATTGTAGTTGGATTGTTGTGATGAATCTTAAGTTGGATGTAAAATATTTATGTAGTTATGATGAATTATTGTTGTTTATGTACTTGTGATGAATTGTTGTTTTTTATGTACAGAGTATCAGTATCAGGACTGCCACCCACTTGGCAGTCCTACACTAAAGTAGGACTGTCAGGGTGCTGTCAGTTCTGACTGAAACTTGCTGCAACAGCAAGTTTGAGTTAGGACTGCCAGCACCCTGGCAGTCCTACTTCAGTATAGGACTGCCTGGGGGGTGGCAGTCCTACTTATCAAACTCTGTGAGGAGCTCCTCAACTGAAAATTCTTTCACAGAGTATGATAAGTAGGACTGCCAGCCCCATGGCAGTCCTACTTTAGCGTAGGACTGCCAGGGTGCTGGCAGTCCTACTTCAGTATAGGACTGCCAGGGGGGTGGCAGTCCTACTTATCAAACTCTGTGAGGAGCTCCTCAACTGAAAAATCTTAATTTAGCACGGAGAATGGCCATTCTCCGTGTAATTTAGCACGAAGAATGACCATTCTCTGTGTAATTTAGTACGGAGAATGGCTATCTGATCCAGTATCAGGACTGCCACCCCCCTAGCAGTCGTACATTGAATTAGGACTGCCAGCACCCTGGCAGTCCTAGTTTAATGTAAGACTGCCAGGGGTGTGGCAGTCCTATTTGTAAATGGCTATAATTTAGCACGGAGCACGGAGAATTGTCATTCTTCCCGTGTAAATTAACACGAAGAACGGTCATTCACCTACGATTTAACACTGGGAATAGCTATTCTTCGTGTAAATTAAGACGGAGAATGGTCATTCCGGTGCATTTTATGGTCAGTTGAAACTTTGGAGGGCCATAACTTTTGACTTGGAGGTCGAAACGAGGCCCGGTTTGTCATAAAATGAGCGTATCTTTGAGTAGCTTGAGATTAACCGCTTCACTGTTAGACGGTCTTCCGAAATTTTAGAATCACAAAAAAATGATGTTTGGACCTCCGTTTTAGCACTTTTTGTCGAAATTTTAGAATCACAAAAAAATATATGTAGGACTGTCAGGCCCCTGGCAGTCCTACATATATGAAGGACTGCCATAGATTATGACTGTCAGAGAGGTGACAGTCCTCTGTGTCACAACCCGATTTTTTATCCGATGAAAAGTTAAAATTTAGTTACCAAGAGGGCTTCCGATGCATCAAACTGTTCTTCGGACGTGACGGGAAGAGAGTATACAACATTTGATGATCCTGGTTGTTTCATGTTCAATATTTTTCTACATTAAACACATGATTCAACTTTTTATACGTGAAATTCATGTTTAAAACATGAATTTATATTTATTCGATGACTTACTAATAAATGAGAGAAGTCAATGACCTAGAGTTGAGGAAAAATTTGGGATAAAAATCAATGACCTAGAGTTGAGAGAAAAATTTGAAAAAAATGTGGGTTGAAAAAAAAACTTGGGGTTAAATTCTTTGACCTAGAGTTGAGGGAGAGAAGAAAAAAGTTGAGGGAGAAAAGAAAAGAGTAGAGGGAGAGAGAAAAAGAAAACAAAAGTTGGTATTTATACCTTTGTTTGGGCTAGCCCCAAGTAAAAAAAAAATTGATGGCAAACTTGTAATATTTTGAAACATTTTTGGGCTAGCCTAGCAAAAAGGGTGGTGCCCTTAGAAAAAACCTATGTCAAACCTAGCTAGTGAAACAGACCGAGACTATGTATATATATATTTTATTTTTTTTTGAAGCAATTAATAATTGTGGCAAATTCGTCTCCACTGAGACTCGAACTCCGGACCACTTGGACCGTATGCATCTCTTTTAACCACTAGACTAGAGATCATTTGCATCTCATGGTCTCGACATTTCAACAGAAGTGGTATTATATTTTTTGTTTTAGAGTTCGTATCTAGTGTAATTTCTCATATATTTTTTGGAAATTACTACAATTACAATCTCCGACCAAGAGCTTATAATCGGTCACGTGGGTGGATTTTATTGGTTGTAGGTGAGATCGAATGGTACTGGATGGAACTATGTTAGCATGGAGGATTGTAAAAAGATGATAAGAATTTGATAGTAAATTTAGTATTATTGTTTTTTTTTTCTTTTAATTTTTTTCCTTTTGCTTTTTTTAAAGTAAGATCAAAGTCTTCTCCTTTTACTTTTCCTTGTTTCGAATTCCTTGCTTTTAGAAAATTCCATGTGTCAACAAACCCAACATACGTACACGAAATCATAATTTTTGTAGAACCGTTTTAGAGAAAAGAAGTAGAGAAGAATAAAATCCATACCATCACTATGACGATACTAATGCATATGGCCTTTAAAATGCTGGTTGAATCTAAGTTAGGACCAAAAACTTTCATCAGGTTGCTATAGTCAAAAGTTTCATTGACATTTGAAGTTGGAAAGAGGACAAAAAAGGCATATTTTATTTACTAGTGCTAAAGGGTCTAATCTAAACTTGATCGCAAGATATTTTTTAGATTTTATTTTCTCTATATATATATTTATTTTCTAACAAGGTAGATATTATTCGGGTTCGAAGACCTACGATTCAGCCTGAAGGCCTACAACAAATTCTAGTCTGAAGGCCTATACATAAACCAAGTCCGAAGGGACGTCTCATGCATCGCACCGGCACAACATCTACACCGCACCGTGCTGCCACCGAACTCGCATCCGACCAAAACTGTGTCCGGATAAATATTATTCTGGCCCGAATACCTACAAATCCTAGTCCGAATGTTACATTATGGCTTGAAGACCTCCTGCAATAGCACCGCGTGGCAATCGTACCGTCACCGAATCCGCATCAGACCAGAACCGCACCCAACTCTACACCACACCGGGCCCCCACCCACCTACGCACCCACCCGCCCCCCCCCCCCCCCCCCCCCCCCCCCCCCCCCCCCCGAAGGCATTTAGGAAATAATAGTTATCCCTTTTTCTTTGGTAGGCACAATTTTGGAAACTATTTTTCTTAGAGAGAACAATTATTTTTATTTGTATGATGTTATTTTTATTTTAAATGCAAGGTTATTGAATTTTTATTATATTATTTTTACTTTAAAACAAAAAAAAAAATTAAACCTCTTTCCTTTCCTGCATCAATCAAACGAAAAAAAAAAAATCAATAATTTTTCTTAAATGCGTGTAAATGGAAAAAAAAAATCTGGCATGAATTGTAATTTCCCATTTCATGAAAAAGACAGAAATTGATTTTCCTTCTGATGTGAACTTTTCTTAGAATGAAGGCACTTCTTTTTCCCTTTCAAATTTATAGCGAAAGCGGACTTTTTATAAAAAAAATATTAGGTGATCCAATTAGTCACATTCTATATTAATTTTCAAACGTTAAGTTTGACACGCCAAAGCTAACATTTTCTTGGGTTCAATAGTGAATGGGTCCCGACGGGTTGGACCCCACATATTAAAGAAAAAGTTGGTTAAACGATCGCTCTACTCTAGTTTGTATAGGTTATGTCAAGCCACCTAAAATTCAAACTCATGTCTAATTTAATTAGCAAGCAACCCCTCTCTCTCTATCACTTCCTACATAAATATTTATTATTTGGAATGTGCCATAATCATCAAGACTTGAAAACTAATCCAAGTTTCAATAAATAGGGATATAAGTCACATCACACATCACATTTGGTTCAAGAGGTTCGGTGAGGCTGTGGACCGGCAAAGGTGTTCAAATTGTACCATTAATTTTGGTTACACACTTTAGACCATTTTAGGCGACCCAATGTCAAAATTTGTAATGTTGTACAAGTAATATAATGTGGACAAAAGTTGGTTGGAAAAAAAAAAAAAAAAACCCGACCGTTTTCATTATCGGATTTGTAATATCGGAGAAATTTACAATGTTGGAAAAAATTGACTGAAAGCAGTGTTTTAAAAATTAAACTTGACCGACCTGTTGAACCGATCAACCCACGAACCAGTATTTTTTCTAGGCTACTTTAATACCGATTTACTATTTTTTTTTTTTTTTCAAATATTTGATCAACTCGGTCAATCCGGCTAGTCGGACCACCAAACCAGCTGACACGGTTGAATTTTGAAACGATTTGATTATGATTTTTTCATTATACCCTATCTCCCATGCTTGACAATAAAATATTTATATATAGACTATGGAGGATATAACGGAAAAAATAAAACAAATAATAAAAATTTAGGATCTAAACTTTTTAATTGGACATGTCAGAACTTAAACCTAGGCTGGCTGGTATAAAATTCATGGTCTAAACTCTAATTAGCCCTATACTAATAATTTGCATAGCACTTTCTCATTTTTCTTTTCTTTTTCTTTTTCTTCACTTTCACTGTTACTTATTGGAATTACTGGTCATGTATGACAATATTCTTCTACTACTGTTACTGATGTAATAATAAAGACTTTGAAAATGATATTTTGTTCACAGTTTGTAACCGCATGCGTGACTACCGGTCGACGTGACGGCCGACCATTAGCCTTCCTGCTATCTCGAAACTCCATTCGGATCAGGAGGCCAATGGTCGGCGGTCTCATCGGCCGGTGGTCACATCCACAATTACAAACCATGGACAAGTAGGAGTTCCATAAAAACTTTATTTACCTGAAATTAATAGCTAGAGCTTTGAACATTGCCAATCAATGAGTACTGCTGCCAGCAAGGGGGGACCCAATCATGTCCCAGTACATATAATTGCACTCTGTAAGTTTGTGTAGGTCCCTGTCACTTTTCGTCATTCTAGGGCATCCTTCCTGTAGTTTGTCAACCACCACCACTGACTTACAAAATAGTTAGAATGATGTGCAAGTTATTTTCTTGCTCGTTGATCGTATATATATATGCTCCTCGACTCTTGTTTTGAAGTCCACAAAGGATCCGTCTAGGAATAAATCCTACAAGATATTGAGCTTGAATAATTTTGCTCTGTTTAAGGGCAACCTTCAGATTAAACGTACGTGATCATACAAAAGGTCGAGATTGAATGTGAGCAGGGTCGGCCAGAACGATCGTCAAATAGAACTAGTATAAATTATAGGTCCTTTTAGACATAAAATAATTATGGTCCTTTTAGACATAAAATAATATGTTAATTTCGGATAGAACTAGTATAAATATGTTAATAATTTTATATCTCAAATAGAACTAGTATAAATTATAGGTCCTTTTAGACATAAAATAATTATGGTGTAGTGGTCGGTACGTTAAATTTTTATACTATATATGTCCTAAGTTCAATTCTTAGTTGTAGCCACTTTTTTTTTAAAAAAAAATTTAATACATTTTTTATATTATGTATGGAAGTCTTATTTTGAAAGTTGGTCCTGGACTTTTATGAGCTCAAGACCGGTCCTCCATGTGAAGCCTCAGAACCGATCTACAATAAAGAAAAGTGATAACCAAAATTAATTTCGGATAGAATAATCTAACCTTTTCGGACTGGTCCTGAGTCCACGCCAGTGCACCAGAAGTCTAGTCTGCTGCAAGTATATGTGTTATCTTTTCGAAAAGTTGGCTTAAAATGTCATGTTAGGAATTAGGAAGATTTGCATAATTGCATCTATGTTGTTCTCATATATATATATATATATATATATATATATATATATATATATATATATATATATATACACACTCAAGCAAAACTTTAGATGGTTAAAAATTAGATATAAATATTTATATTATTAAATCTTGCACAACAGTTCTTGTTTAGAGAATGTAACATTAATCTTGACGGATGCTAGTTAGCATTTTTTGGATCCAATTGTCATATTGAGTCATTGTTCCATTAAGATATTCATTCTTGAGAAAATCGATACCAAACTAAGGGTTCCCTTTGGGATCTAGTTATCAGAACGGGTTATGATTTGATTTTGCACACAACATAGTTTATGGACAGCGTAAATAAGTTAATTTTTTTTTTTTTAGAGTTTTCAATATTAAATTACCAAATCTTTTTACATTACCAATGGATTATTCAAACATCCAAAATTTTACAATTTAAGATGTAATTCAAATCTAATCTCTTCAACTTGAAGATAGTTTAATTAATCCTATCCAATCTATAACCTAAATTATTCTATAATTCAATTATTTAAGAGAATGTAATCTAATATATTTAGATTCAATATAGTCAATCTAATCTAAGGCATTGGAGATATATACCAACAATTGGAGATATATTTTTATAATTGACTTTTTCTACGAAAAAGAAGGTGAGATGCATATATAAATTTGGAGGTTGCTACGTTGTCCGATGATCGTGCCGATATACAGCCACGTGACGTGCATCCATTGGTCCTCTAGTTCGGGTTGGGCCTATGCTAGCAGGGGACAATAGCACACATGGGCACGACAGGCACGATCACCTCCTAGAAAGGGCCTATGCTAGCAGGGGACAATAGCACACATGGTCACGACAGGCACGATCACCTCCTAGAAAGGGCCTATGCTAGCAGGGGACAATAGCACACATGGGCACGACAGGCACGATCACCTCCTAGAAACGGACAAAATATCATTTTCTTTTATATATATATATATATATATATATATATATATATATATATATATATAATTCAAAAAATCTAAAAAAAATTAACTACTGTTTATATATTTTCTCAGATAGTTAAGAAAATAAAACTTCTAATACCTTAACATATAATAAATCCTAAAATAAACTTAGTATTCAAACTATATTAAACTAAGTACACCTAACCAAATAGATATTGAAATTCTAAAAAAAAAAATCTATAACAAATTCTAATTAAAGTATATTTAAATTATTTTAAAAATATTTTAACCTAATTTAAATTTTTATCTAAATTATTAATAGTAATTTTGTTTTGGTACGTGCCTGTAAAATATTTTGTTATAGATTGGCTGGCGTCGTCTCAAATCTCTCTTCTATCCATCCATCTATCTATCCATCTATATATTCTAAACCCTTTTTTTTTCCCTTCTACTTCTTCCTCTCTATAGAGATTTTGGAGGAGCGAGCTATAGCCATGGCTGCTGCTTTCGATGGAGAGAGGGCCTCATCGATGGTGGGGGAGCTGAGGGGGAGCTTCAACTCTGGCAGGACGAGGAGCTACGACTGGAGGGTCAAGCAGCTGAAGGCCATCGAGAAGATGATCGTCGAGAAGGAGAAGGACATCACGGACGCCCTCTTCTCCGACCTCTCCAAGCCCCAGTTCGAGTCTTTCCTCCACGAGGTCGGTTCGTCTCGTCCGTGCCATAAAAATCGAATCTTTACAGCTCTTGATTGGTTTGCTCGATCTGGGTTCTCGTTAGAACTCATAAAGATTGAACCTTTACTGTTGCGGATTGATTCATTTGAGTTTTTCTCGTCTGGGTTCTCATTAGGTGTGCTATTATTATTGATTGCTCGAGTTTTTTTTTTTTTTTTTTATCATCTGGGAGGGATCTCATAGATTTTTCGTTAAAAAGTTCAATTTTTTTATTGTTATTGATTGATTCCTGGCTGCTATTACTGGACCATTTATTTCTCCGTCCCCATCATTTCTCGGTTTCTATTAGATTTGGAATAAATTAGGAAAATCCGTCTTCGTGCATTAATTTCTGTGGAACCCAGTTAAGGGAATTAATTTATTTCATTAAGATTTATAAAAATAATTTTGTGTACTGTCAAGGAATAAATGTGTTCTATTATTTCTTTACCAATTATGGGCATATTTTCTTTCTCATATGGTATGGACATATTTTGTTTCTCAAATGGGTTCTGATTGGGCTCCTACCATTTTCTCAATGGGTGCCACTCATTTCTTCTTCTTCCTTCCTCTTCTTCTTCATTTGGGTATTGTTAGATTTCATAAAGGTGGAAATCTATTTTGAGAATAATACTTTTGTGAATTATTTTGTCGGTTCTTAGTAAATTTCACCAAGGAGGAAGCTTTGATGAGAATTGTGATATTATGGGATTTGATCTAATAAGACTTATGAAGCAACTTTTCTTCCTCTCTTTTTTCATTTGGGTTCTTGATAAATTCATAAAGGAGAGCTTTTGTATCTGGGTTCTTAATAAAATTCATAAAGGAGCAAACTTTAGTGGAATTATGTCATAAGTGGAATGGATTCAGCACAATTGGTGGGTTTAATAATTTTTGTGCTAGGAAATTAGACTCTTTTGAGAAGACACTAGATCTTCCTGTTTCTTGTCTTTATTCTCTGTTCTCTTAACCTACATCAATGAATATTAATATTTTTGTGTTAAAGGAGGTATCTTCTGTAGATGTATGGATTATAACTGAGTTGAGGGTCTTAGTTTCTCTAGTAGTTAAATTACTTCATTTAAGTAGAAGCAAAAGCAAGCAAATTGGAGTTTATGTTGTTTCTCTGCAATATTCTGAAGCTTCAGTCACACATAAGTCTCCATACTTTTCTTTCATGTACTTAGGCTTCATCGAAAACTAAATTTTACTTTAATTGCATTACTTGTTCATTGAAATACTTCATATTTGTATGACATGCTTCTCTTTCCCTATTTCTGAAATTCTTGGTAGAATTTTTAATTGGAGAGAAATGGGTTGACAAATTTCAGAACATAAATATGAATATACATCAATCTGTTTCCTTCTACGTGGTTGGCTTTTTACATCAATGTTTCAAACTCTTATGTTATGAAAGATATGTGTATATCTTTTTTCGCACATGTTTCCATCTGTTATATGACTTATTGTTCCTCATGCAGATTTCATTGGCCAAATCAGCATGTCAATTTTCTGTTAAAAATTTGAAAAAATGGATGAAGCCAGAGAAGGTATTGAACAAATACGTTACTGCTTTACCAAAAGAGCACAAGTTATCCATGTGTGTTTCATAAAACTAATCAGCTAATCTTGTTGACTACTCACCATTTGAATTATGTTCAGGTGCCAGCTGCACTTGCAACTTATCCATCATCGGCCAATATAGTTCCAGAGCCCTTTGGTGTCGTCTTGGTCATTTCGGCATGGAATTATCCCTTCTGTATGTACCTTGACATATGAAGTTTCCTTATCTAATATGGATCGAAAATGTGAATTGTGAATAGCTGAAGATAATTTATTATTCCAGGATTAGCTTTCTTTTCATTTGTATATCATTCACACTTCTGACATATTTCTTTGAAAGAATGAACACACGTGTATTTTAGCACATTGCATTTTCAGTTCATGGTAAAAGACTCATCTTGCACTGCACACAATTATTTACTCAAGCACTTGTGTACTTGTACTCTATTGCCTACTTCTCATCTCCTTCAAATTGGAGCATCAACATGTTTCAGAGGTTCACAAGTTTCTTTCATTAAGAATGACAATTCCATGATGTCCCTTAGAGCTGCCTTTCTTCTCACATTCTCCTACCAAGCACTGCTTCGCCTCACTATCCTCAGCCTATCTCAGTTCTCAATCATTACCATTTATTTTAGATGGTTGTCAGTCTTTCACATTCAAGCATCCTATAGTAGTTAATTCTTAACATCATGATCTGTTAAGTATCTGGGATTAGAAATTGCATGTAGTTCTTGTTTGTCTTGAGTTATCACCATCACCGACACCTATATTTGTCAGTAAATGTCTATGCTCCCACCATCACATGACTTAGTTCTCAATGGACATTGAGCCCATGCTTTGTTGCTAATATCCTTCTATGAATCTTTTTATTATTATTTTTTTATTTTGTAATGTATGCATGCATAAAACAGGTTGGTGTTATAAACTAGAATTTGTTTTTAAAATTAAATATGTTTCTTTCTTTTTCCCAGTGTTATCTCTTGAGCCAGTGATAGGAGCTATTGCAGCTGGTAACTCAGTTGTTCTAAAGCCTTCAGAAATTGCTCCAGCCACATCATCATTGTTTACAAGGATTTTACCTGATTATGTTGATACATCATGTATAAGAGTTGTTGAGGGTGCCGTAGCTGAAACAACCGCTCTCCTAGAGCAGAAGTGGGATAAAATATTCTATACAGGTTCTTATTTATCTTCTCTCTTTTATAAGGATTCTCAAATAGTTTAGCATAGTTGACTACTCAAGCTTTAGCTTCCACTTGCGGACATATCTGACTTTATATATTAATCCACTGTAAAAAAAAATCTATAAGCTTGACATTCAAAGTTTTATAAAAAATAACAGATCAAGGAAAGTGGCAAGAGTAAAAAAAAATGCTTCTAGATATCTGTAGCATTTAAACTAAGTATCTTTTTAAAGCCTATGAATGATCTTGTTAAACAACTGATCCTTAACGAGAAATAATATGATTCTGAACAAGACTGATCTTAACTATCTCAGTTTACGACCCTTTTACTTCAAATCTTTGAATTTTGTCAGAAGTGCAAATGAATAGTGGAAGTTATATACTTTAGTTACTTTGAATTGTTTTAGCTATTGGTTTATGGACAAAGCATTGGGAATAGCTATTGAAAATTTTGACACTATTATACCTTTTCTTCTCTTTTGTCCACTTTGTCAAATTGTAAAAAAAATTGTTTGCTGGTATGACAATGCGTGTACACTTTGTTTTTTAATGTTACTAGTTATCCCCGTGCCTCCGGCACTACTCAATAATTCGGTTTTTGAAATTGCTGCTCATTTATGTTATTTAATAATATTTTTATTACTTTTAAGCTTTTCATTGACAAATACATCTGTCATATTCGTAGCCATTTGATATACCTCCTATCTATTAATCATGACCCTTCTTTATCCTTTTATGTTTTGGCGGGAAACACCACTTCGCTTTATTATATACTGCAAATTATGAAAAATGCTTATACTCTTTGGATAAGATGATGTTGTAGATTTGGTTTGTAGAATTTGCTAGTATCGAAAGACCTAGTCGTTTGTTTGTTTGTTTGCTTGTTTGTTTTTTTGTTATTTCGTTTGCTAGAATTCCTCTTTTCAGTTAGTGGGTGTAACAAGGTAGGAAACATACTAGTTTTGTGAAAAGTGAAAGAACTGCCAATGGGTTTGACGGAATGATCTAACCACCAGCCTAGTTGGCAATGTATTTGGTTCTTGGTGAAGTTGCTTTCCTTGTAGAAATGAATAGGTCGTTTGATATTAATGTTGGTTTCTTGGCGCTGGAAAATGAAACCCATCCCACACAATTTAATCCGTGGAAATAACAGGTCTGTTACTGTTCATTTCCACAGACATTAATTAATGCCTCTAGTGACGAATTGGATACCAAACAAGCACTGCTAAACATTTTAATATCTCTGCTGTCTAAAAATTTAAAACAATATAACGTGGTCAAAAGTTATCCAGCCTGACAGTATCCATTTGAGTACCTAACAAATGCTTTGCTAATCATTTGAATGCCTCTGCTGTCTAAAAATTTAAAACAAGATAGTGCGATCAGAAGTTATCCAGCCTGACAGTATTCATTGATGGAGGGAGGTTGTATAGTTTCAATTGGTATAACATTTTTCATTGGGCCGAGTCAAACTGCATAATCTCCATAAATGCAAATTCTGCAATATGCTCCTATGGTGTTACCCTTTGGTTTATGGACCTTGCCTCCTTACGGTTTCTAGAATTTTTTATTAAGCTCTCAAATTTCCCTAAACCCGTACAAATTCCATAAACCTGTACAAAATTCTGCGATAATTAAAGGGTTGACATCATGGTTTAGTAAGTTATTTTTATCTGTAAGTTCCAAAAAATTCTATTTGTATGTATGGTACAAACTGTGAGAACCTCAAAAAGTACAAGTTTCGACCATCTTTCTCCACAGGAAGCATTTGGTGGAGTTTATTTATCAGATTAGGTATCTGATAGTTCGATATTCTGCAGGTAATGCAAAAGTAGGGCGCATTGTGATGGCTGCAGCTGCAAAGCACCTAACACCAGTTGTCTTGGAACTTGGAGGAAAATCTCCAGTCGTCGTTGATTCAGATATTGATTTAAAAGTACACTCTATTTCCATATGCATGGAATAATTAATTTGATCGTGTTATTTTGTTTCATCTTATTATTTATGGTGCTGACTTGAGGTTCTCTACCTTTCAAGGTTGCGACAAAAAGAATTGTTGTTGGCAAGTGGGGATGCAACAATGGACAAGCCTGCATTGCTCCTGATTATATCATAACAACAAAATCATTTGCCCCGAAATTGGTAGGATTGCTCATAGGAAGTTAATGGAAGGGTCAATTTCTGATAATTCTCTGTTCTCATCTGCTGAATTTGTCTATTACAAGGTGGAATCTCTGAAATTTACTTTGGAAAAATTCTACGGGAAGGATCCCTTGGAATCGGAAGATCTATCTCGCATTGTAAATTCAAACCATTTTGGGCGCTTGGCAAAGCTCTTGGACGATGACAAGGTTTCTGGAAAGATTATCTATGGAGGAAAGCAAAACGAGAAGCAGCTGTAAGCAGAGTTTTAATTTTTCTCGCGTTTTATTGATTCAGAAAACATTTTGCTGTTGCCTATGTAATGTCTTCATGCCACTGCAGAAAGATAGCCCCGACACTGTTGTTAGATGTTCCAGAGAATTCACTGATAATGAAGGAAGAGGTATTTGGTCCCCTGCTTCCTATTATCACGGTATGTTAAATAATCCTCAGTTCAAGAACATATTAATTTTCATTTTATATCCAAAACTAACAATTGTGTCGGCTGTCTAAAACCTTCGAAGCTGTGATGTGTATGTTAGAATAGGCTAAATTATGCTAGTGGCACCTAAGGTGTTTTTTGCACATTAACTTTCCATTGCTCGATTTTTGGTAACCAACTTCAAAAATTGCTTTCGTTGATATTTGGGTCCTTAATAGCTGTGTTTGTTGTTGGGTAAATAAAATAATGTTTTGTTCATGATGAACTCTTATTTGCAACCAAATTTGGACAGAAGGTGCTTCAAGAGAACAATTTATGAAATTTGGGTGCCAAAATTGAACATTGGAAAGTTAAGGTGCCAAAAATGTCCAAATCCTATAGTTACGGTGCCCACTAGGATAATTTAGCAGAATTGAATATAAAATACAAGTATCCTAAGATATGTTTCCACTTTGATTTGTTAAGGTCGACAAGATTGATGACAGTTTTGCTGTGATAAACTCGAGATCCAAGCCTCTTGCTGCTTATCTCTTCACCAAGAACAAGAAGCTGGAGAGGAGGTTTGTGGAAACAGTTTCTTGTGGAGGAATGCTAATCAACGACACAACCTTACATGTAATGTTCACATCAACCCTTACCAGCTATTATGTGTATATCCATGCACATGTATCTACAACTACAACTACATATCCATGGCTTCATAGTTTTGCGTCTTCTTTATGTGATACAGCTTGCAAATCCTTATCTGCCGTTTGGTGGCATCGGTGAGAGTGGAACCGGGTCCTATCATGGCAAGTTCTCGTTCGATGCATTCAGTCACAGGAAGGCCGTCTTGTCCCGTGGCTTCGGTGGCGAAGTCGGGGCAAGGTACCCTCCCTATACATCCCGGAAGCAAAAGATGATAAGGGCACTGCTTGCTGGCAATATAATAGCCCTGGTTATCGCTTTCTTTTCCAAATCTTGATTTGCAGTTGGTACGCATTTTGCGCCTCCACTGTAAGAAACCAGAGATGATCCTTGTTCGATTAAGTTCATCCTTTTTTTAAAATTCCTGTCACAATATAGTGGATACCCTCTTTTCTGGTTTTAAAGTTTTTAATTTGTACAAACTTTTGAAGTATAGAAACGCATGATGATGATGTCTTATCCTTCTTTCAATTGTGGTTTTGCTTGGAACCATATGTGAATCTTTATCTATACTTGAAATATTAAGAACAGGAAGCATGCCAGGTTATGTGGGCTAGGTTGAAATTAAGGTTCGCAGTATCGAAATTGGTATCGGACCTTTCCTATGAGTATTGGTCGGCAGTATTCACGGTTTCATATGGGAAGCAAGTAATTATTAAAAATTTAGGAAAAATATTTTATACATTGGACATAACTTTATTTTTCTGTTATTTTTTAGTAGTTTTAAATTGAATGAATTAGTAGTAATCGTTGTCGACCTGCGATAAATAAGTTTTCTTTCTTTTACATGATTTTACAATCTTAGCTTTACTCCCTTGCTAATTGGTCTATTTCGTTCAATTTTCTTTACCGAATTGACCAGAAAAGAGATCCTTAATATCGGTATCAGTCAAGTATCGCCATCGGATCGGGATATGCCAACTTGTATCGGTATCGACTGTATCATATTGGTATTGGTTGTTACCGCAAACTATGGTTGAAATAGGCTCTCTGGGCTATTAACTTGATCTTTCTATGATGGAAAGTTATGTTCATAAACCCTTCTTTTGATGAAGTCATCTTCAAGAAACTTAGGGGGCTCCTTGTTGATCACCAAATCCATATTGATGTCATGAAGGGCTCTGTTGATAATCTGTTTCTGAAATGGTTCCCAGAGAAACTTAGGGGGCTCCTTGTTGATCACCTAGACAATCTAACACACGGCCCTGCACGCAACAGGCATTAGTTCGGTATGGATTGCATGAGTTTCTTCGTTATCAGTCAGAGTAGGGTCCATTTAATTGTTGTACCAAATATTCCAACCTCATATAACCCGAAAACAATGCATGGCTTGATTGGTGAGAACACTAACCTATTGATTTGGTTGGTTGGTGAGGAATACCAAGTTATTGGCAATTTGGTGAGTAGAGTGACTTCATTTTTGCTGAATTATTGGCAACTTGGTGAGCAGAGTGACTTCATTTTTGCTGAAATGGAGGTTAAGTAATTGGAGGATGCTATGTTTTAGCCCGCCCTCCATGTGGCACAATTCCATTGTCAGGTCAGCTGGTGGTAGGCCCAAGCAAATAGGGGGTTTGCACCACGTGGTGGCGGGCCAAAACTCCGGACCAATTCTGCGGTTCACATATCATTTCCTAAGTAATTCCCTAATTCTCGACAGGAGACATAGGCAAAACTGAAGGCCTCCTTTCGTTTCGTGGGAAAAGAATCATGGACATAAAAAATTATAATTTTTATCAAAAAAAATTCCGGTGCTTGGAAATGTCATAAATATAGAAAAAATGAACCTTGGGCTGGATAGGGAGAATCATTTTTCTCCTCTAGTTTTATTTTCTTTGGGACTATTTTTCTTTCATGCTCCTTTTTCTTTCATGCTCCTTTTCTTTCCCAAAGCTCTAGCTAGATTTCTGGATCCAAATGTGGCCGAAGATTATAGCAAAGATATCTTATAGAAGTTTATGAATCCATGCCAGAAACCTGGAGGATTAATCTAGTGCCCTGAACTTTAACCTCACCGTCAACCCAGGTTCAAATTTCGTTGGGTGCACAATTTACCAGATTTTCAAAAACATATAAAATTCTCAATCCTTGTCATAATTTTAGAATTTCGGTGCAGTGGCTCGTACACCCACGATAACAACACATGACGAAAACCTTCCATTACGGCAAATGTACAACCTGGGTACTTTGTTGGTTCCATGACTTTGTTATGACTTACAGTACCAGTTCAAGCTTCAAAAGAAGAAATTATTTTTATTCTGTGAGCCGGGCTCACCATGCACCCTTCAATGTCATCCATTGGATGGCAATGGGATGAGTGCATGCACATATTTCCATGCGATCCAATAGATGACATGGAAGGTGATTGGTGAGTCCGACTCATACAATAACTTCTCATTCAAAGGCCCGCTCTTTAGACCTGTCAATGGATAGTCGAAAATTCGAATCCGATCCGATTCCGTATCCGAACTTTCGGATATTTTTCGAAATTTCGGATATCGGATTCGGATATCCGAATATTTTTCGGATATTATCCATTTTCGGATACGAATTCGGATATTAATGTATTCGAATCCGTTAATATCCGATCCGACTTTAAATTGCAAATTTCGGATATCGAATTCGGATAACGGATTCGGATATCCAAAATTTTATATATATTATAGTATAATGTATATGTAATATATATTAATTAATAGAGAAGATTAAAGTATTTTATTCTCAACTAACTTTTACATAAAATAATTATAATATAATTTATATATAATAGTTATATATATTAATTACAATTTACAACATAAGAAGAAAGGACTCAAATATGTAGAGAAATTGAATTTGGTTTTCGGATATTCAGATAATAACTAAAATTTTAATATTTCGGATTTCGGATATTCGGATACTAGCATTCGAAATTTTTAGCTAATCGGATCGGATATTATCCGATATCAGTTAAACTAGACGGATACGAATTCGGAGTGTCAAAAGAGATCCGTTCGGATATCAGATCGGATTCGGATATTACAAAAAAAATTCGGATACGGATACGGATATTGTCCAGTCCATACCGATAAGCATCCGTTAACACGCTCTTGCTTATATCTACCTTTTCAATGGTACATCTCAGGCCTGGAATTAGTCCATAAATTAAGTGTGGCCTTGACACTAGCTGTTGGCTGCCCTAGAAATACACATGCTGCTGAAAAGGGGCATGAGCCAGCTCAAAAAGCAACCACAAGCATGAAAGCCCTGCATCATACATGTGATGATGCAACAGATAGCAGACATTTGCAAGACCAAGGTGTCGGCTAACTTTCACACAAGTAAAATTTTAACTGCAGACATTGTTACGAAACTTGGCAACTTGCAACATCACAAAAATGCCAAATGATGGGCATCAGGACAGGCGAGAGCTTAGAAAACCGAACAGCAAAGTATTTTCAGTTTCCAACAAGAGATGACAAAATTGCCAAGACAGCCACCGCGATAATGATATTGAGGAAGTAATTGGATTGGAGAGGTTTATCCGGGCTGCCGCCAACCGCTTGATACTCCGCCCTGATCTTCTGCTTCATAGTCTCTGACAGCTCTCTCTGCAATAATGCAAATACAATGTTCATTTATTTTTCTCTACTTAGTCTAAATGGTCCAATTTTTATGTGTTCACGCTGTTGGAAAAGCTTCAATCTTGTGTTATAAAAAGACGCAGCAGAACAAAAGATGTGGAATTTTCTTAAGCCTGCAAGTCACAAAAGTAAGCATATGTGAATTTCATTTGGCAATGTGAAGCTGCTCCTGCATAGGTTTCACCAAATACTCAGAGATCAAAACATTGGCCAAGAAGCCTACCTTGCCAGAAGAGTACTTTGCTGCGACAAACTTCTCAGGTACTGGATCATCTATGGAGACACCCTGGCCAAAGAAAAGGATATCAGTTTACTTGAAGCACATCTTTGCTTCCAACCCTCCTTTAGAGAACCAAAAGTAAACAATAACATGATCCTGTGGTATACCTCTGGAGGATCAAATTTGGCACCTAAATTACTGAGTTTGGCATGAGCTTCAGCATAATCCTTGAAGAAGACATCTTGGTCCTCTGCATATTTCTCAGCATACACCTTCCAAGCAGATCAGGTACATACGCGTGAGCAATAAAGGAATATGATCTTTGTTAGATCTTTCCAAGAAAGCCAAAATTAAACTATATATTTACCTTGAAGGATGGATCATCAAACAAAGCAGCATCAGTCGGCAAAACTAGCAGATCTTCATCTTTTTGCTCTTTGATATCCTAAATGGATCAGAAATACTAAATCTTCACTATAATCAAAGACACATGTGGTGGAATTGAAATAATTTGCAAGGGAGACATCCACAACACACTAAAGGTCTTACCTTTGGTATATCCAGTGAACATTGACAGAAAAGAATGCCTTACCTTGAAGTAGCTATTATCAAACTTCAGCCACTTCACCGTCCATGATTGTCCACCAGGCGCACCAGGTCCATCTTTCTGAGACATGAACAAGAAATACAAATTTACTAGCAAACGAATACAGCATATCATGGACAAGTCATGAGATGTTGAAGTACGTACCCCTTAGACCGGTAGGTTGAGTATAAAAAAAACTAGCCAAACTGTTAATGCTCCATATACTGGATGGAGTCATATTATTGTGATGTATAGAGTGGCTCTTTCAATAACCAAAATATTCATGACCCATTCAAGTGTGACCACAAATATATGTAACAGCTGTCTATGGGGACATGGTGGGAAGACAAGTTGGGCAAGAGGAAGCTATTATAGCAGGATATGAAGGAATTAATTGGAAGAGAAAGAGGATTGTAAGTTGTAAATTTTGTGGAGAATTATGCCCCTACAGGGAAGTCATGCAAAGGGCTTCCAGCTCCAAAGTATCCATTCTCCCAGACGACAGTTATTCTCTCCAGATATGTATGTACCTTCTTTCTATGAGCTTGACTGACAGTTGGAGGCATCTTATTTGGGATTCAAGGTATAAAGTTATGCTGTCAGGACTACCAGTTTGCTACAGGGTCAATGTGTTTTAACATTCAATTCACCTACCTCTGCCATGGTTCTAGACTTAGTGAACCTAGACAGCCATAGTTGTCATTTGCATAACACAAAGAAGCATTGCATGTTGCCGCTGCATGTACAAAGACGGACTAATTGGCCTGCATGCATGTATGACAACAACTCATACGTGTAGATAATTCTTTTAAAACTCTATTAGCAGACCATGTCCCGAAAGTTCTGCTCTAAGCCTCTAACCATCACCAGACTAAGTTACCACAGAAATTACGAGACATGGATAGCAATCAGCAGACAACTTCCATTCAAACCTTGTGCCGACAATTGAGCAATGGTATAGTGAGGACATACAGTCTTTCCAATTTAGAGACAGCATTAGCTAATAGTACCATTGGTCATGGTTGCGCTAAGAAAAGTTATGAGAAACAAAAATTATGAAAATACGTACTGTATACTTTGTTTCTGGTTTGCCCCAACCACTGCGTTCAGGTCGAGCCCTTCCCAGAGTATGTGCGCCAGATAATGCAACTATTTCCTACATCCCAACATCATTTGGTTAGGCAAAGGCAACAAAGACTAGAATGCATGCAGTAGCAAATGAAATACAGGGACCATGAACCTTGTCATTAAGTCCCATTCTGTAGAAGACTTCTCGTAAATGAGCAGCAGGTGAAGGAGGGCCAGCATCTGCACAAGGAAGTAAACAACACATTTATTAAATTGAAGTAAGCTGGACAAAGAGAAGGTCCAAGAAGGGCAGTACAAATCCAAAAATACCAAACAAATCATAAAACATTCTCAAATATCTGAGGCTATGTATGTGCATAGAATAACTCTTCCTGCATGTGAAATTTTGCATCCCTTCTCCCAAACCACTTTTGACTTGTTTACAAGCAACAGTGTGTGGAGTAGAAAAATTTATAGATCTCAACAAATTTCTGCAGTTATGATAACAGTTTACAAATAGCCTGATGGCAACAAATTAATGATAGTCTAAAAAGAATTAGCATCAAGATGCAAAATTACCACCATTGATACTAAGGAGGATTTATGAAATGCCCAAAAACTAAAAAAGTTTTATGTAAAATCCACCGCTAAAAAAACTTTCATCGCGTGCCCAGAATTAGAGAAACTTATCCAAAGCGGGTTCCAAATGACCATTTTGCCCTTCCTTTTAATTTATTGAAAACACCCACGAAACTGCTCTTAAAAAAAACGTTTCGATACTTCATCTTCTTCCATACGTAGCTCACTTTCGAATCTAGGTTTTCTCCTCAAAAATCTTCAAAAACTCGTCGGAAAATTTCGGAAAGACCGGGACAAACGGCAAAAGTGCTAAAACGGAGGTCCAAACATCATTTTTTTGCGATTATAAAATTTCAGAAGGCCGTCTAACGGTGAAGCTGTTACTTTCAGTCTCCTCGACGATACGCTCACTTTGCGACAAACGGGACCTCGTTTCGACCTCCCAGTCAAAAGTTATGGCTCTCCAAAGTTTCAGCTGACCATAAAATGCAGGAGAATGGTCATTCTCCGTGTAAATTAAGACGGAGAATGCCATTCTCCGTGTTAATAACACGGAGAATGTCATTCTCCGTGTAAATTAAGACGGAGAATGACATTCTCCGTGTTACTAAAACGGAGAATGACCACCCTCATGCGAAATTAGAATGACCATTCTCCGTGCTAAATTACACGGAGAATGACTATTCTCCGTGTTAATTTACACGGAGAATGCCATTCTCCGTGTAGTTTATCACGGAGAATGGTCATTTCAGTGTTAAAACACAGGAGAATGACAGGAGAATGACCATTCTCCGTGTTAGAAAAACGGAGAATGCAATTCTCCGTGTTAAATAAAACGGAGAATGTTATTCTCCGTGTTAAATAAAACGGAGAATAGCATTCTCCGTGTAATTTAGCACGGAGAATGGTTATTTCAGTGTTAAAACGCAGGAGAATGGCATTCTCCGTTTTAAATAAAACGGAGAATGACGTTCTCCGTGTTAAATAAAACGGAGAATGGTTATTCTCCGTGTTAAATAAAACGGAGAATGGTCATTCTCCGTTTAATTTAGCACGAAGAATGATCATTTCAGTGTTAAAACACAGGAGAATGGCCATTCTCCGTGTTAGAAATACGGAGAATGTCATTCTCCGTTTTAAATAAAACGGAGAATGACATTCTCCGTGTTAATTTACACGGAGAATGGTCATTCTCCGTGTTAAATAAAACGGAGAATGGTCATTCTCCGTGTAATTTAGCACGGAGAATGGTCATTTCGGTGTTAAAACGCAGGAGAATGGCCATTCTCCGTGTTAGAAACACGGAGAATGTCATTCTCCGTTTTAAATAAAACGAAGAATGGCATTCTCCGTTTTAAATAAAACGAAAAATGGCATTCTCCGTGTTAATTTACACGGAGAATGGTCATTTCCAGTGTTAAAACGTAGGAGAGAGGAATAAAGAGTTTCGTTCTTCTTTCAAAGCGATGATAATTCTTATGGAAAAGAAGAAGAAAGATCTCCTCTCCACAATTGACGTCGATGAAGATGATGATGATGGTGATGATGATGACGAGCGATGATCTGAGTTCGACCGAAGAAAAGCACACCGAACTACGAACGATCTTTGCGATCTCTGCTGAAGATGAGAGCAATGGAATTCAGATTTTTCGTGAAGAAGAAGAAGACGAAAATCGCAATCCAGATCTGAGTTTTTTGAATTCAAATACATATAGATGACCAATTCGCGCGGAGGGGTAGTTTCGGTATTATAAAAATAGCAGTTTCCAGCGGGTGGCATCTAAAAGGGAATCTTGGAATATTTAACGTGAAAATACTTAATTCTTGGCATTTCATAAAACTCATCCAGCGGGTGGGCATTTCATAAAAGCCCATCCCGAAATTGGGTTTCTCAGCAATTTCCAGTTGATACTATTTAACCTAGCATTTGAACTGAACATTAACATGCAAAGAAAAACTCAGTTTAGTAAGTACAGCCTAGATCAGTCTGCATAGACTGTTGAAAGGAGGATTTACGTATGCACCTAAAATATGAGAAACTATTGGCAAATACATGTAATTGCTACAAGGCACTGTTGACACTTAAAAAGAAAAAAAGAAGACGAGAAACTCGCTTTAGTCCCACATCGCCTGGACTAAAGAAGTATGTTATGACTTGCTCCTATAAATGTAGGAGCCAAGCCCAACATGAGGGAGGAGGCCTAAGATTAGCTAAGTTTACCATGCACGCAAAGTTTGATAAGCCTAAATGGTTAGCTTCGTCGTTTAGGCAAGCTTTTGGCTCGGTCGTACAAAAGAGCTTTCAACCTTAGCCTCGCCGTTCATGCAGGCTTTTAGCTGACACGGTTAGTTTCGCCGCACACGCAAGATTACAACACAAATTGGCTAAACGGACAAGCCCTGCTGTTTAAATGAGCTTGTGAGCCAAGTTGGCTACTCCGCTTTTAAAGCCAAGGCGGCCAGCTCCGTTGTTGGCTAGCCTGGTTGTTCAAGCAAGCTTTTAAGCTAGCAAGGCTTGTCTCGTTGTAGGCACTAGGCATAACCTCGCCATATGGCTATCGAGCAGCGCAAGATACTAACTCCGTTTCCCTGTTGGCTAGCTCCGCTTTTAAGCCAAGGTGGCTAGCTTCGTTGTTCAAGCGAGCTTCGAAGCCAGCAAGGCTAGCCTCGTTGTAGGCATAGTCTCGCCATGTGACTATCCACCATCGGAGGATGCTAACTTCACTGACAGTACTTGTTACAAGGTCGTTCGACATGTTCATCCCGAGCAAAATTTTAGGAGAAGTTACCCCTTCAGGTGGCTAACGCCTCACTAAGTTAGTGAGTTATTATTGCCACTTAATAGGAAATAACTCCCCATAGAAGAGGACATCATGCGGGATAGCTCCGGTGCCAGTCCCACTACGGACTTTTCAGGTTGTTGAAGCCTCGCGTATTAGCAAGTTAGCCTTGATGTAGGCGGTTACGGGGCACCATGTCCCTAGTAATGGTATAAATATTCCATCAATATGCTGATAATGGGTCTCTTCTCCGCATATTGGTCATCCTCCTCCTCACATAAGAGTAGAATCCGAGGGTCTTCAAAATACCTTACAGGTTTCTCATTAGCTCTTAAGAGCTCTTCGATCTTCTAGCTCCTTTAGCTTCTTTGAAGACATCAGTCCCAAATGTTCCCAACGACTCCCAAGCACCCGAGTGCTAGTCATCAAAAGGTCGGTCCCATGTGTCTCCGATCAGTTGGAGAGTGTTCCCCAGTGATCCCTGCACAGTGATCTCTCCAGAGTCTTTAGCCATATTAAGCTACTTCGCCGCAAGCCATGCCTGCCACATGTTAGGCACAGGCTACGTCCAGCACCACGCCAGAAGACTATGCAAGGCAGGAGAAAACCCATGTCTTGTCATCGGGTCGCGAACGGAGTAAAGCGGTTGTGCGTTGACTGGACCTCCATCAGCACACTTCTCCGGAATATATTTCTAGTAGAAATTATATTGTAAATCATTTCCTTTGAGAGATTCTTTGTAATCTTCTACTAATTAAAAAGTTTGATTATTTTGACATCAAGTGGGCACTAAGCCAATCAACCAACATGCTCTCATCCATATACAGAAAACTTGTTACCCCCCCCCCCACATACTAATTTAAAATTTTAAATACACTGGATGGACAAAAGCTCCATGATCATAAACCTTGACGTGACAAAAAATTATTTACATTTCCATGCTATATCCGACAATCAGCTAGAAATGACATTCATTTCATAAGATCCCATATGTTTCTTCGAATGCAGCTGTGAAGTGCGGGGAAAGAAGTGCATGATGTTCAAGTGTGATAATCAGAATTGCTTCATTTGAAACTCTCACTTTCATCTACTCCATTTGCTATTCATAGTGTTGGCATCCTTGACATCATTTTCCTATAACATTAAAATGTCATTTTGTTCCTCTAGCATTTTTTAAATGTAAAACTCATTTACAAGTTGTCATGGCTACTAATAGTGCTTAAGAAACTCAAGAAATACGGAAACTAATGTTCGTGCGGTGTGTAAGTGCAATTTAGGAATGTTTTTATATCTTTACCACAAATATTTCTCAAATACCGTATGAGCATTGATTCTCTTCAGAGGATTGAAATTAAGCTGATCATCAATTCTGTCAAGTAATAAGGGTAGCTGCAAGTTAAAAGAATAATCATACCAATTGAACCTCTCAGGACTTGTATTTTCTCTCTGATACAGTCTGACGTAAAAACTTATAGGATCTTATCAACCCATGCATGCTCAACTACCAAGCATAGCATGATAAGAAGCCAGACTATGGGATTAAAACTATTCAATTGAGTCATTGAAATGAGCCCTTTCTGCATATTGGTATAAATGTACTTTCAATCTGCCTTGAGTCTTCCTGTTACAAAGATCAATGTAGAACACAAAGGTAGAACGGTGCCTTTTGGAGGTTAAAGGCTTAATTAACATCACAGGCACACTAGAACCAACCTTTGAACCTTCATCGGATGAATACACAGATTTGCTCTGTTTCCCAATAATTTAAGGATTGGAACACTAAAGACCAATGTTAAAAGCTCTGTCAGATGACTATGCAGATCTAGTCTACTTTTCAATCATTTCTGGAGCTACATCATGATAACATAAATTTATGGTCTACGTAGATGAACTGCCAAACCTAGATGGAGTTCTATGGAACACCATTTCACATGCACCATAGAAGTGAGGGAAGAAAATGGACGACACTGGAAAGACAAATTAGACATCAAGGGAAGACTTGATGTTATTTGCATTAAAGTGGTCCTTCTACTGCAGTCGCTTTAAGAAAAACATCCCGAATAAAAAGAATGTGAGTATATTGAAATCTATCAGTTTTCTGTTACCATCAAGGTATTAAAAATTTGACCCCGGTTCTTGACAAATTAGTGTTTGACATGTTGGATTGCAGGCACCAGATGAAGTGTTGGGAAAAATCAAAATATCGGGCATCCATATTGGATTCAGTAAATATATACCTTATATAAACCTTATACTATACATTAGAAACTTCCTAGATGGTGGTGAATATATATAGGTATTGGTCAACTTATCAGTGGCCGTTGCAGTCATTGGGATCATTTTCTGGAGAACAGAAGAGAGAGAGAGAGAACCAGCAAGGCCACGATGAATGGCTTTCCTCAATGAGTTATTAGCAAGTCACTAAGGTGCCCGAAGGAAGGAGTCGGGTAGAGCGGGGAAAGAAAGGACGTCAAGTCAATTGAATAGTGAATTCCATCAGACTCAATGTCGGGTTCGGTACGGATTGTTACAAGGGGCGCCCAAGATGCATGATTGCCTAAAGGATTGAAATCTGTATTGGAAGAGGGTGGGAGGGGGTGATCAAGAGGGTAGGGCTTTATCTTTTCATGATTAGGGTTTTTTTTAACTGGTTAACAATGGTACCGAACCTATTAAACTGACTTTTGCAAACATAACAACGTTTTACTATATTGCTTATCCGCTGATATTGTGCCCCAAGCCTGATATGTTGGTCAATATATTCCAAAACAAATTAAACAAGAAAAGATGCATTGTGGTGTAGTTGTCATGCCAAAACCTACATGTCGGCTGACATCAAGTCTAAACCAATGGTTATCATGTGCATTGCACTGACTGTAAAGAGTAAATAAACTAGAGAATGGAAATCATTTACATAATAGCTGACAGGGTCTGCTGGCAGCCTGGTACTGATAATAGACAAAGAAGATGTGGCAAATGTTAACAGCATTTGATGATATGAATTGGCCTTACCAGGAAGTTTCCCCTCAACTGGGCATTGCTCAGGTCCAGTGACATCTACTCTCCCATACTTCATGGGGATTTTGGGGCCACCAGCCTCCTGAGAGATAAATAACTCAACATAAATAATTATACAACAAAAGATGAATACCCTTGGTAGGTATCCAATTATAGAAGAAAAAATATATACAAAGAGAAACGCACCTCCACAGCTGTAGCACTGGCCAACTGGAACAAATCAGCATAAGTCACATCTGGATACTTGGCCTTGATAGGTTCAATAAGCTTTAAAGCATTCACAAGACCTGTTATACCATGTTAATATCCTTCATATTATCGTTAAATTGTATGTAGCAGAGAAAATTTTACCAGCATTCGCTGCATGTTTCAATTCTACTTCAAATCGCAGACTACCATTAGCTCCACCTCTTTGTGGCCACTCTTCAATGTTCTTGTCATAGGTACCAGCATCATGCCATCCCAGACGAATCTGTCAGCACATAAATCAGCAGGCAGTACCCTCTTCAGTTCACTTTGGCATTCGAACTGAGAAGATTTAATGAGAAACTTGCATGCTCTTCTCTAAGTTATGGACCAAAAAGAACAGCAGTCCTATCTAATACAGATGTTGACATCACTGATGATTATAACATAAGGTTTCTAGGTTAAGATAAATGAATTTTGGAGTTTGAAGGACCAAAGTGAGGTTTAGTGGAGTATGTACTGGTTGTCCAGAAATTTAAGCAAGCATAAATTGCTAAATCAGAGTTAGATAGGCTTCATGCTTAAATTGTTCACTTACTTCAGACAAACTATGTTTAGCTTAGTTTAGTTTATGTATATTTTGATTTGGACTTTGATATGTACATATTTTTTAACCATATAGTTTTTTTTACATATATATATATACATAAGACAGGCTCACTGAAATAATTATGTCATAGAGGGATAATCTAGAAATAGGAACTGTAAAACTAGGGTTTCTAATGACTGAAAGAATTCAAATTAACATTTCATTCAGATAAATTAACATTTGAACATTTCACTTGCAAATTATTAAGAGCCCAAAGAAAATAGATGTAAACGCTTAAGAAAAGTCACCGAAACACTTCCTCATAAAACTACCATTCAAAGGATACCATTTTACTTTAAATCAAAGTAAGGTAAATATACAAGAAAATATTTAGAGTACCTTTCCTAAACCTAAAGGAGTTGCTAAATTACTTGTTTGAATCACATGAACAACATCCGACAATAACTTATTTTGCAACGTTAAAGTCCCAATTGCAGTTAAATTTAATGACTTATCATGTAATAAATATGTCAAAGAACCCCAAGAAGAATAAATTTATAATAAGTTGAAAAACAAATAAAACAAACTTGGCAGAAATAATAACTAAAATTAAAAAAGAATGATTTGATATAGCCATATAGGACTATGATGCAACTACCTTTGTTGACTATCGAAGCACATGTTGTCTAGTAATATTTTTACTTTTACAAAGGTTTTGCTCCCAAAATTGAAAATTCTTAATTAAATTTGTGAGGTCTTGGTTACTTGGCGGGTTGTTAGTTGACATACCAGTAGTCATTCGTAAAGAAGGAAACTTTAAGAATGAATTAGTGACAATTCACGAATTAATGTGATCGTAGACTTAATGCGGCATGGAAAGTTTCACTTTGAAATATTTGAATAAAAAGTCGAGACAGTTTAGCATATTAATGAAGAGAATGGCCAATCTCTTCAGAGAACAATATGATATTGAATCCAGAAAAAAATGGAGACGGGGTTAAATGGAAATTTTTCCCAGAAGATGCCCACATAAAACTAATATGAATTGGATAGAAATGCCTCCTTAGCATCACGTCCCCCTGTCCCTGTGAAGTCTTGCCTGTATTACTGTAGGCTTGATTCATCATATTCCCGAGTCCTACATTCTCATGATTTTTCTTAGATGGAGAATGCAATCCTTGTGAGATCCAATGGTTGTCAAATTAGACAGTACTACCCCCTTTTACTTTGAAATATTTGAATAAAAAGTCGAGACAGTTTAGCATATTAATGAAGAGAATGGCCAATCTCTTTGGAGAACAATATGATATTGAATCCAGAAAAAAAATGGAGATGGGGTTAAATGGAAAATTTTCCCAGGAGATGCCCACATAAAACTAATATGAATTGGATAGAAATGCCTCCTTAGCATCACGCCCCCCTGTCCGTGTGAAGTCTTGCCCTTATTAATGTAGGCTTGATTCATCATATTCCGGAGTCCTACATTCTCATGATTTTTCTTAGATGGAGAATGTAATCCTTGTGAGATCCAATGGTTGTCAAATTAGACAGTACTACCCCCTTTCAAGTTTCAAACACAGAAAGAAAACTGTTTCGCCCCTCCTGTTTGGAACCTCGGCAAGTTAGAAATAAAATAACAACAACAAAGCCTTTATCCCAAGTTTTCAGGGACGGGCCGGACGGCTACTCGAATCCTTTTCCAATCCATGTAAACACCACCAACCCCCCCCCCCCCCCCCAACCCACCCACCCACAACTCCCGAATTGAGTCTTATGGTGAAAACATAATCTGGGATGTCTTGTTAACTAGATCTGGTTCCACAAGGTATGTTGAGGTACTAACTGAAACTGAACTCTGTGATTATTTGCAGGCTTTGAGTATGTATCATAACTTTGAGACCTGAAACATTCTTGAATACAACAACAAAATATATATCAAAAATATTTTGGTCGAGTATCCTTTTGACCTTGTACTATGCAACATTAACAAAACATATGTACTTCTTCACCGCCCAGCCTAAGTTCGTTTAGGCCTACCCCTACTTCTAGGGGCTTCTTTAATTAGTATCTTATTGCTCCCACTAACCGCTGCAACTATTGGTCTATATTGCACATGTACAAACAATCTAAGATGTTTTGCTCTTATGTGTCATCAATTGATGGCACCTCCAACTTCAAACGGATATTATCATTTCTTATCATATATTTTAGCGTAGTCACTCATCCATCTTAGTATCTCATTTCAGCTATGCTTACTTTTTCAAGGTGTTGTTTTTAATTGCCCAACACTCCAGCCCATAAAGCATTGTTGGTTTTATGGCTTCCTTATAGTTCCCTTTTCTGTTTCAAGGTTATCCTGGGAAATTTTTCCTTATAGAAGTCATGACAAAAGATTGATCCTAAATACCAAAAAGCCCACTCTAGGTATCTCTTGTCCATCTCCGTACTCCCTCAAATTTCTTACTTTTGGTTGAACTTATGTTTCAAGTACTATGTATTCATCCCATAGTTATTCATCCCATAGTTTACAGTATCGACCGATACTGATACTATTCGATACTGATACTACACGACCGATACAGGTTGGCATGTTCCGATCCGATAACGACCACTACCGATATTGGCTGATACTGACGTTCGGGATCTCTTTTCAAGTCAAGTCGGTAGAAAAAATGAACAAAAAAGACCAATTAGTAAGGGTGTAAAAGCTATAAAAGGATGTAAATGAACAAAACCATTTTATTGCAGGTAGACCAACTAGCAATGGTGGCTATTAAATTTTAAAAGTACTAAGAAACAACACAAAATAATTAAAATTACGCCTAAATGTACAAAATATTTTTTCTAAATTTTAAAATGTTACTAATAGTTATTTGTTTTCCGTTACCCAAAAATCCGATACTCCGATCCAAAACCACTGATACCGTCGATCCCTATACTTATAGGAAGGGTCCGATACCGATTCCAATACCGCGAAACTTGATTCATCCTACTAATTTCAATCCTTCATTCCAATGTCTCCATAATTCCGTAGAATCTAATCCTTCCCTACGTGTATCAACTGTCACAATATCATCAAATAACATCATACACCACGGAACCTCATTCTGTCATACACCATGGAACCTCATGCCGACTACGTCTATATGTTTCGTCCACAACCAGTACAAAAGGGTAAGGACTTACTGATATCCTTGATGTAAGGCAACAATGATGAAAAATGGTGTGGTATCTCTTCTAGTGGTTCATATGATAGTCATAACATCATTATACATACCTTTGTAATCCAGATATAGTTATTATAGACTTGTTTATTCTTCAAAACCAACCAGAGTATGTATTTTTCTAAGTTAATAAAAACCCTATGGATATTTCTGCATATCCATAACAAGTTCTTCTTCGTCATATATATTTTTTCATGTGTGTGTGTTTTCATGTGTCCATTGTTATATATATATAAATGCATATACACATATAATATACTTGTCCATGACAGTTCATTAACTTCATTGGCTTGCTTCAAATTTACAATTTTTATATTATTCCTAAACGTATTTTACTATTTTTTTTTCTATACTTGTCCATTACAGTTTATATCTTATGATTCGCTGTATAATAAGAATTCCAACGCTAGACAATAGAAAATCAATTCAAAATAAACACATTTTATTTCTTGGCATATAGATCTCTATTCAAATAGCACATTGACCCGTCAAGTAGTATACATCATTCTCCAACTAGCATCGGAAGGGCACTTAACAAACCTAAACTCTTTCTTTATCAAATTGTTTATAATTATTAGATGAAGGCGAGTACATTAACAATTTAAAACATTAATCACCTTTTAAACTTTTAATCATAGCCCGGGAAACACAGACACTCCAAAAATCAGGGATGTGTTGTGTCCGACACATATTCGGCACATCCCGGACACCACAAATATACTAAGACACACAAAAATAGGTGCGGTGTCCGTGTTGCCGTGTCACGTTGTATCTGTGTCCGTCCAACATGGACCATAGCCCACCTTTACTCCAACGCAATAACAGTTATAGATCCTTCTAAAAAAAACCTAATTCACTTCCGTCAATAAAGTAAATAGAACTTCACAGGACATCAGTGGAGTTGTGTCACCGTGTCCGGCTTCGCGTATTGGAAAACGACACGGACACTCCAAAATAGACTCCGATAGGTCAAATAGAAGTGAAAACATGTTAGGAATACCAAAATAGGATGGCAGAAGGTGGTCTTGAGCAGCTCCTTGATGTCCTCCCTCGCGGCCTTCAGCTGGCTCACATCCGCCGCCGCCGGGGCGGACGCCGACGAGACCACAGCTCTCCTCTTCTGAAAGAGAGGCCGGGATTGGAGCTTCTGGAATGACATCTGGCGGGAAGAAGAGGACAGGGATCGGGAGGAGGAGGAGGACGAGCGGAGAGAAGGGAGGTGGAGGGAGGATCGGGTCACCGCCCGCTTCGTCGCCGACGGGAGGAGGACGCGGCCGCCGCCGCCGACGGAGGCCGCGGTGGCGGAGGACGATAACATGTCGGCCATTTTTTTGCAGAGGAGAGGGAGCAGTGGTGGTGATGTGGAGTTGGTGCAGCTTGTGGTTCGAGCGTGCTATATTTTGATTTCAGTCGGTCAATGAGAGCTCGCACCTAATCCTGGCTGGCCAATGGGGAGACGACGCCTGTGAGTTGGTGGAAAGTCCTCTCCACTCTCCAATGGACGCATTGACCATTTTCTACATTCAATAGTAGAAAAAGTTATGCTAGTATTACAATCACAATTCATTTACAATTGCGTGATTGCTAATTTGGTCACTTCTTTTCTCACGTAGAATAGAAATAAGCGAAATTATTTGTCAACGGTCACGTAGGTGTTTATAATTAGATTATAATAAAATTTGTTATAAAATTAGTATTTGTATTCAGAATGTACAAGTTTATTTTTGTAGAATAGTAAAGTTTAATTGAAACTTGATGATGATTATGTTCCATCCATATAAGGTATAATTTGGGCCTAAAATTTTTTACATTCATAATGTAGAAACTCATTTTGTAGAATACTTGATTTATAGCCTCATTTTGAGCTTCTATATTTCGCATTATTATTTTTTACCACACAATCTTTGTCACAAAGGATTTTTTTATATATTTTGTATAAACCAACCAAATCCCCCCCCCCCCCCCCCCCCCCCCCCCCCCCCCCCCCCCTCCAAAAAAAAAACACACATTTATTATTATTTTGTATTTGACACTATTTTCTTAATTCTTACTCTTTATATCCATTTTTAACATTTTCATCCATCTTGTTAACCAATGCAATCAAGTGGCCTCATGTGACGTGCAAAAATATAATTGTATCCTCTTTTTAACTCAATTGACATAGGGAAGGTGGTCGACACAATCCAACTCTATCAAAGATGAAGCACGCACATCTGCACAAGCTGAGGCAAGCTCAACCCCTATTGTTAGCATATCCAGTAGCTTGAATTAAGTGGAGGGTAATATTGTATTTCTTTTATGTCACGTGAGGCCATGTGAAGTGGTTTTGGTTAACCAGGTGAACGAAAATGATGGAACTGATAAAAATGGAGGGAAAAAGGGTAAGAGTTAAGAAAATAGTGCTAAATGCCAGAAAAAATGTGGGAGTATACAAAATATCTCTATTTATTGTTGTTGGGTCATTTTTTACTATTGTCATACAGATCCAACCCATTTTATATTTTTTATTGTAGATTTGGGCCTCAAGATGTACATTCTTTAGCTCCATCTAGTACGGATGCTCTTATCGAGAAGAAATTATTCAATTAGTCGGACTCACAGTGCTCTTTAATTCTTCTTACTTGATGGCATGGACTGCCACTGCATACTCTCATCCCCATGCCATAAAGTGAAGGATAATTAAGGTGCACGGTGAGCCCTCCTTATTGAGAGCTTTAATATTGTGAGAAAAAAAAAAAAAAAATCTAAAGAAGATCTAAAGTCCAAATCATGTGATCTAACTAAAGTCTATTATCTCCTATAATCAACAAAACAAAAAAATCCATACGATTTGCAAGAACGAGGGAAAATCGAGAACCTCAAGAGCATTATCATTTGTTTGCCTATATAGTTATCCAAATAATACCGTAAATTCATACATGGTCTTTCAACATTCCATGCTTCTCCCCAAATTTACATTTTACGATAAACATTTAATATTTGTGACTCCTCATATTGTGATTTGTTCTAACACTCTTAAAAAAATATACGAAAAAAAAAACTTATTTTGTAAATGGGAAATAAGGTTTACTTTGTAAAATTCTAAAAATTGTAATGGATTTTACAAATTAATTGTTTAGTTCGAGTGAAAAGTGAAGAATAAATTTTGACATAACAAATCTTAATTTTGTCTTCCCTATTTTTTTTATTCCGATTTAAAAAAAGAAGAAGATGTTTTGATACAAGTAAGTGGACAAAAGTGAAAAAGTGGAGGGGGAGTCTTCCCACCCCCCTAAAGTAGACATAAAATTAAAATATAAGGATCACATTTAACCAATAATAGAAGAAAATTTTCTGACTTTCGTCCCACTTGCTAATAGAAATTTGTACTTACAACCCATTTTATTTATTTATTATACTTACATTACACTTTTTGTCGAGGAAACATTTGACGACGTTTTTTCGTGACAAAATAAATAAATAAAAAGTGAAATGTAAGTCTAGAAAACACAAAAAATAAAATATAAGTACAAAATATTATTAATAAGTGAAACGAAAGTAAAAAAAACCCCACAATAAACTTCAATACATGTAAAACTTTTTAGTAAACATGTTAATAAATTGCTTAAATTCAGATAAATATTTTTTCTTTAAATTTAGGATTCATATTATTTATCTGAAAAAAGGAAAAAAAATAAAAAGAAAGAAAGATAGTATATGAACAATAACTAGAAATCATTGCTCATCCTACCATTAAAACAAAATCCCGAAATTTCTCTCTTTCATTTTACTCCAACAATTAGCAATGAATAACATTCCCAGCAACATATAGAGAAGATTATTAAGATATTTGTGCCAGTTGTTTTTTTTTTTTTTGTTACTCCAACATATAAACAAGATTATTAAGATATTTTCTTTCATACACTATATACTCGTAACTCGAATTATAATTAGATATAGAATATTAAGGCAAACTTTATTTATGATAATATGTAGAAAATCTAGTGCAAGTTTAGAGACCCTGTTTGAACGCCGCAAGTATCGGAACCCGGTTTTCGGATTGGATTCCAGCCCATCCGATCCGGTCCCGTCCGGTCCAGCTACCAACCAAAATACGCCTTCTCTGTCCGCACTCCGCACTATTTCCACATGGCGGCTCTTCAAACTTCGCACCGACGGCGACGTGATCCCCACTTCTTCCGATTGGTCCTCGTAAAATTAAAATATTGCATTTTCCAACTCTCCACATTTTTCCAGCAAAACCCCTCGCCGGGAAGGGGAATTACTCACGCGTCCTCTTCCAGCTGTACTGCATCACTGTTACTAATGTAATCTAGCCACGTCATTTTCCCACTTGCTCCATGTCGGAATTATTAGGTGTTCTTTCTTAATCGGTGCACCGCTTATAATAGATACTCCGTCGGAACAGTTTAAACTATACTATTCCCGGGCTAAACTAATAGGACCCGGGACCCGGGACCCGGGACCCGGGACCCGCGACCCGATACAACTCCATTGTACTCATCTTCTTGGTGTGTGCTATCCGACTTTTAGAAGAGATGTAAAATAATAATAATAATAATAATATATATATATATATATATATATATATATATATATATATATATATATATATATATATATATATATTTTTTTTTTTTTTTTTTTTTTTCGAAATACAATAATATATATATATTTTCGAAATACAGGATGACTCTCGCTTACATCATCCATCCCCCTTCCCATCCTCCTTTTTGCTTTGTCGTCCGCCGCTGCCGCCTCCAACTCTCCTACGGTCCTACCCCCCTCTTGTTCCGTCAACTCATGTGAGTACTGGTCGAGCCAAGAAGCACGATTTTTTTTAAAGATTATGTGACCTATATGAATGTTATGTTGAAGAAAGAATATGGTTTATGTCCGAACTAGTAAACTAGTAATAGTAAATAATTTTTTTTAACATAAAAGTTGTCGAATAATTTTGTTATAGTATATATATGGTTATTCGATATCTAAATTTTATAGTACCTGTAGAAACTTTTTTAGGAGGAATATCTTCATATATCTAAGTTTCTAACACTCTTCTTTATCTTTCAAACTTAGTGTCTTGAAGGAAAAAAAATACAGAAGGATATTATTAGTATTGAACTCGTGCAACAAACAACATAGATTCACCTTTCGAAAGACAATGAGTACTTTTCAGTTATGGATAGTTAGACTATTCTGATTACGAAACGGATTAGAGATGACGTCGAAGCATAAGGAACAATGGCAGCAGCAGAATCGAAAAATGCATCGCGTCACACACGTAGCCTCGGCAACCAATACACACAATAGAAACAATGTACAAATGAAGCGCGTCGCCACTAAACAACTATTCGCTGTAATATAATCGTAATCACAATGTAATAAAGTATTTTTTTCATTTGATTACACTGCGATTACGATTACATTACAGTGAATCAAACGAGGCCTAAGTGTAGTACAAGGTGGAAAGAAGACACACACACATATGAAAGCAAGAACCAACAGTAGCGCATCTTAGTGTCTTGTTTAACACTCTTCCTTTTTACTTGAAGGACATACACTCCTTAATACATATTTTTTTGTTATTAACGATGTTATGTGTGCGGACCCATTGTTAAGGAAACCTTGGAATTATCAAGCCGATAAGGATATATAGTCAGGCAGTAATAGTAATTTTTCCAGTAGCAATAATAGCGAAAAAATGATTAAGACGTTAGACTACGGACTATCTTAGTCTAGTCATCCATTTGGTTGCCTTCTTTTACTTAATCCAAATATAATCTAACACAACTTAGATTGAGACATAATAGATAATATAGGGGGTGGGTTGGTTTACTGTATTTATTTCTTATTCAAATCTAATCTAATTCACAGCTTAAATATAATTATGAATTTGATATTAATCAGATCAAAAAAATAAAATTTAAAGAGTTTACCCCTTTTTATAGATCCGCAGGAAGTTAAGTGTCGACCCGACCCGACCCAATAGCAGCCTTTTCGATGTCTGAAGGAGGAGATTGTTCCGGAGGGATAGGTAACATGTTATTAAGCTAATAAAGCGGGTCTCCTTTCTCTTCCATTGCCATTTCCATTGCCATTGCGAATAAATAAATTTATTTCCAATTTTAGAATAAGAAAGTATAAGAAAGAAGAAGAAGAAGGAGGAAGAAGAAGAATAGTGCAGAATTTCTGCTTCGATCTTCATCGAGAAGGTGCGTTGTAGCAGTAGATCTGTACTTTCTTCGAACAGTGCCTCTTCGAGTTCTTGCTCGGTGAAGAGCATTGTTCGATTAGATCGGTTTGCTTGCTCTTGCTCCAGATCTGTTTTTTTTTTCTGAGAGATCTCGAATGTGTTGTTTTTCTTCTATTTGTCCTCTTTTATTTTTTCAATTCAGTGCGTTGCGAAAGAATCTATATAGTTTTTGTACATCTACGTCGATTACAAGCACAACACGGCGACACGGACACTGCACTAAGTTCCGGTGCATCCTGGTAGTACTTTAGTGTCCGCGTGGTGTCCGATACGTTCACAGCATTGACACGCACCGGAGTGTCCATTTCTTCATAGGCTACACTTATCTTCTTGCTTAGACCTACCGATTCGCGATTGTCTGAAATTTGTAAGCCGCCAAGGTCTGTGTAGACCACGACGAGCCGTGTCGAGAGACGATGTGGTAATTGCTATCAATTAAGATGTAGAGAAATTATTCAGTGGTCCGGGCTCACCACGTGGCAGTGGTGAGCCTCGGCTTCCCACCAATAGTGTTATGCCACTCTTTCGTCAGTGGCACTATTGGTGGGTGTCGAGGCTAACCACTGCCACGTGGTGAGCCCGGACCAGTGAATATTTATCGATGGCCATGGCCGAGATGGACCATGTGTAACTTCTGTAAGTACAGAATACACCCCGAGAAAATGAGGCATTGTCGTCAAACCTTGAATTCCAATTAGGTAGAGATACTTTTTGGATTCACTTGCTCAAGACAATGTATTGCTTGCTCAATTAAAAAAATTTGACAGTGAGTTTGAGATGAGTGCCACTTTGATTTCACTTGATACTTCGATCGGGACTACGTGATCGTGTATAGATCACGATGGGTCATCTTTTGTGTTTGTGTTTGTGTTGGATGGGATTGCTCAATTAATCTTTTTTCCTCTTTCCTTTCTTTGTTTCAGATTAGTATTCTGCTCTAGGATTGGTACATGCGACAAAATGCCGTTTGGGAGGAACTCACGCTTGGAACCTAGAAGGTCCTCTTATTGCTCCTCGCCAATCGTCGTCGTGTTTGTCGCTCTTTGCCTGGTCGCCATATGGATGCTGAGTTCGTCAACTGTTGAGGTGTCCCCATCAGAGAAACAGCAACTATCTGACACTGATGCTAAGACAATTGCGGGTAGTAATGGTGGCGTTACTGAAGGTGCAAAGGTAGGGGATGTTAACACCAATTTGGGCACCGGGACGAGTGCACCTGGTTCTGAATCTTCTGAGGACAAGAGGGAGCAAGAAAAAGTAGATCAGAGTTCACCGAAGGCCACCCAAAGTGAGAATCCCACGAAAAAGAACGAAGGTGGGAAGGATGATTCAGTTGATACATCAAAAACTGGGACATCTAGTGATGCTGGAGAGACAGATAAGGAAGTTGGAAATACAAATTCAGGAGGTAGCAATACGAAGACAGGGGGTCAAGAAGAGGGCCAAGACAAAACCGTGGAGAACACTCCTGATGAAACTACAAATACTAAGCAGAAAGAGAGCACAGGACAAGATGCTGATCAAACAGAAAGCGATACAGAACAGAAGTCTGATCAACTGGAAAATACGGACCAAAATGAGAACACCGACCAAAACTCCGATGAAAATGCGAGTGACGAGCAGCAACAGTCTAACACTGACAAACAGGAGGGAAAATCTGAGGACGACGCAATGCAGGATGAAAAGGGTCAAAGTAGGATAGACAAGAACGAAGACGATGAAACGAAAGTAGATTCTGATCCGAACAAAACTGAGAACCAGACAAAGGGTTCGACTGAGGTGTTTCCTTCTGCTCAACCAGAGCTTCTCAATGAGACCAGTACCCAAAATGGAGCATGGTCTACACAAGCTGCCGAGTCCAAGAATGAGAAAGAAGTGCAAGCATCGAAGGGTCAGACAGTTGATTACAGTTGGAAACTGTGTAATGTGAAGGCTAAAGCAGACTATATACCTTGCCTTGACAATGAAGAAGCAATCAAAAAGCTTCGGAGCACTAAGCACTACGAGCATCGGGAGAGGCATTGTCCTGAAGCTGCTCCGACTTGCCTTGTTCCTCTTCCATATGGATATAGAAGGCCCATTGAGTGGCCCGCCAGCAGGGATAAGGTATACCCGAGCCTCATCTTAATAAAGAACTGCTTCTCGGATGAATGAAATTCCATTCACTTATTTTATTGAAATCCACTGCAGATATGGTACTACAACGTTCCTCATACCCAGCTGGCAGTTGTAAAGGGACACCAAAATTGGGTGAAAGTTTCTGGAGAATACCTCACTTTTCCAGGTGGTGGAACTCAGTTCAAGCATGGTGCGCTCCACTACATAGATAAAATTCAACAGGTTTACTTACTAACTTGTTTTCATCTTTCCTCAATGAAACTGTTCCTTTACTGGAATGCCACACCTTTGTTTGTCATCCCTTTTGATACTTTTCCAAACATTGGTTCCTCTCAACTGATTGATGATCAACTCATTTACTTCTTTAATCAAGTTATATATCATTTTGTGAGATTTTGTCCCAGTTATTTTGTATGTTTCTGTATTTTATGGTCGCATGTTCTTTTGCATGTCAGCAGTATCTACATTATAAGAATTTTCCAATGATTATATACAGTATTTGACTTTGTCCAGTCTATGCCAGTAAGATGATTATCTGCCAAGTCTTTCCCTTCTCCTTTTGTTTCAGAATCATTGTGTTGTGGAGGCAATTAGGAACACGTTAGCAACCATGCTTCTTTCAGGATATACATTGATTTAGATCTTTTATGTAGAAGCATCCTTAAATAACGTTGGCTTTATGTGCGGCTTCGTTCAGAGTATACATTGCTTTAATTATTTTATGAAGAAGCACCCTTAAAGAACATCGAGTGTACGTGTAACCTTACCTGTGAGTTTTTGTCTTGTTTTCAAATCAGTTTCATATATTTCTTATCTATTTAATTTGATTCTCGCTATATTTTTCCTTGATACTATTTTCCTTTGTTCTAATTGACCTCCGAAAGATAATTAAGGATAGGATTTCCTCTTGACAGGAATAAGATAGATAACCACCTCTTTCTTTTTTGGCATTCAGATATTTCCCAATATATCATGGGGAAAACAAAGCCGTGTTGTCTTGGATGTTGGCTGTGGAGTAGCTAGCTTTGGTGGCTACCTGTTTGACAGAGATGTGCTTACCATGTCATTTGCCCCGAAAGATGAACACGAGGCACAAGTGCAATTTGCTCTTGAAAGAGGAATTCCAGCCATATCAGCTGTCATGGGTACCAAAAGATTACCCTATCCTGGCAGAGCTTTTGATGTTATTCACTGTGCCCGGTGTAGGGTTCCATGGCATATAGAAGGTAAGCTTGACACGTTTTTTTAATTGCTTGTGCCAACTTGCTTCATGGTTCTAAAGGTAGTAACTTGTATAGGTGGAATGCTTTTGCTGGAACTAAACCGGCTGTTGCGACCTGGTGGTTACTTTGTATGGTCTGCTACTCCAGTTTATCTAAAGCTCGAAGAAGACGCGGGAATATGGAAGGGTAAGATCACTTCCATATATGCTGCTTGTTAGTCATTTCTGGTGGATGGTATATTCATTTCTGGTATATATATATAGTCCGGATCGGGAGCCCCTTTTCCGGAGCCCCTTCAAAGCCCCCTCATCCTTGGCCATTGGATCGAGGGGAAGCGCACGCGGGCCCCACGCACCCCGCTCGATCCAACGGTGCACTAGAAGGGGGGGGGGGGGGGGCTTTGAAGGGGCTCCCACTGGGGGGCTTTTGATCCGGATTCATATAGAGTCCACCACATTTTTTAAAAGATGTAGACCCCACCACATATTTTAAGTCATTTAATCTCAACAATGCAATTCCAATCCTACGTGTATAACATAGGTTGGTGTTATAATACAAAACCAGTCGGTTGGTTCTAGAGCACTTATATATATATATATATATATATATATATATGGGCCTAGTGATTGGACTTTTGGGTACCTATTATTAGGGGCTCTCATTCAATTTTTGAGAATACCAGGTAGATCTCTAGCTCAGGAATACCTGAAAGTTTAGTCCAACCAAAATTAATATTAATCAGAATGATCTGGTGGATGTGATAAACTAGAGAACTCAACAAAAATAATGATTGTTTCTCGTAAATTTATCAAGAGTCGACCTCTGCAATGCAGCTTCCTGATGCTGGTTTTAAAATCGTATTTGCAATGTAGTCATGGAATTCACACCACAGGTTCTGTTGCAAATGATTCTTTCAATGCATACAATAAGTCCTCAAAGTAAAGACTTTCCTAGAGGTCTTGCTACAATCTTGCATTGAAGTACGAACATATTCTGATCAACTAGGATTGACTTGCTAAATTGAGGCAGCATGCTGTGAGAAAAGTTGCATTGAGCCACAGAGTAAGTAAATTATTTTTGTTGTTCCAGCCATGCAGGCACTGACAAAGTCCATGTGCTGGGAAATGGTAGCAAAAACAGGGAAGGATGCTTTGGACCGTACAGGTCTAGCAATCTACAGGAAACCTTTAGATAATTCGTGCTATGATAAAAGAAAAGAAAACAGCCCTCCACTCTGTCAAGAATCTGATGATGCTAATGCAGCCTGGTACAGTTACTGTTAAGGGAATGGACCCTTAGCTTCTTCTTGGACTGTTCCTTTCATCCTCATAATATTTTGAATGCAATTTTTTTCCTAACTGATGTTTGTTGCTAATACACAGGAATGTTCCCCTTCAAGCTTGTATGCACAGAATTCCTGTAGATCCTAACCTGCGTGGGTCGAAATGGCCAGAACAGTGGCCACAAAGGTTGGAGAAAGCACCATACTGGCTGAATAGCTCTCAGGTTGGGGTTTATGGTAAACCTGCACCCCTGGACTTCAAAGCTGATCAGGAGCACTGGAATCGCGTTGTCAGCAAAACGTATCTAAGTGGAATGGGGATTGACTGGTCCAAAGTAAGGAATGTCATGGACATGAGATCTGTATATGGAGGGTAAGAAAAGAAGATAGTTTATTCTAGCATCCTTCAAATACTTGATAACTTTTAATCAAACAATATGGAAATGAACTGAAATTTCGCTAGAGAGATGGACCGCCAGCACTTGGGGCTGCTTTAACCATGACGATGTGACTGTACATAAACAGTCAGATTGGGCATGGTGACGTATCTGTTGAGTCATTAGTTTGCAGATTTCCTCGTGCGCCTTATCTGGAGGTTTATAGAGTACCACGTAGGCACAAGTGCAAGCTTCCCCCTGCAGTGGTGGTCCATTAATATATCTCATTTACTGTAACTGGATAATTTCTTTGAAGTAGTTTGGCTTAAAGAACCTCTTACAAATACTGGTGGTGAAAGTTCAGTTGGCAGAAATGAGCTATAGGGTATAGCTTTGTATTCTCCAATTACTACTGATTGTATTTCCAACATTCTCTTAAACAGGTTTGCTGCAGCTTTGCGAGATAGGAAGGTGTGGGTCATGAACGTAGTCCCGATTGATTCACCCGATACCCTTCCGATCATATATGAGCGTGGACTATTTGGGATGTACCATGATTGGTGTGAATCTTTCAGCACCTACCCTAGATCATATGATCTCCTCCATGCAGATCATCTATTTTCCAGACTCAAGACAAGGTCAGCACACAATGTTATTTTCACATATTAGCAACTAAAACGAAACCAAACATAATCACTACATTTCCTGAATTTGCTCCATATATATATATATATATATATATATATATATGAGATCTTTTAAGATGTCGCAATTGACCTTTACTATCTACGAACTACATGGTCATTGTTAGGTTAATGCACTTGTAAGTATAGTACAGAATTGAGTTATTCCACGTTCAGCTCTCTTTATGAATCTATCATTCTTTTTGTTGCTGGATAATGTAGTGACGTTCTTGAACATCAAATATTAGGTTTGTGTAGATCTAATTCCTTATACTGCATGCTTACAATTGCACGTTTTAGAATATGAGATACCATCATTATATGAATCCTACTAATCTGAACCAATTAGTCGGATGTGGTTCAATTTAGACCACATCCTTGAACTATAATCTTTTGCTTTGGAAGAATTAGACTGATACGCGTTAGTGATATTTGACAGCATCCAAGAGACCTATTCCTTTGGAATATTCCTTATGTTACAGTTATTTTTTATGCTAGTTGTTTATAAAATTCAATTTGTTATTTGGAGTTTGGGTATTCCCCTTCATCTCTTGCTAGCCCATAGAAGTTGGGACGGCAGATATTGTGAGAACTTTTCCGGGAAAGGAGGAAGAGAATTTAAAAGGAGATGATGGTCTAGTGTTTTACTAGGATCAAGGAAGGTTCCTTTTTTAAGCTTTAGTTTCATGCCAGACTTTTCATTTTAGTATATTCGTCGGAAGTTGGAGTGGCGCCAATTGATGACAAGATGAGAGAGAATGGTCTTTAGGTTGCTTGGACATGTGCAACATTGACCAATAGATACTCCGCTTAGTAGGATAGTAGTTAAAGGAGACGCTAGAACTGGAGGTAGACTTGAACGAACATGGATTGAAGTTTGAAAGAAGGATATGGTTTTTATTAGTGTTACAATGGACTCTTAAGAGAGATGAACGGAGGAGAAGGATTCAAACAACTGACGGGAAAATTTGGGATGATGGCTTTTTTGTTGCTTTCTTGTACTTTTCATTTCTTCGGTTTTCTACTTGAACTTCTTTCTCCGACATCTCATTGCAATCTGGTATGTTCTTTTGTAGGTGCAAGTTACTACCAGTAATGGCGGAGGTGGACAGGATGTTGAGACCGGAAGGGAAGTTGATTGTAAGGGACAGCGCAAAGGTGGTCAATGAGATTGAGAACATCGCAAAATCTATGCATTGGGAGATCAGAATGACCTACTCCAAGCAAGACGAAGGGTTGCTATGCGTTATGAAGACAATGTGGCGGCCTCAGGAGGTGGAGACGGCTACTTCGCCAGCGTCTTAGAAGCCAGCGTCTTAGAAGTAAGTAGTAAGTGGTAGGTGAAGTAGCTTTCTGGTTAGTGATGTGTAAGTACTGTCGCCTTCTCGCCTTCTTCGTCCTCTCTACCTTGTGCAAAGCAAGCACAAGCCTTGTTAGTACAAGTTGTTTGTAGAATCATATAATTTCGAGTCGATATTTCATTCGTTCTTCGTAGTTTCATAGATCTGATTGTTCAAATCAAGTAGGTGAATATGACGAGCTTAGACTAATCGTGAGCTGCAATTTGAAATGGGCTGATATTTTGGTAACTGGAAGTCTTAGGATGCTTGGATTTCTGCAGGCTATGAACATTAAAGGACATTTGGTAGCAGACAAATGATGCAATCCATTAATGAGTTTGATTAAGCTGTAACGAACCAAAGGGGTCCTAAAGTAGTATATATTGAAAAAACGTATATATGGAGTAGATATAATTTATGCACAGAGCATTAGTTTGGTGTTATTGACATCAAAATTAGATTCCCAATTCTAATTAGTAAACATGCACAGAGCATGAGTTTGGCATAGAACAATTATCGAAAAATTGTTCCGACTTATTGAAGGCACATCGGCGAAGACAAGAAATAGATTCCCAGTTCCAAGTTCTGCAAGAATGTGGTTATATACTTGGATGTCATTATATATTTATGTTCTCGTCATCCACAAGTGTTTCTGAGTCGTACACTAATACTAAATTTGGTTTTTTGACATTATAAGTGCCATGTTACTATAGTTTCTTTTTTAAAAATAGGGAGACATAAATCTAAAAGTAGAGATTTTATATTAGTAATATATACAACGGTTCAAAATTATTATTATTATTTTTTTTTGAAGTAAAAACTCACTGTCATTAACCGTACGAAGAAGTGTTCATGTCAAGTATGACATGTGGAATAATACAAGAGGGAAGTTCTACAAATGAAGAAAATAAAGTAGAACAATTGGAAAGTAAAGCAAAAGAAGCTAACTGGTGAGCACACTTGTTAGCGATTCTTGGAATGAAAGAATAACTGATATTAAGATCAGAGATCAAAGATTTTCTAGCATCTTCAATGGTATGACGAGCTCTCCAAAGAGGGAATGAATCGATAAGATTGATTGCCTCAATAAGTGGCTTACAATCTCCTTCAATAGTAATATCTCTTAGAGACTCATTGTTGCATATATCAAGAGCCAAACGAATGTCCATTGCCTCTGCTTCTAGAGGAGATCCTCCAAGTTCAGTCTTGACAACAGCTAATTGGAAGTTTCCATGGTGATCACGAAGAATAGCTCCTGCAGACATTTTGCCATCTAAGTAAGCGCCGTCGAAATTAATCTTCCATTGATTGGGTGGAGGAGGGTTCCAATTTGCAGTAAAGTCAGACATATTGGGATCATTGTATATTGCAGGAAGATTAATAAGATGGCAGGTGTCAAACTTTTTCTGAAGACATTGTGCAGCTTCATAAATTCGTCTTCCATCAATCTGATGTTGATCAAAAACATATTTGTTCCTTGCTTTCCAGATGCTCCATAGATGATAGAAAAAAGATGATGTTTTATCTTTGTCTCCTTCCTTAAGCAAAGTAGTAGAAATTGATGAAAGAGTGGAGTCCTCTTGAATCAGAGGAAATATCTCTGGGTAGAACTGCCATGTACAATTTTTAGAATTTTGTACGATCGTTTAAGTTGTACATGTTCAAAAACAGTCACGTCTTCATGTACAAAATTGAGAGCCTCAAAATGTCAACAAGTAAAAATAAGTTTCAATTGATATTAGGAACAAATTAATGTATTAGTAAGAGTAGATATTTGTCATGTTCCATCGGAAAATAGAAATCGATGGGTCAAATGTCAGTAAATTCCTTAATAGTTTGAATTGCTTGCCGCTTTATGCTGACGAGTGACGATCCGAACAATCGTGAAGGCCTGTAGTAGCACAAATAGATATACTGAAAATTGACTTTGTTAATGAAAAAAAAAATGTAAAATAGTGTATACTATATAACACACCAGTTACATAATTTTCACACATAATAAAACATAAACAACTTGGTATATACTGCAATAAATAGGACAAACAAGACGGCAAGTTCGTAACTGATATAATTTTTTTTTTAAAATCACACGCACACATATAATTAGGGGATTTGAACCTTGCCGGTCCCTTCGGGTGTTCGTTCCAATACCACTAGGCTAGAGAACTCGGACAACTGATATAATTTAAAAGCAACATTAGTATCGGCTTTCGATAAGAATATTAATTTCCAGAGCACTCAGGGCTGTTTTTACTTGTAGGTTGTGTTGTAGCCTCGTTTGGTATATTCGGGATGGGAAAGGAAAGTGATTACTTTCCTATGTTTGGGTGCCAAAGGAATTGAGGAAAAGAAAGTGAATCTCAATGGAAAAAAAATTAGAGGAGAAAGTCCACATTGAAGTATTTATTTTTCTTTCCAAATTCTTTAGCATTTCCAAACATCGTAAAGGAAATCAATGAGAATCTTAATTTTCCAAAGGAAAGGAAATGCAAAGGAATTGATTTCCTTTCCCTTCCACTTCCGTGAACCAAACGAGGCTATAGGAGCTAAGAATATTAACAGTGACAATAGTAACAATGTTATGACGACGACATGTCGGTATTGTTGTAGGCATACTTAAAAATACCAAAAAATTTGAACAATGTGTGCGAAAATTTGGGTTTCATAGTATATCGTCGAGCCTTGGCTGATGGAAATTTGAGTACCAAGAGGGTTGTCCGTTGTCAGAATGGTGAATTCTTTCACCTAGTCGGAAAAGAGAGAATTATCGATGTTGGGTAGGTTTTCCATCCTATGTACAGAAGATTCTGGAGTGCGACGAGTGTCATGTGTCGAAAAAGTTTGAAAAGTCGTATTCGGCAAAAATGAGCTCAATATTGGTACTAGAGAGAAGGCAGTGCGACGACTGCCACTCGTGTGTCAAAAAAATAAAAAAATAAATAGAAAATGGAAGGCGTTAGGAGCTAAGAATATTAACAGTAACAATAGTAACAATGATATGACGACGATATGTCGGTATTGTTGTAGGCATACTTAAAAATACCAAAAAATTCGAACAACGTGTGTGAAAATTTGGGTTTCATAATATATCGTCGAGCCTTGGCTGATGGAAATTTGAGTACCAAGAGGGTTGTCCGTTGTCAGAATGGTGAATTCCTTCACCTAGTCGGAAAAGAGAGAATTATTGGTGTTGGGTAGGTTTTCCATCCTATGTACAGAAGATTCTGGAGTGCGACGAGTGCCATGTGTCGAAAAAGTTTGAAAAGTCCAATGCAGCAAAAATGAGCTCAATATCGGAACTGGATACCAATATCAACGACATTGGTATGCCGGCAGCATACCACTGGTATGTCGGCGACATACTTAAAAGTGTAAAAATTGTCCAACAATTTGTGTGGAATTTTGGTTCCCACAGTATATTGTCGGCATAGCGACGATACATCATCAGGCATGGGTAAATGACGAAAAATTGCGTTTATCTGGCATGTTGGTTCAATTTAAACTGCCATGATTGTTCAATGATTATGATGATATAAATAGAGATTTTCTAACCCTAGCTACAATAGCCATTCACCAAAGCACAAAATATTATCAAGAGTTACAACTTTCAAGAGAATGAAAAAATGTTTCGACAAAGCTTTGCAGTTTGATTCGAAGGGAATTGTCTGAGGAACTTCATATTAATTTATTTTTGAGATATCTCGTTAAATTCTATCTTTTTTCTACGTGACCGTTCCTTAAATTGAGTAGCTTGTGGTGATTTGTGATGGATCGGTGGGAGAATCTAGAAGGGAGTCATTGTACTTTCTTATTTATTAGTGATGCTTTTTCAGGTTAGACTTTGGTCATCCCGTAATTTTTCTATCAGAATTTTTATGTAAATATTATTTGTGTTTGTATTGTGCATGCTTATGCGGATGGTGCGGTCATTTAAAGGTTGAACGTTCGACTTTGATCCTTGATAATTTTTTCGGTCTAAAAATAATGACTTTTTTTGTTGGATTCGTGTCCATTTCCAACAATTATATAGCAAACCATTTAGCAAATATGAATATCATCTGATAATATACCAACCCTCATGAGCTACAAATCTTGTTTGATAAAAATATTTAGTTTTAATTATGTTTTTTTTCTTTCCCATGTAATATTTCTATAATAGAAAATTGTTATATTTTATTAAAATATATTTTTAAATATTTTAAAAATGCTATTTTTGAAACTTTTACAAACCATTTTTTTTTTCTTTGGGATCTCATTTTCATACCTAGCAATTCTTAATGTTTCAAAATTGTTGTTTAAAAATGTAATTTCAGTTGTCTATTCATGTGGAAAGTATCACGGATATCATGCTAGGATGGATATCATGCTAGGATGGCAGGATTTCGAGCCTCCCAATCCGACGTGCAGGTGTATATCTGGATTGTAATTAAAAAAAAAGCAATTCTAGTTGGATATAACTTTCAGAAGTACCGTCATGGAATGTTTATTAATTACAAAGCCAAACTAGGTATCTCATACTCCCAAAGCGATCGAAAAGAATGCATTCGAAAGCTGTGTCAGCGCTTAACGGTAACATGCAGTTTTTCGTTAGCGTAGTGCGTCGCGGAAATCCAGTCTTCCTGGTTTCATCACAATTAAATCACACTTGGGATGAATTTTCACTCCCTTTTTTTTCTTTCTTGAAACAGTTATTGGTTTTTTACATTATGTATGGGATCTTATTTTAAAAGTTCGTCCTGGCCCTCGTGAGCGGCACTGGATGTAGCAATTCTAGTTGGATATAACTTTCAGAAGTACCGTCATGGAATGTTTATTAACAAAACCATAATTTTTTGTTATGTAAACTCAACCAATCACATCGATTGTGACATGGAAATTTGATGGCACCGTGATTAAAATGGATTAAGACTTTGGAGAGAGAGAGAGACGTGGTTTGCAAATTCTTGGACTCCTGTTTTGTTGCATGCATAACTTGGAGTTCGCATAATTCTAATCCATACGCTGAGTAAATAACAATTTGGTTCATCGTGGTGATTGTGCGATCGCCGGCCATGCACGACAACGTACGTACGTAGTTTGTGTGTCTTCTTCCTTCTCGTCGCCATTCATATTCGTTCCGACGAGGGAGAATTAATAGAGAGAGAGAGCAAACAACGTGACACTACATTAACTCTACATTGACTGATATATATATATATATATATATATATATATATATATATATATATATATGGAAGCGGATCAAAAGCCCCCCTTAGAAAGCCCCCTAAAAACCCCCCTCACTCTAATCCATAATTTAATGTTAATATTAATGTTAATATTAATGTTAATGTTAATATTAATGTTAATATTAACATTAAATACTAAAATTAACATTAATATTAACATTAAAATTAATATTAACATTAAAATTAACATTAACATTAATATTAACATTAACATTAACATTAATATAAAAAAAATTAAAAAAAAAAAATATTAACATTAACATTAATATTAACATTAATATTAACATTAACATTAATATTAACATTAATATTACGAATTAGAGTGAGGGGGGGTTTTTGGGGGGCTTTCTAAGGGGGGTTTTTGATCCGCTCCCTATATATATATATATATATATATATATATATATATATATATATATATATATATATATATATATATATTCCAAGCGCACGCTCTAGTGCTCGATAATTCGGTTTCTTGCAAACCGAGTTGAGAAGTCGATCGATGGCGGGGACGGAGGTGATACATGGGTACGAGATAGCTCAGACAAAGGAGGAGGAGCACCGCGTCGAGGTCCACGAGGGAGGCGGTGGGGATGGTAAAGGCGACGGCATCGTCGAGAAAAAGGAGGATGTGCTTCCACTCGAGCCTTCGGAGGAGGCGACGGCGGCGGAGAAACCGGTGGAGGTGAAGAAGAGTAAGAGGGTGGCCGCATTGGACGCATTCAGGGGACTCACCATAGTGGTAACCTTTGCTCCCTCCCCCTTAATAATAGTTAGTTGCACGTATTTTATAGATTATTAATTGATCTAAATTTATAATTATATTATTATATATTTTTTGTAAGACTAGTTAGAGAAATCAAAAAATATCTTCCATAATTACTTCTCTTTATTAATTTTGATAAATAATTTTAATTAGTAAATATACACAAGGATATATTTGAAAAAGTTTTCCGGTAAAGCTTAACTTTTTTTTTTTTGTATAATTTATGTGTGTGTTTGCTTATATATAGTAATAGAGACTTTAACATGGTATCAAAATAAATAAATTAAAATATTCTCGTACGGATTGGAAATGTTATACGTACCACTGTAAATCCAGTTTTGAATTTATAAGATAGCTCGGCCTAAAGCCGTCTCGAAACATTAATATAAATAGTTAAACCTCAACTTCACCATGATTCTAGTGTTTGATGCAAGATAGAAACTGGTTTTGGATATTTATAAGTATCGATATCGGCAGCATCAATAATTTTAATTATTAATAAATTACTGAACTTTTAAATAAAAAATATTTTATACTTTTAGATATAATTTTAAGTATTTACTGTGTTATTTCTTACTAATTTTGAAATTGAATGAAAGAGTAGTCATAATAGATAAATTTTCTTCCTTTACAATTTTAATATGTTTTTACACCATTGTTGTTGGTCTTTTTCATTCAATTTTTTTAATTTGCCGATCGACTGAAAAAGAGACCCCAATGTCGGTATCGGTTCAGGATCGATATCGGACGGTATCGAATCGAGACATGCCAAATCGTATCGGTAGTGGCCGTATCGGATTGGTATTGGCAGATACTGCAAACTATGCGGCGGCAAGGATTTTAATACTCAAGTAAGCTTGAAACTTAAATTTTCTCAGGTCATGATACTGGTGGACGATGCCGGGGGTGCGTACGAGCGCATCGACCACTCACCGTGGAACGGATGCACCCTTGCGGATTTCGTCATGCCCTTCTTCCTCTTCATTGTCGGTGTGGCCATTGCTCTTGCTCTCAAGGTGAAGCCATATTATTATTATTATTATTATTATTATTATTATTATTATTTCCTAACCTTTGTTGATTCTTTACTCATGTCAATTACACACAGAAAGTTCCAAAGCTCTCTCTTGCGATGAGAAGGATCGTCACGAGAACTCTCAAATTACTATTTTGGGGAATTCTACTCCAAGGTCAGTAGCAAAACTTCTTCCTGGCTACTATCTACATACATAATAATAGGGCTAATTAGAGTTTAGATCCTATATTTTATATCAGTTTAGGATTTTAGTCATGACATGTCCAATTGGAAAGTTTGTCCTGAATTTTTATTATTTGTTTTTTTTTCCATTATACTCTTCCTAGTTTATATATGAAGGTTTCATTGTCATGCATGGGGGAAAGGATATAATGAAAAAAAATGAAACAAATAATAAATAATAAATATTCAGGGTCTAAACTTTTTAATTTGACAAGTAAAGGTTTAAACTCTATGTTGTTATAGAATACATGATCTAAACTTTAATTAGTACTACATAATAATAAACAAGACTCTGCATTCAGGATCGTTTCTGACATTCTAAGAATACAGGTGAAATAAAAATACTAAAAGAGAGTCTTTTTTTAATATTCTAAAAAAATATACTATATCGTAAGGACTATATTGATGTAATTTCTAAGGAATAGGGAGGTCTAAATCTAAAATAGAGAATTTATATTAGTAAATAAATATGGAGTTTAATTTATTTTTTCTGGAGTTTTCGATCTTTAGTACATGTTCAGAAACGACCATGCATATATTTATGTTTTATACAACTTCTAACACGTACGTATTCGATTTCTGATATATCTAGGTGGCTACTCCCATGCTCCGGACGACTTGTCTTACGGAGTTGACATGAAAGAGAACAGATGGTGTGGAATTCTGCAGGTTACTTATTTTCTTTCCGAGCCAATTAGTTTATTTTCCTGAAAATTTAAGTTACACTAAGTTTTTTTTTTCTTGATATTTTGAGTTGAGTAGAGAATAGCATTGGTTTACTTGGTGGTAGCAACCATAGAGGCTGTGACGATCAAGGTCCGACCTACTGTTCTGCCCACCGGACGTTTCGCAATTTTCGATGCGTATCGTTGGCAATGGTAAGATTTTTTTATTTTTATTTCTTTTGTTTAAATATGATTCTGATATATTCTTATTAACGCTAGAATAGATAGTTACTTGGGTCGGGGTTAGGTTTATTCCGTTTCAACCGAATCCTAATTGTCAGAATCAAATAAAACCGAAATTCTAAATATCCAAAATCGAAACAGAATCGAAATTAAACATAACCGAACCTTGATTTGTTTAGTAGGACTATTTTTATAATTTAATTGACCGGATCCAACGTTAAAATGGTAGTTAAATTACATTAAAATTTAATAATATATATATATATATATATATATATATATATATATATATATATATATATATATATATATATATATATATATATTTCAAAGTTGGATCTATAGCTGAATTAGTTGTAAAGTTATCATAGTTTGACTTTAAAATACATACATAGTAGAAAATATACACATTTTTAATTCGTAAAATATGCATAAAATTGAGTATATTTAATAATTTCTCTTATTAGATTTTTAGTCTTGGCAGGAACCGAGACATAAAACCTAAATCGAATAAAGAACTTTAATATTTTCAAAATCGAAATCGAAATCGAATCATTATTTTTTTCCAAACCGAACAGAATTTCTTATACGGTTCGTAATGCTCATCTTTGCAGGCTTGGGGGTTTCGCGGCATTTACTATATACATGATCACGACCTTCTCGCTGTATGTTCCTGACTGGAGCTTCGTTTTCAACAGCGAAGGCGACCCGAACGATGGAAAGACCTTCACAGTATGTTATAATTAACCTGACGAAGTTGATATATACAGGAATTTATTTGTAGGGTCTCATATATATATATATATATATTAGGGTTTGAGTCTCGAAATTGACCAATGTTAGGATTTGGGTCTCAAAATTAATGTTGATTATCCTATATGAACAGTGATTTCGAGATCCAAACTCTAACATCGGTCAATTTTGAGACCCAAATCCTAATATCCATATATATGTGAGATCCTACAACTAAATATTTCCATATATATAGTTCTTAAGAGAGTTCAATGTTACTTGTGAAAGTTTTAATTAGTGTTTGCAATCCATGGTCTGGTCAGGTGAAATGTGGTGTGAGAGGGCAGCTAGGTCAAGCTTGCAACGCAGTTGGGTTTGTGGATAGGCAGGTCTGGGGCATAAACCACCTCTATTCGCAGCCCGTCTGGATCAGATCCAAAGTGAGTTTGCCGAACCCATCATCCAACAATTACTCAGAACAGAAAATTTTCACTCAAAGCATCAAACTTTGCTGAAATTGGATTGGCAGAACAAATTTTGAGAAGTTCCTGATAAGAGAATTAAAAGATCCCCCTTGAAAAGGGCTTGTTGAATGAAAATTGCAAAAAATACGCCCTCTAAAGAATGTGTAATTAGGATGTGTTGAATGGAAATGATAAACTACCTCATTTGAAAATGTGTTTCCAATCAAAATACATTAGTTTAATAAACAAATTTTTCGTTAGGCTTTGGCTAAATTTTTTTTTTTAAAGGAAACTTACTTTTCATGTAAGAACGTCCATCCAAATGACGTTTTCTTGATAAGAATCAAACACTCATCCAATTGGCCTTCTTTTTTTTTTACACGATACACTTTTTGGATGGACGTATCATTTTGTTACATTTAAAAAAAAAATTGGTTCGATGAAAATGATCTTCGAATTTGCGTTTTTCTTCTTTTGAATTTAAAAAAAAAGTCCTCTAGGCACAATTTCAGTAAACTTTAGATTCCGTACTTGAATTACTCAAGAACAGTGGTAACTGATGCACAGGAATGTACATATAGTTCGCCGAACATGGGACCGCTCCGTGCCGACGCACCTGCTTGGTGCCTAGCTCCCTTCGAACCGGAGGGCTTGTTGAGGTACGTATATATCTATATCTATGTTTTTTTTGATGAAATGAGTCTCATGAAAGTATCGGAATAACCGCGAGGTATATGTTACATATAGCACGATATCAGCAATCGTGTCGGGGACTATCGGTGTCCACTATGGGCATGTTCTGATACAATTCAAGGTGAAGCTTTGACACAGTTCTAAGAATATCATACTGAGTACATATTAGATATGTTAGTGCTAAACATACTTCAACTATACATTCGTTCATGATGCAGAGTCATAAGGAGAGACTCCAGCATTGGATGCTGATGGGTGTCGGATTGCTAGTTCTCGCCATCATTCTACATTTCACAGATGGTACTATACTTCTTCGATCGCATAAATTTTAGAGCTAATTAGCGTTTAGATCTTGGATTTTAAATCAGCTTTGACTATAAGTCCTTACATATCCAATTAAAAAGTTTGGAATCTAGAATTTTTTCTTTCATACATGAGTACCATAGTTGCAGTATCTGATACCGTTCCGATATAGTCGATACCGATACAATTTGACATGTCCTGATTCGATATCAACCGATATCGATACTGACAGATACTGACATTGGGGGGTGTCTTTTTCCGTCTAAAATAAAGGTAGACCAATTTTTAAGGGTGCTTTTATATTTCATTACATTTCAAAACTACTATAAAACAACAAACAAAATACTTAAAATTATGCCTAAATGTCTAAAATATTTTTTTTTCTAAATTTTAAAAATTTATTAATAGTTATTTGCTTTCCAATATCAAAAAATCTGATAGATCTGAAATCGTCGATACTATCGATATCGGCCATACCGATACTCATAGGAAGGATTCGATATTGTGAACCTTGATTAGTAAACTAACACCGGCTGAAACGGATGGTATGATGGAAAAAAAATTAGATCCAAACTTTTCAACTGGACATGTCTGGTCTTAAGCTAAATCGGTATAAAATTCAGAATCTAAACGCTAATTAGCCCAAAATTTTACCATTTGAAAGCTCCGTTATTGTGTCATTGTCTGAAAACATAACCGAGAAGATAGATAATACCTTATTTTTCTCTTTTCTTGGGTTTTTTTAAAATTTTCTACAGCAATTCCCATCAACAAGCAACTATATAGCATCAGCTACGTCTTCTTCACTGCTGGAGCAGCAGGAATTGTTTTCTCAGCTTTCTATGTACTGGTAAGTAGTTACTTAAGTCTCACTTATAGATGTAATTGAAGGATGCATATGAATAATTATTGGAAAGCTTTGGACACAATATATCTATATTAACAAAGTACATATTTTGTAGTGAACTGCTACGTTGTCCGCTTGCGGGCCAGCCCGTCCGTCACGTGTCGCCGTCCCATTGGCAGGTCAACCGGCATGGGACTCGTGAATACAGGAGAGGGCCAATGGGGTGCGGCCACACGACGGACGGTCCAGCCCGCCTGCGGACAACTTAGCTTTTTCGTATTTTGAACTAAAATTTATACCTGTTCCTTATATTTCTGGAGATTGATGTGTGGAATATAAGACTACCGTTCTTGTTCCTGGAGTGGATCGGCATGAACGCGATGCTCGTCTTTGTAATGGCAGCCCAGGGCATCCTTGCCGCTTTCGTGAACGGCTGGTACTATGAGAAACCAAAGAACTCTCTTGTAAGTTATTTCTTTGACCAATTTATATTATTTGTACACACATATCCGCATTCTCCTCCAGTCAATATCTCGTATATCTCGTGTAGTCATGCAGTATCTATGCAAAAAAGAAGATACAATACCAGATTTTGTCTGTAGAAAATTATAATATGGTAAGAAATTAAGCCCTCGAAGGATCCAAGATTTTGTTTACTAGACTACTATAATTTTGCATATTTTTCAAAATGTAGGATGATCTTAACATAATCATCTACAAAGAAAAGTATACACATATATATACACTAGTACATACATTTGGGCCAAATTTAGTTCGTGAAATCATGACCTTGAAAAAAAAATCACTTTTTGTGTTTGGACAACAAAGGAAATAGAAAAATGATTTCTTGCCCGCAGACGGGTTGGCCCGCCCGCCTGCGTGACACTCCCCCATTGGCCCCCCCATTGGCATGGGTCCCATGCCGGTTGACCTGCCAATGGGGAGTGCCACGTAGCTGCAGGCTGGCCCGCGTACGGGTCAAGTAGCAGCACCCAAGAAAATAAGCAGGAAAAGGAAATGGTTAGCAAAGAAAAAACAAAATAGTTCCCCTACCCACTAGGGGTGAGCATTATTCGGTTTTGAACCGAAAACTGAACCGAACCGAGCCGAATAAGAGATTCGGTTCGGTTTTAAAAAAAATCGGTTCGGTTTCGGTTTTGAAAATACTAAATTTTCTTATTCGGTTTCGGGTTTCGGTTTCGGTTTCGGTCCAAAACCGAAAACCGAATAAGAAAAATTAGTTTATATATATATATATATATATATATATATATATATATATATATATATATATATATATATATATATAAAATAAATATATCTAGGTATATTTAGTTATTATATATATTAACAAAAAAAACACAAATAAATCCAAAAACCGAACCAATTTAATTCGGTTCGGTTCATTTATTGACCAATTCGGTTCGGTTTCGGTCCAATTCGGTTTTCGGTTATTCGGTTCGGTTGGAACCAAATACTCACCCCTACTACCCACCACAATAATTTACTTTCTTTTTCAATTTTCTGTATTTATTACAAAAATTTAGGACTATAATATTTCTGCTTAAAGATGTATTTTGATTATATTCCTTACATTTTCAAATACTGAAAATAAAAATTGATGAAATTTAAATTTTATGTCTGAAAAAAAGCATAGAATTGATTTTATTTCCTTTCATTTCCTTTCCCCAAACCAAATGAGACCTTGATTGATACATGGTAGGAACTTCCATTTTTCTTGTTCATCATTCTTTAATGGTTTCTTTAACTTCATTATTATTTTTTTGTCGTTGTTGATAAAGTTTCATCTTTTCTACGTGCAGGTCCATTGGATCTTTAGGCATGTGTTTGTTAATGTGTGGCATTCGGAAAGGGTAGGGACTCTGTTGTATGTAATATTTGCCGAGATTTTCTTCTGGGGAATTGTATCTGGCATTTTACACAAATTGGGAATCTATTGGAAACTATGAACTTGTAAACCTCAAAATGTATACTTGCTTGTCAAAGATTTCCGGTAGAATGTTTGAATCAACTTCTCTAGCATGTTCCTTGTACACATGTATTTCGATGTTAATATATCAGTTTAAGCCCTTCATTTTTTCTGTCCTTAAAAAAGACGAAACATAAGATGCATTTATAACCGTTTCTAATTGACGAGTTTTAAAAATTAGTAACTCGTTACTCTAGGGTTTTTGTAAATATATAGTCAAGGAAATGGAGAATTCCTTTTTCCATAGGGGACAATATTGTTTAAAATTTATATTTGTTTTTTTTTTCTTTCTAGTGGACAATGTTTGAAATTTACAACAAATATTTGTTTTGTCACCAATGCCATGGGGGGCTAAGTCCGGGTTTACCTCAAACTCGAACATGGACAAAAGATGCAAAGTGGCGTTGTGATGACTCGCTTTGCACTTTGCATTAGATAGGGAGATGGCACGCTTTTGTGCTTCGTGCGTGGAGCTGGCATATTAGTTTCGCGGAGAAGCAGTGTCGTGAAACTTTGGTGTTGCGGATCTATCAGGTTGTCCAATTTTTGTTAATGTCATATTTATGGAGAGTTATTGCTGGTAGCCGGTCCGCTTAATATCAAGTTACTCCATTGTCATTCGCCCATGTCTTAAGTGGTCGGTTATCCATGTTTAGGAGACGACTCCCCTATTTAAGTTGTTGCGATAATACTTTCTCAATGTAGAGAGAGAACAGAAGTATATAAAGTGTTCCACGAGAAAATTGAGAAAAAAAAATGAGAGTTTCCTCTCGGAGGAGTCGAAGTTTTTTTTTTTTGCAATAACGGAGGTGGTAGTCCGAGAGTCCAGTAGCACATCAGTGCTAGTCCATGAAGGGAGGTGACAAAGAGTGTAGTTTCTCCGAACTTGCTAGTTTACGACTGCGTATCGACGGAGGCAGTCGAATCTCGGTTTGAGTAACTGTGACCTTCATCATACTGACTATCAGACAAATTTGCTAACTTTCTCAGCTTTGTTTTCGAGCAGTTTATTCTACTATCTTTCTCTGCAGTTTCTGCCGCCTCAAACAGATTACTCTGCTGTTTTCGATTTCTACTTAGCGAGCTTGAAAAAAAATCTACAACAGTAACTGCTGGCACTGTGGTTAGCTAGAAATAAATCAGTTTTTTTTTTCTTCTTTTCTTCTGGAACTCTCAAGTGAGGAGCTGTTCAATAAGTTTGTTGTTGGAGTAGCTTGTCATTCAAACTTAAAAGTGCATTTGTCTAGCATGATGGAAGCAGGCTGGGTCTTCCCCCCAACCAATAGTTAAAGGAGATACTTTGGAGTCACCCTATGAAGAAACGACAGCTAAAAGGAAAGATTGAGATTGCACGCTTTCTGTAAACGTAACCTGAAGAAAAATAAATATAGAAGAGACATCACAATTGAATAGCTTTAGCTAAAGGGAGTCCATGGATGGGATTGTCAAACCATTGGAGCAAAAGTACAATTGACGACAAATAAACTTTGCACTCTGCAATCAAGTTGTTCCCGGAGCCACGTGAAATCTTGCCGAAACTGAAAGTACTAAACCTCGTTTGGTTCGCGAAATCATTAAAATTAAAAAATATGTGTTTGATGTCAAATGAATTGAAGAAGAAAGAAAAGTAATTTCTAACAAAAAAAAATTAGGAAAAAAATTTCATACATCCAAATAAGGAATCATTTTTTACCACAAATTATTCATTTTTTTTTCAAATTTTTTGATTAAAAAAATTATAATTTTTCGAAGAAAAATAAATGTCAAAGAATTAATTTTCTTTTCACTCCTTTCTGCAAACCAAACGAATCTGAAAGTCAATGTACCGTACGGTCGTAATCTAATCCGAAAAAGTATCAACTAATGGACATACATGAATACCATTTCCACCAAACTACTTTTTCCGATTCCAGAACAGATCAACCACAACTAATCACTGAGCGTCACAAATATATTACAGTGGAGAAACGCCTAATTACCGAAGCACAAGAATACGAAAATGATCACAGACTTCGGAATACGTCTGAACCAAATTCCGACAGACGACAAAATAGTTTCTGGAATGAAACACCAAACATTCGATATACCACCACCGGTATACCGTCGCTTCTATATTTGGCTATGTTTTTTTTTTTTTGAAAGCATATTTGGCTATGTTTCGAACATTGGTTCGGCCATCGATCTTTGCATTCGGACCGTTCTTTCACACACCTCGAATCTAGGCGGGATGAACCCGATTAACAAGGTGATTAGCTATGGATGGCCATATTAAAATATTCCGGACGTGCGGTGAGTGGTGTTCAAATATTGAACACGAGCTCGATAGAGTTAGAGCATCTCCAACTCTATTGTCTTGTTAAGTGTTGTGAGTCTTAGGTGGCTCCTATGTTACATGAGCCACAAGACAATGTCTTGTTTATGTGGCAAAACTATATCTCAAAAGACAATGAGATAGAAAAACTCTCTCCAATGCAAAAGTATTGAGGAGACAATAAACAGTATTTTTTTCAACTTCCAACACAACTCCTCAACTTCTTCAACTTTTTTATAAATATTTCTATTCATAATTGATGATGTGGAGACAAAGTCATTGTGAAGTGCATTGTCTAGATATAGACAACCAACTTTACATTTTTCCTGCCATATCATTGTCATGTCAACTTCGTGTTTTATTCTACATTTGCATTGGAGAAGAATTTTTGAAATGAAAATTTGTCAACCATTTTTTCTAAACTCGTTGGAGATGCTGTTAGCATGGACGACCCCTCTGCACACACGTACACTATGCAACAAACAAACGACAGCAGAGAGAGAAAATGTAGGTGTACATCATGAAAGTGACGAAGTCACTTCTCGTCTCTACTCTTGGCATTGGCATGCAGCACTGTCCCTGTACTTCCAAATGTGCTCTACTCCCTATTCCGTAGGCCATGCTGGTCTACTCCACACCATTTGTTTCTTCCTTCGTCACTTCCTTTGTTCCTGCCACAAGCTCCTTACATATAATAACTAACTACTAGCCAGCTTCAACCCAAACTTGACCAGTAATGGACTCGACCACCACCACCACCCTCCTCTACAATGCCGGCGGGCTCCTCGAGAAGCAAGACAAGATACCCCGGCAGTTCGTCTGGCCCGCGGCCGACAGGCGGCCCGACACGCTCGGGGAGCTAGAGGCGCCGCTGGTCGACCTCGCCGGGTTCCTGAGGGGCGACGAGGAGTCGACGCGGCGCGCCGCGGAGCTGGTGCGGGCCGCCTGCCTGAGCCACGGGTTCTTCCGGGTGGCCAACCACGGCGTCGGCCCGCCGCTCTCCCTGGCCGCGCTCGGCTGCGTGGGCGATTTCTTCAACCTCCCCCCGGACCGGAAGCTCCGGTCCCGGAAGAGGCCCGGGAGCATCTGGGGCTACGCGGGCGCGCACGCGGACCGGTTCTCGTCGAGCCTGCCGTGGAAGGAGACGCTCTCCGTTGGATACCACGAAGGAGGAGGAGGAGACGGAGAAGACGAGCCGAGGCTCGTCGACTATTTCGTGTCTGTCGTCGGCGATGATTTTGAACAGATGGGGTACGTTAATTTTTATATATTATACTTAACGAACCAAACAACTGCAGTGCAACACCACGTAGCTCAAACCATTTTGTGCAGTTGGATCTTGGAGACTTACTGTCGGGCCATGAAGAGGCTGGCTCTAGCTATAATGGAGCTCCTAGCGATCAGCTTGGGGGTTGATCGGGCGTGGTACAGGGATTTCTTCGACGACGGGTACGGCATTTTGAGATGCAACTACTACCCTCCGTGCCAAGAGCCGGACCTCGCGCTCGGCACGGGGCCGCACTGCGACCCCACGGCCCTCACCCTGCTCCAGCAGGACCAGGTGGGAGGGCTGGAGGTGTTCGCGGACGGCAAGTGGCAATCCATCAGCCCCGAGCGGGACACGTTGGTCGTCAACATCGGGGATACTTTCGTGGTAACTAACTCTCTAGCTGTTTTATCTACACGTTCTCTAACTGACATGTGGACCATACGAAAACACATATGCACCTTTGTTTTTAACACGACTCGTATGTGATACAAGAAAATAAGTTATAATATGCATAACATAAAAGAAACATAAATAAAATAATCCATCAAAAATTTGAAAACAACAAGCCACTGCGTGGAAGTAAGTTTGTGAATGAGCCAAAGGAAGCAAAGGACAAATAAACACCAACATGGGGGGATTTGCTTGCCAACTTGTGGATTTCTTTGTAGGTAAAGACAGGGGCGGAGCATAAGGAGGGCTCTCCCGGGCTATAGCCCGGGCTTAAATAAATAGGAAGAGCTACCATGTATATATCATGTCTAAGCTGTAGCTCAAGTGGTTGAAGGAATGGGTCTTTGTAAGAATGATCTCTGGTTCAAATCTTCTTGTGGCTGTGTGGATTTTGCATATTTTTTTTTTCATCAGCACTTAGCCCTCCCTAAAAAAAATTTCTGGCTCCGCCCTTGGGTAAAGAGATGGATGTCATGTATCTTACTTGGGACCAACACTGATCTCCTTTCCTTCCTTGTCCTTTCATATATATATATATATATATATATATATATATATATATATATATATATATATATATATATATATATCGAGTCAGAGTCCACGTGCACACCTATTGATGCTAAAAATAAATATACTGTTTCCAAAATTTGTGTATCAAATGTGTCTTTTTTCTTATAAAATTATAGACCCTTATTTCAGAAACATTCCGATTCATAGTTCACACTGTTAAATGATTTGTGTTGTGTCGTATCGATGATACTCGTAGGACACGAATGGATGTCGGTAATTTTAATTTTTGTTGTTGTTGGATGTGCAGGCGATGTCTAACGGGAAGTACAAGAGCTGCCTCCACCGCGCGGTGGTGAACAGGGACAGGGAGAGGAAGTCGATGGCGTTCTTCCTGTGTCCGAGAGCGGACAGAGTGATAAAGCCTCCCCCTGAGCTGCTGGGCGGCAGCGGCAGGCTGCTATATCCCGAGTTCCGGTGGAGGGACTTGCTGGAGTACACTCAGAAGCAGTACAGAGCAGACACCAAGACGCTCCAAAGCTTCACTCACTGGCTCTCCTCCTCTCCAGATTAATTAATTAACTCGATCGTTTGTTTTAACTAATTATTAGTTTTGGGTGAGGGTTAATTAATTGTGCCGATGCATGCTAAGAACTGTCTCGTATGATTGATCATCTTCAAAATGTAGCAGTTTAGCCTCTGGAGCATTTGGGACTTGTATCGAACATAGGTGTCTGAGTCACGTTTCCGCGATTTGAGGACACATCCGTTGAGCAGGAACCATCAAAAACTACTCACTCTAACTGCCAAACACTATATATTGCGAAACGTATTTAACAGAAATAATTCATCTTCCAATAACTATCTTAAATGCCAAAAGCTGCTATTTTGCCCACCACTGAGGTGTTCCCACGAGTCTGCGGCCACGTGGCACATTGCCATTGGCCTTCGGCCCGGGGTGTGGAGTCCGTGGCCACGTGACACATTGCCATTGGCCTTCGGCTCGGTGTGTGTCCGTGCTAGCAGGAAGGCTAATGGCTGGCCGTCATGCGGACACGAGCCAGCACAATCACCCTTCAGTGGTGGGCCAAATATTATTTTCAAATGACACGTCTCTCCCATCTTATACGGGAAGGTACGCTTACTATTACTAGTCTAAGGAATCTAACTTTTTTACTAATGAAAAAAAGGTCGAGCAGTTTTTTTTTTTTTTTTCTTTCCATCTAAAAATATGCAAATATAGGCTTATTATAGATTTATGGGCGAGACTTCTACATGTATTATATAACAAAAATGATATTTGGCTCCACCGTGCACCTGTTGTGCACATACGACACAGCATGACAGTGCCGCCGGAGCGAGCCCCTCTCATGCTCCGCCTCCCTCCCAAATGCTTGCTCCGCCGTCTCCTCCTTCTCTTCCATTGATGACTCAAATCTACCCCCTCCTACTCCTCCTTCCTGTTGCTACTCCGGACTTGGTCGCACGTGTGCATCGCGACGCGGCACTTGCCAAATAGCATGATCCATTTTCTAGTAATCGCTATGTTTGAAATTATTATTACAAGGGTTATCGGGTTCACAGTTCATGAGCATTGAGATCCGACCAAACCCGCATGTTATATAGTGGACTTCACGTATCGGTAAATGTAGCCGTACCTTGCAATTAAATTCTAAGATTTTTCTGCAAATTTGGTATATTAAGTTGACTAATTAATAATATATGCTTAATTGTTCACAAATTCTTCAGCTTTATTATTTCCTTTTCATAATGGAGATGAGTTCTCCTCACATCCCGTCCTGTTTCGTATTGGTATTAGAACTAATTAACATGGAATATCGATTAGGCCTTGGACCAGATACCTATATAGAAGGGTGATCAGAGAAGGGCTTGTCCTGAACTAGTGTACCGAGTGCACCCTTTCCGGAGCTCGCAGATAAGGTCGTAGTGGCCGCTGGCGGCGACGAGGTCGACGGGAGAGGTGTACCCAGCCTGGACTAGCACCAAGTAATTTGGGATGTGGACAGTCCCAAAGAAAAACTTAGATTGGCCTAAGTAAAAATTGGGTTAGTCTCGACTAGCACCAAGTAATGGACTGTCCTAAATAAAAAATGAAGTGCCTATATAATTTTCTAAAAGAAAACTGTAATTCCTAATGGAGCTTTTACAATGTCCATTTTTTTAAATCGACTACTAAAATTATTCATAATTTATAAGAGAAGCTATAAATTATTTTTAAAAAGTGTAATAAACTAAAAATAGTTTTGGCAATCCACCTTAAAATTTAAAAAGTTGTATATTTTTTAGCAATTGTAATTTCCTTAAAAAAAAAAGAGCAATGCTGTGCCTACAACCCCTATAACCCCAGTCGGTCACGTAGCCGGCCTCCATTGGAGGAGAGTGGGGAAGAGGTGGGGTCGGATGGGATGATGGAAGAATGGGTTATATTAAAGTTGTAAAGGGTTAGTAGTAAAATTAGTAAATAAATGAGAAGAAATATAAGGGCTTTAAGATAATTATTTCGTACACGCATCAAACGTGCTTGCTTCTATCTCATATTCAATTAGGGTAAACGGTCAATCTAAGTTGAAAAAGTAGACGTCCTCCTACAATAAACCAATCAAACTCATTCCTTTTAAAAAATATAATTTATAAACAATTAATTCTTCTTCTTCTTCATTTCTTCTTCTTCCACTCCTCTTCTCATCGAGGTATTGATTACTAAACTCTCTTGCTAAGTTTTGATTCCTGCGAGTCCGTGCAGTTACTGGTAGTGAAACTAGGGTTTGTTCTGTTGTGAATCAATCTGGCTGTTTGATTTTTCTATTTAGCTTATTTGGGGGAGAAGAGGGATTTTTTTTTCTCTTTCTACTGTTTAATTTTGTGGGAAATGGAAATTCTTCTCTCTGTGGTCTTGCTTCCTAATAGGAATCATTCCACTGAAGTAGGAGTTGGTGGGATTTTAGGTGGATGTTTGAGTGTTTAGTCCACCTAAAAAATTATCAAAGGTTGAGGATTGAGGAAGCTCAATGGCTATTTGGTATTTTACGGTTAGCTTGAAATTTTTATTTCCAAGTCATTTCTCTCTGAGCTTAGTCATGATTTGAAGTGTAAAAATCTTTTGCCCAAGCTTCGGGGCTGGCAGATTTAATAGAGTAATGGAATCAATTTGGATGCTCTTGAATTGTTCACAAGAGTAGCTAATATATAACACTAGTATATATGCACGTGCGTTGCACGTTTTTATATATTATTATTAGAAAATTGTTATAATTATTCTATTCTTCATTAAGACTACTTAGGAAGACTAAAAGACGACAATCTTAATTATTTTAAATTTATTATTATACTAACATATCATGCAAGACTATTTAGGAAGATCAAAAAACACCTCCCATAATTTCCTAGTTGTCCTTATTAACTTTAATGAATAAGTTTAATTAATAAACATATGCAAGGGTATATTTGGAAAGAAAAGTTTCACGGTGAAGCTGAACATTTCTCATTATATAATAGTATAGATATATACTCATCATTATCATCATCCAAGCCTTCTCGGCTTCTCCCATTAGAATGGGGTTGATTATGGAGCGTAAGGAAGCGTCATGAAAGAAATGACAAGGTTTTTGTGATCGGCTTACATCAACCCGTGTGTGCTGGTTCCGAATTCCTAGTCAAGGTAGTTATTAGCAGGAGAGGACAATGCAAGGTAGCTAATAGCTATATACTGATTTCAAATATCGTGCAATAGTAAATGGTAGGTTTCGGATTGTTGAAGATTATCAAGAGCTGGTGTCACAAGCTATTATCATAAGGTGATATCATAAGATGCTCACAACCTATTTGTTAACTTAGATGTTGAAAAGTGCTCCACAAAGCAATAAACTGTTTTTTAGTAACATGGTTTTCAGTGCTAAAATTATTGAAAATAGCCAAATGGAACATGTATTAGTAAAAAGTTAAATGTGATAAAATAAAATTTTGGAAAAAAAACTGAAGGGTATTTTTGAGAAAATCACATGTTAAGTTGAACTACCTTTTGAAACCATGTTTCGGAGTATCAGTTGAAACCAATATGGTAAATACCGAATTTAAAACAACCGAAAACTCCCCAGAACTGCCTATACTTATAGTAAGGACCCAATATTGATATTGCGGCTATAGGAATGGAACCAAGATTCAATGATGAGGGGGCCAAAGCTTAAACCAGGGACCAATTAATGAACGTTTTCAAAACTTAACTCTGTGTGTGTGTGTGTGTGTTGTGGGGAGGGGGAAGGGTGGGGTTGGGGCCTGGGGGGTGGGAGAGGAGACTAAATAACTAAAAGTTTCAAAATTATCCCTAAGAACATTTTCAAAAGTTACCCCCAAGGCCATTCATTCGGTCCACATTGACTGTGAACCTTGTTTGAAGTCAACCTCTTCCAATATGTTTTCAAAAACATAAATAGAAGTAGTTTTTACCAAACACATTTTCAAAAGTTTGGTAGTAGACTTCGCATTTTCCTCTTCAGCACCCAGACAGTATCGAGAAAAAAAGAAGTAGAGAACAAGAAAGAAAAATAAGAAGGGAAATCACTTTGGACACGAGCATGGATTACTTTAGTAGATAGATCTTCAATGTAATAGTTCTACTGAAGGACTATTTTGCTGCTGCTGTTTCACTCTTGACATCTTCATTCTTCTCCGCTTCAGCACCCAGGACTGCCAGGGACCTGGCAGTCCTACACTTAAGTAGGACTGCCAGGACCCTGATAGTCCTAATTGAAACTTGCTGTCAGCAAGTTTCAATTAGGACTGTCAGGGTCCTGGCAGTCCTACTGGTCCTGGCAGTCCTAATTGAAACTTGCTGTCAGCAAGTTTCAATTAGGACTGTCAGGGTCCTGGCAGTCCTACTTAAGTGTAGGACTGCCAGGTCCCTGGCAGTCCTACTTAAGTGTAGGACTGCCAGGTCCCTGGCAGTCCTACCCCTGACAGTATTTTTTTAATAGTTCAGAGCTAAGAAAATGCATTGGGTATTTTTTTACACTTGTTTAGCAAAATCAGCTTGTTCAGTCCACCTAGCTTGGCCAGGCTCGTATTGACTAAACATTTTTTCGAAATGCAACAGTACATTACAGACAAGCTTTGCTAAGGCAGTCTCCTTACTCAGCTGATTTAGGAGGTTTGTCATGGTGGACAGATGGTCCTTTTTAAATGGGTTAAAACATATGGGTTCCAACTTTGACGAAATAAGGTTCAAAACCAATTTCATACACATGTAAAATTGGAAAAGAGCAAGAAGCAGGCATCATCTATATAATTACACCTTCTTCCGAAGGGGCCTGGTTGTAGGCATGCCAGCAATCATAGGTAGTCTTGGAGATATCCAATGTTTGGACCAGATTTAAGGATTTGAGCATAACAGAACATATGAAGCTGTTATTCTTTGGAAGACGATCCCCAAAGGCAACTGATAAGAGAAGTGCTTAAATCCAAGAAGTTTTTTTACCTTAAAAAATTAATATTGAAAAGAATACAACAATAATATGTTAAAAGAGTGATTACCTATTTGCAGCCTCCTCAGACATGAATTCAATAAATGCAAAGCCCTTGCAAATAGGATCCCTAGTCTTACGATTCCCAGAAACTGACGGGCTTATATTAACAATACCAGAAAATCCCTTAAAAGTAGCCTGTAGATCCCTGTGTATGTTCTTTTTCCGCTTCAGCACCCAAGACTGCTAGGGACCTGGCAGTCCTACACTTAAGTAGGACTGCTAGGGACCTGGCAGTCCTACACTTAAGTAGGACTGCCAGGACCCTGACAGTCCTAAATGAAACTTGTTGTGACAGCAAGTTTCATTTAGGACTGCCAGGGTCCTGGCAGTCCTACTTAAGTGTAGGACTGCCAGGTCCCTGACAGTCCTACCCCTGGCAGTCCTACTTCAGAGCTCTGGGATGGTGAGATTTGAGCTCCCCGTGAAATCTGAAGTCGGGTTAATAAGATACATTAGGACTGTCAGGCCTATGGCAGTCCAAATGTAAAGTAGGACTGCCACAGTCCCTGCAGTCCTCAAGAGGACTGCAGGGACTGTGGCAGTCCTACTTTACATTAGGACTGCCATAGGCCTGGCAGTCCTACTGCACTCAAACCCGACTGTATCAGCCGAACAGCCAAAACGAGATGCTCGTTTGTCGTCTTCTAGGGTTAGGGTTTCAAGAAAAAATGTGGGTTTGTCGTATTCGAAAATTTCTTTCATGAACCCTAAAGAGATTCTAAACCTAATTTATCAAAACTATTTAGAGAATTAAAATTATTCTAGGATTTTGAATAGAATGTAGAAAATTCTTGAAGAAATTAGGGAAGAACGTTCCTAGATTCCGGTTGCTTCGACTTGCGTGTCATCTCTTCGAATTTAGGAATGTTGTTGAAGAAATCTTGGTGGAGGAATTGGGAGTGGAGTGGTGGAGGAGAAGAAATTAGGGTTTTGGAAGAGGGAGAAGGAGAGTTTTTTTTTTTTTTTGGTGGAGAGAGAGTGTAGAATGGGTTATGAGAAGGAATGAAGGTTTGGGGGGTTGGACTGCCCCCTAGCAAAATGTGGGTGCCCCATAGCAAATTTTTTACCTTCTTGGGCTGCCCCCAAGTAAGGGTTGTCCCCTAGTAAAAATGATGGTGCTCTTAGAAAAAACCAAATATAAGGGCTTTAAGATAATTATTTCGTACACGCATCAAACGTACTTGCTTCTATCTCGTATTCAAAGCTAAAAGGGTAAACGGTCAATCTAAGTTGAAAAAGTAGACGTCCTCCTACAATAAACCAATCAAACTCATTCCTTTAAAAAAATATAATTTATAAACAATTAATTCTTCTTCATTTCTTCTTCTTCCACTCCTCTTCTCGTCGAGGTATTGATTACTAAACTCTCTTGCTAAGTTTTGATTCCTGCGAGTCCTTGCAGTTACTGGTAGTGAAACTAGGGTTTGTTCTGTTGTGAATCAATCTGGCTGTTTGATTTTTCTATTTAGCTTATTTGGGGGAGAAGAGGGATTTTTTTCCCCTCTTTCTACTGTTTAATTTTGTGGGAAATGGAAATTCTTCTCTCTGTGGTCTTGCTTCCAAATAGGAATCATTCCACTGAAGTAGGAGTTGGTGGGATTTTAGATGGATGTTTGAGTGTTTAGTCCACCTAAAAAATTATCAAAGGTTAAGGATTGAGGAAGCTCAATGGCTATTTGGTATTTTACGGTTAGATTGAAATTTTTATTTCCAAGTCATTTCTCTCTGAGCTTAGTCATGATTTGAAGTGTAAAAATCGTTTGCCCAAGCTTGGAAGCTGGCAGATTGAATAGAGTAATGGAATCAATTTGGATGCTCTTGAATTGTTCACAAGAGTAGCTAATATATAACACTAGTATTTATGCACGTGCGTTGCACGTTTTTATAGATTATTATTAGAAAATTGTTATAATGATTCTAATATTTATTAAGACTACTTAGGAAGACTAAAAGACGACAATCTTAATTATTTTAAATTTATTATTAATTAACATATCATGCAAGACTATTTAGGAAGATCAAAAACACCTCCCGTAATTTCTTAGTTGTCCTTATTAACTTTAATGAATAAGTTTAATTAATAAACATATGCAAGGGTATATTTGGAAAGAAAATTTTCACGGTGAAGCTCAACCTTTCTCATTATATAATAGTATAGATATATACTCATTATTATCATCATCTGGCTTCTCCCATTAGAATGGGGTTGATTGTGGAGCGTAAGGAAGCTTCGTAAAAGAAATGACAAGGTTTTTGTGATCGGCTTACGTCAACCGCCTGTGCTGGTGGCAAATTCCTAGTCAAGGTAGCTCTATAAGCAGGAGAGGACCATGCAAGGTAGCTAATAGCTATATACTGATTCAAATATAATGCAATAGTAAATGGTAGGTTTCGGATTGTTTAAGATTATCAAGAGCTGGTGTCACAAGCTATTCTCGTAAGGTGATGTCATAAGATGCTCACAGCCTGTTTGTTAACTTGATGTTGAAAAGTGCTCCACAAAGCAATAAACTGTTTCTTAGTAACATGGTTTTCAGTGCTAAAATTATTGAAAATAGCCAAATGAAACATGTATTAGTAAAAAGTTGAATGTGATAAAATAAAATTTTGGAAAAAAAACTGAAGGGTATTTTTTAGAAAATCACATGCTAAGTTGAACTACCTTTTGAAACCATGTTTCGGAGTATTAGTTGAAACCATTATGGTAAATACCGAATTTAAAACAACCGAAAACTCCCCAGAACTGCCTATACTTATAGTAACGGCCCAATATTGATATTGCGGTTATAGGAATGGAACCAAGATTCAATGATGAGGGTGCCAAAGCTTAAACCAGGGACCAATTAGTGAATGTTTTCAAAACTTAACTCTGTGCGTGTGTTGGGGGAGGGGGAAGGGTGGGGTTGGGGGGTGGGAGAGTAGACTAAATAACTAAAATTTTCAAAATTATCCCTGAGAACATTTTCAAAAGTTACCCCCAAGGCCATTCATTAGGTCCGCAATGACTGTGAACCTTGTTTGAAGTCAACCTCTTCCATGTCTAAAAAAATAATAATAAGAACAATATGTTTTCAAAAACTTAAGTAGAAGTAGTTTTTCCCAAACACATTTATGTATTACTTTCCAAAAAATAGCAACAAAAAAATTCATAAGATGTACCAAAGCCAGACTAAGCATAGTATGGGGATGTTGGTTGACCTAATTCACGATCAAGTTCTGTTAAGAACTAATAAGGGATTTAGTCCCACATTGGAAAAATTTAGTATGAAGAGGAGCTAGACTCCCCATAAATAGTGGAGTAGCCAATCAATAAAAATACAACAATTATTCTCTACATGGTATCAGAGCCATAACCACAAATTTTTTTTTCAACCCGCCCAAAGCCAACCCCCCTGCCCCGACTCCCCCTGCCCCGACAACCACCCCCCTGGCCCCGCCGCCGACGCCCCCTGCCGCCGACAACAACCCCCTTGCTGCCCCCCCCCCCCCCCCCCCAAGCCGACGCCCCCCCTGCCCCCAACGCCTCCCCTGTCCCCGCCGCCCCCCCTGTTGTCCCCGACCCCCCCTTTGCTGACCCCGCCGCCCCCCTGCCCCCCCCAACGACGCCACCCCCCCTGCCCCCCCAACGACGCCAACCCCCCCCCCGACGCCCCCCCTCTCTCTTCCAACCACATCTGCGGCCGACCCCCCTCCCCCCACAAACCCTAATTTGCGGCACGATTATGTGGACGATTATTCGAAGACGGATGGCTGTCAAATATTTTATTTGCACCTTCTGTTCCTAGATTACGTCATCCGGAACTACAAATGCTTTATTTGTATTCTGTTCTTGATCTGCAAATTAGGATCTACATGCGTGCGCCAGTGTTGGCCACGTTAGCAGCGCTTTCGTAAGGTCTCTGTTGGAGACTTTACATAAAGACGAAGACGACGAAGCCGACGAAGACGACGACGACGACGAAGCCGACGAAGACGACGCCGACGACGAAGCCGACGAAGACGACGCCGACGACGAAGCCGACGAAGACGACGACGACGACGAATCACAGTTAAAAACGCCATGGATTCGATCAGTGGTAAACTGACAACAGAAGAGATGAAGGCCTTGGTTGATGATATTTTATCAAAAAGATTAACCGAGGCAACCCCACGTGTGATCCATATTGATGTGGATCCGTCACCCTACAAAATAGGAAAGCTGGACAAGCTGGAGACGAAGTTGGAAGGAACATCCAACTACTTGAAGTGGTCACGGCAGGCACTGCGGACGCTCAAGGGACGAGGCTTGGTTGGCTACGTCAATGGCCAAACCAAGGCGCCAGATGATCCCTCCTCAAAGGAGTTTGCTATTTGGGAAATTGTCAACAATGTTGTGGCCGGATGGTTGACAGCCTCCTTGGCCGACCAGGTATCGGGCAATGTAGAGGCGATGGAGGCTGCTGCTGATATATGACGGACTTTGAAGGATATGTACTCCGGCTCAGGCAATCCTATGCGAGTCTTCCAACTGCAGGATGAACTTGATAGGGTGGCCCAGGACGACCATACCATCTCTGAGTACGCCGCACTGTTGAAGAAATACTGGTCTGATCTGGATCACTATGATCCTCTTGGGATGGAAGATGCACAAGTCGAACCAGCATTTGCGAAACATTTCCAAAAGTTCTTGGATTATATTTCGCGACAACGGATGATGAAGTTCTCGAAGGGTCTTAACCCTGCGTTTGAGTATAGAAGGAATGTACTCCTAGCACAGTCCATGCTTCCAACCTTGGAAGACGCCATAGCTGCCATGGCACAAGAAGAGGCTCGGTTGAAATTGATGCCCAACAAGGGCTCTTTCCAGGGGGAGCAAGCCGTTGTTGACAAGTCTGCTCTTGCCGCCTTCAATCAGCCTCCCTCTGTGGCCGGTGTTTATCACAACTGTGGTGACTCAGGACATTACATCAGATTTTGTCCAAAATCCCTGTCGAGTGATCGTGGACGGGGTCGCGGAGGACGTCGAGGTGGTAGAGGCGGTTATGTTCCTAGAAGGAGAAATTATTCTGGCGGCCACAAAGCAAATCTGACGGAAGAAGGGGGCGAACATCACCTGGCTGAGTTAACCCCTCTTGAGAAGGAGTTCCTCGCGAGGTTACGCAGCACGAAGATGGGTTCGGACGGCAGTCATGGGACGTCATCTTCCTCGGGGGATCACATCACTTGCTTTGCCCAGACCAGCACAGGTATTCCTGCGCGTGCTCTTGCGGCAGCTGTCTACCAACCAGGTTGGATTATGGACTCTAGGACATCTCGCCATGTTATGGGGTCCCGCGGTGAGTTCCAGGACTACACTCACCTACCGACGCCGGAGAGCATTCAGACTGCTGATGGTAACTCCAGCCCTGTCATGGGTAAAGGCACTGTCGCATGCACCCCTTCTCTCACTCTCACCAATGTGTTACATGCTCCGTCTTTTTCTGTCAATCTTCTTTCTATTAGTGCCATTATTCTTGATCTTAACTGTACAGTTTCCTTTGACATTCCTACGGTGACTTTTCAGGAGAAGGGGACAGGACGCCGACTAGGGACTGACACATGGCATAAGGGGCTGTGGTACTTGGACATGACTGGACTGGACAACATATTGACATCTCTGGTAGCAGACACACCACCTGAAGATTCACGGCGCAGTGTAGAAGATGAATTGCTACTCCACCACCAGCGTGTCGGTCATTCTTTTTTTAAAATTATTAGTCGACTGTATCCGTCCTTATACCAAAGGGCTAATAAAGAGAAGTTATTTTGTAATGCCTGTGAGTTGGGTAAACATACCAGAAGCACGTATGTGAGTTCAAGACATCGAAGTTTAGCTGCTTTTGATATGATACATTCGGACGTATGGGGCCATTGTCCTACAACCGGTATTAACGGTTTTCGATGGTTCGTCACTTTTATTGATTGTCATACTCGCGTGACATGGGTCTACCTTATGAAGAATAAAAGTGACGTCTTTGAGGCGTTTCGCGACTTTCATCGCCGGGTAGAAACACAATATGGCACTAAAATTAAGTGCTTACGGTCTGACAATGGGACGGAGTATACAAATAAGCAGGTTGCTGAGTATTTATCCACTCATGGAATACTACACCAAACTTCATGTGCCTACACACCGGCACAAAATGGTGTGGCCGAACGGAAGAACAGACACCTGCTGGAGGTCGCACGGACGATGATGCTGGCTATGAATGTCCCGAAACACTTATGGGGGCAGGCGGTGTTAACGGCCTCTTATCTCATCAACAGAATACCATCTCAGGTATTGGACTGGAAGACACCGTTGGAGATGTTTACTGGTGCAACCACGTACACTGTTCCACCGAAAGTATTTGGATGTGTATGTTTTGTCCAAGATAATAGGTCAGACGTTGGCAAACTGGATCCAAGAGCGGTTAAATGTGTCTTTGTCGGGTACACGACAACTCAGAAGGGATACGCATGTTGGAGCCCAGTTGAGCGGAAGATGTTTGTAAGCATGGATGTTACATTCAGAGAACTGGAACCATATTATGCTTCGGATGACGGTTCGGCGTTTGGTGACACACCTAACACAGAGGGTGTTAGATGTGAGGGGGAGAACATAAGCCCATCTGTGGTAGTCGGATCGATCCCATGTCCGGTCGTAGAAAACTGGACGAAAGGGGGAGAAAGCAGTGACTCCGATACAGAAGATGAAGAAGATTCATATGTTAAACAGGGGGAGCAGCAGACAATGGAAAAGGAGCTCCAGGTCTATAGAAGGAGACAACAAAAGTCCAGTACTGTGCCTGTACCGTGCCCTGTGCCTACTGTACCAAGTCCCTCGTCTACTCCTGCTCCAACTCTTGAAGATGTTGCCCCCGCACAGAATCAATCTGATTCTGATGCGGATCTCTCTGACTCTGATGGTATAATCTCTCCACCACCTATTGCTCCCTTAAGGAGATCTTCTCGCATCAATGCGGGTAAGGCTCCTAGTCGTTTTGATGATTATGAACATGATATTGCCAACTACCTGTCTTATTTTAACATTTTTTCGAATTATCGAGCCTTCATTGCATCATTAGACTCTACTTTGTTGCCCAAAAGTTGGCAGGAAGCAAAGAAAGATCCAAGGTGGAAAGCTGCAATGATGGAAGAACTTGGGGCACTGGAGAAAAATAAGACGTGGGAGCTGGTTCCATTACCCAAAGGGAAGAAAACTGTGGGATGCAAATGGGTGTACACAATAAATGAGACGTCAGAAAGAAATGTGGAACGATACAAGGCGAGGTTGGTTACAAAGGGATACACACAATCATATGTCATCGACTATGATGAGACGTTTGCTCCAGTAGCGAAAATGAGCACCATAAGAACTCTGGTCTCCATTGCAGCAAACTATGGGTAGAAGCTATACCAATTAGATGTGAAGAATGCCTTTCTCCATAGGGACCTACAAGAAGAAGTGTACATGGAACTCCCGCCAGGGTGCTACGCTACAGAATCAGACGGAGGGACGTCGCATGGAAAAGTGTGCAAACTAAAGAAGTCGCTATATGGGCTCAAGCAATCTCCTCGAGCTTGGTTTGGCAGATTCAGAAAGACTGTTACAGGCATGGGATACCATCAAGCAAATGCAGATCATACGGTCTTTCTTCAGCATGCAAGAGGCCACATCACTATACTTGCTGTATACGTGGATGATATAGTAATCACAGGTAATGATGAAGTCGAGATCGCTAAGCTGAAGTCAAAACTCGCGAAGGAGTTTGAAGTGAAGGATTTAGGAGCAATGAGGTACTTTCTAGGTATCGAGGTGTGTGAAGGCGAACAAGAAATTGTTCTCTCACAGAGAAAATACACACTAGATCTGCTGAAGGAGACAGGGATGCTGGGATGCAAAGTAACAGTCACTCCAATTGACCAGAAGTGCAAGTTGGGAGCAGAAGCAGGAGAGCCAGTTGATCGTGAAAGATATCAACGACTTGTAGGGAGATTGATTTATCTGGGGCACACTCGCCCTGATATCTCATTTTGCGGTGAGTGTAGTAAGCCGCTACATGCATGATCCAAGAACGGGTCATATGAATGCAGTATTTCAGATCTTGAGATATCTGAAAGGGACGTCGGAAAAAGGGCTTTGGTTCAAGAAGAATAGATGTATAGAAGTTGAGGGATACTGCGATGCAGACTGGGCGAGCTGTATAGACGATAGAAGGTCTACCACGGGATATTGTGTCTTTGTAGGAGGAAACTTGGTTTCATGGAGAAGCAAGAAACAGTCAGTGGTAGCACGATCTACAACTGAAGCAGAATACAGAGCAATGACTTTAGGAGTGTCGGAATTGCTGTGGGTGAAAGCGTTGCTGACAGAGTTGAAGCTGGACAAGTGAGCACCGTTACGTCTTCTGAGCGATAGTCAAGCTGCAATAAGTATAGCTAACAATCCAGTTCAGTACGACAGAACGAAGCACATCGAGATCGATCGATTTTTCATCAAAGAGAAGCTGGAACAAGGGATACTGAAGATTGATCATGTTCGCTCAGAAGAACAAGTGGCAGACTGTTTGACTAAGGGTCTTAGTTCATTAAGTCTGTCGAAGCTATGTAACAAGATAGGAATGATTAATATCTATCGCCCATCTTGAGGGGGAGTGTTAAGAACTAATAAAGGATTTAGTCCCACATTGGAAAAATGTAGTATGAAGAGGAGCTAGACTCCCTATAAATAGTGGAGTAGCCAATCAATAAAAACACAACAATTATTCTCTACAAGTTCAGTATGAAACTAAATTTGATTTGAATTTAATCCGTTAGCTATAGGTCAGCAAGCATAATACAATCAACCCTTGTTAAACCAAACACCTAGACGTATCCATCTTGAGTTGGACTTTCATAAAATCCCTGTTACACTGACACCTTGTATTTTTATAATGATATTCATGAATGGAAATACAAAATTATTTAAAAGGTTCAAAGTAACAGTATCGAAATCAGTATCGGACCCTTCCTATGAGTATCGGGATTGACAGTATCGGTAGTATAGGCAGTTTCAAATCGGAGTATCCGATTTTTTGGTATCCGAAAGCGAATAATTATGAATAAATTTAGAGAATATATTTTTAGACAATTAGGCATAATTTTAAATATTTTCTGTGTTGTTTTATAGTAGTTTTGAAAATGAATCAAATAATAGTCACCCTATCTGATTGGTTTAACTGCGATACATAAGTTTTCTTTATTTACATGCTTTTACAATCTTACTATGCTTTTACCTCCTTTGTTGATTAGTCTTTTTCGATCAATTTTATTTGCCGAATTGATTGGAAAAAAAATCCATAATGTTGGTATCGGTCAGTATCGGTATCGGTCGGTACCAGATCGGGACATGCCAAACTGTTTTGGTATCGGCTGTATTGTAATGATATCGGGCGATACTGCAAACTATGATTTTTATCAGATCAAACATGATCAAGCTTTGTATTGTACTCAGTGTATCGAACTTAGCCCATAGTGTGAGCTCATATCACAACTGAACGTTACTAACAGATTTGAACAAAGTCATTCAGTTGATATCCCTAATTAAGATATCTTTTTTGCTAGACCTTCAGCCTGGAAGCATAGACACTCCAAAATAGTAAAATACACTAGGATGAGCAAAAATAGGTGTTTAATCCATGTTGACATGTCCATATTATCTCTGTCTTGTTATATTGGTGTCCATGGAGCATAGATCTTCAAGTAATACTTTTAAGCTGATAATGGTAGTAAGATTGTGAGAATCTTATCTCATTGAAATTTCTTCCTGGATTTGTTTACAGAACTACAGTTATTATATTGTAAAGAAATGGATATGAGGAATACAAGATCTTCTCACAGGTATGGTCAACAAGTATCTTTCCCTCATGGAAGTTCCAAGGATCACAGAAGCCACAACAGGCAGCTTCCTGCCTTTATACCTGATAATTTTAGTTCACTTGACCAGGTACTGATTTTAATTTATCTCCCCCTTCTGATGATCATTTAGTATTCCATGATTCTGTCACATTACAAGCTCACTTTGTATACAGTTTCATCCAATGATTCAAGAAATACAAGGATATGTAACTTTTAGCTGATCCCCTTGTAGTAGCAGTGGCCAACATTACAATACTCCTTTACTATTTTCGACTATCCAGTTGATCCTTAAATCTAAGTCCAAAGATGCATGCCCATGGATTTAGACCTGTGTACTTCACATTGTAACTCCCTTGATCATAACATCTCAATTCTCATGCAAAGATTTCAAAAGATTGTGCCCAATACATGTATATGTCCAACAATTTTGTGCTTCTTCATATGTATCTAGCAAAAATCAGGAGGAGAGTCGGCAATGTTTTGCCCCATGCCTATGAAAAGAGATGATTGTTATCTACTGAACACAGCCACAACACAAGAGAGTAACACAGTGCATTGACTACTGCTTCACCTAGTAGCAAAATAGGTTATCCTGGATTGTTCTTATGTGTCAATTTTTAGGCTCATTTTGGGGTTGTTTAATATTTGATAATCCATTCGTAGGCATTCTTGACATGATCTAGCATCAACATTTACTTGGCACATAAAGCAATGTAGATCCTTGAATTCACCTCATACTCATCATCATCAACTGCAAAGACATTCTCCAATCAGAGCAGGATTGTGTATAGAGCATGTGAAAGCTTCATAAAGGAATTGACATTTCTTACGACTGACTATCAACCTAAAGTCAACCCTATGTGTTAGTGACGAATTTCTTCCCAAAGTAAAAGATGTTAGAAAGAGCCTTGAAATTCATCACACTGTGCTATTAAATTAATTTACTCTTTTGTATAAATTTATCTGCTGATAAATATGTCTTCTTTCTGGTAATAATGTGAATGACATTCATTCATTCTTTTTGCTCTTTGGCATAAGTGCCATAGATATGAAGCGATTCCCTATAGCAAATTGCGTCATCTTACCTCTTCATCCAGAGTCTTTATTTTCTAGGATAAATTGGAGGGTGCTCCTTGGTTACATAAGCTTAAGCTGCATAGTCAAAATGTAAGTCTACCTACCAGTCAACTGACCTTATAGGTTTTATGGCATGGTCTACCATGGGTTGACGTCAAGTTGATGGTTGGCTACAATTTTTTTTTTTTTTTGTTAATTCTTTCATGGGGCTTTCATATTCTCCATTGCTGATCCTATTATGATGAGAAGGGTTGGATGATGATGATGAGGATCCTGGGATTGATGACAAACCTCTTGAAATTTATCCACGTATGCTCTAATAAATTAATGAAAACTTTTTCATACTACCATATCTGCTGATGTTTTTGATCGTTTTTTTATGGACGTTGTACCAACGATGAAGAAGAAGAATCACAAAGACACAAGATTTAACATGGTTCAGAGATATGTATTCTCCTATGTCCATGACCGGACACAAGTTATTTTATTATTTAGAGAGAGAGTTACAATTACAAGAGATTGAAGCCCTATTTATAGCAAGACATTAGGACCACTGACTTCAGTATATTTACCTAACTACCCAAAAAATAAAAATATATTTACCTAACCACCCCTGTAATTGATGTACTGACCGAGCTCATTTTATTCCTGTACGGACACCAATACATTTTTTTTGACTGTTTGTGATGAATATTTTTAGAACTTTATAGTAGGGAATCTAATCAAACTTCCACGATCTCTAACACATCTTTGATTTGATGGTAATCCTTCTCTCTAATTGATCTTGATACATTTTGACTGTTTGTGATGAATGCTTTTAAATTTTAGGTGACTTGTGCATTAAGAGAATCTGGCCTTGAATCATCCAATCTTATCCTTGGAATTGACTTCACAAAAAGTAATGAATGGTCAGGTAATAAATTGGAACTCAAAATTCCTAAAGATAAATACTTTGCTTTGCTTCCAAGTTCTTAGGCTGATTTCACCTTTCTCTTTCTCTTTGAAGAAATTGACATAACTTAGTGCAGGCAGGCATTCATTTAGAAGGAAATCTCTTCATGCAATCAGTGACAAACCTAACCCATATGAGCAAGCTATTTCCATCATTGGGCGCACACTCTCTCCTTTTGACGAGGACAATTTGATACCGTGTTTTGGATTTGGTGATGGTTGGTACCTTCTTTTGTCCATTCTACTCCCATTTGGAGTTTATTAAGTTACTTATGTTCACTTACATAATTGCTCTTTCTTGTACAGCATCTACACGTGATCAATATGTCTTCAGCTTTTTTGGTGATCACCGACCTTGTCGTGGTTTTGAGGAGGTTCTTTCACGATATCGAGAAATCATTCCGCATCTTAACCTCTCAGGTTTATCAATTTTCTTTTTATGTTCCTTCCATAGGCTTTTATAAGAGAAACCATTTGGCTTCAATAAAAAACTTGTGGGTCTAAATTATAGTTACTTACACACCAATATTCGAATGTTTTAAAAATATTAATTGAATCATAATGCATCTTATCATTTCATCAAAAGAAATTTGCCAAAAGTCTTGGCCTCTGTCTGTTTTTGTGTGTGGTTAATTTGCATTTAAGTACCATGATCTTTCCCCTATTATCACTTTAATACTGTGAACTTTATTTTTGGTTGCATTAATACGTGGGCATTGCAAGTTTATTGCACTTTGACACCTTCCATTAGTCCCAAGTCAGACTTAATGGGCACGTGCTTTGCACGTGACTAATTAGGACCGATCTACTCAATCTCTTTAGTTGTCTCTCAACTTGAAGTGAGGTTGACATGTTGGACCAACCATTCCGCCACACATTGACTAGAATGCAAAACTTGTACTCATCTCTGCTTTGAAACAATCAGAAGTCATGGTAGAGTAACAATTTTTGTTTTATTTAATTGTCCAAAATGAACACCGTCTGTTATGTACAAAATCAACTTCTTTAAGTCTTATTTGTTACTAAAATGTCCCCATTTTCTAATCACTCTTTTACTCAATGGATCTTTCCTTGAATCTGCAAGTCATACAATGTAACAACTAACAAGTCATGCATTGTCTTGCGGTTGAGTCCTAGAATTTTTCTAAATAAAAAAATGGCATCCATAAATTTTGTCTCTGCTATGACCTGGGGTGTAAGTCATTTTCTAATCCAGCATAATATACTAATAATACTATGGATAATGAGGCGGACATTTCGGAATAGTAACTTGTGTTGTCAATGTTTATATGATCGTGTGACTCATCCTTCCTCTTCAAAATTAATGTGCAGGTCCAACTTCATTTGCTCCACTAATTCGTGCTGCAATAGATATTGTTGGGAGGAATAATGGGCAATATCACGTCCTTGTCATTATTGCTGATGGGCAGGTTAGGATATTCACATCATAAGATATTTTCTCTAAACATGGGATATTAACATATTTTTCCTAGTGACAAATTCAGGTTACCAGGAACCCAGATATACCAAAAGGAAGTCTCAGCCCACAAGAACAAGCAACTGTACAAGCTATAGTAGATGCAAGGTAGAAAAATGAAATGATAGTATCCCTAATTTTTTCTTGCTGCTTAATTCTGAAGCACTTCTACTATTCAGCTATTTTCCTCTTTCAATCATTATGATTGGGGTGGGTGATGGACCATGGGATGCCATGCAACAGTTTGATGATTGCATTCCTCAACGGGCATTTGATAACTTTCAGGTAATGCTAAACCTAATATCACCGCATTTGAGAAGGAACTTTTGTGAACTTTGTAAAATAGCTCATGTATGTCCATATAAGACACTTTTCGTATACTATGGGCGAAGTAGTAATGCAGTTGTGCTACTGGCTTGAGTAACTTGTGTTTCTGAAACAGACATACAGTACAAGCTACATTCTCCGTTTATCATAATATATATTGATAATGAAATGGCAGTTCCCCCAGTGGAAGCATTAGATAGTTAAGATATCATTATATATGAATATTTGATGAAGATTCTAGGCATCCGGAACCAGTTTTCATTGAAGGCAATATGTTAGTCTTGAAAACGAGTTCCTATGAGTTTCCCCTCCAATTTATTTATAGTAAGGGAGTTACCCAACTCGAGTTCGCTGCCAAATCAGTCCAGTAATTGTTCCTTATATTATGCTGGTAGCTCCCTATGTTCCATTGACACACACAGTGGCATGACACAACCATAGGGTCAATGACACAGATCTTGGAAAGGATACATTGTTCCATATTGTATATTTGATTTGTTCCATTTTCTGGGATTTGTGCTATTGCAGTTTGTGAACTTCACAAAGGTCATGTCAGCCAACATGGAAGCGACGAAAAAAGAGGCCGCGTTTGCCCTTGCTGCGCTCATGGAAATTCCTTTCCAGTATAGAGCTACGCAAGGCCTGAGATCAATTGAGTATGCAATATCATTCACATCCTTTCATGACCTCTTGTAATGATTCTAGGAGTCTAGGACTACTAATCTTGAAGTTCTGGTAATTCTCCAGAAAGCAGAAAGAAACGACAGGTGGAGTGAGTATTATACCTCCTCCGCGTGAAGTAGTTGAGTGGGATAATCGAGCAGCAATTTCACATACTCCAGTAGCTATTGCTGAAACATCGGGCTATAGTGTTCCCATGGAGCAGGTATGATATTTTTCAGAATCACTTCATTTTCATATTTTTATTTGTGTATTGTCATAAGCTTCATTTTTGCTTTCTTTTCTAGGCGTGTCCTATTTGTTTGACGAACCATAAGGATATGGCATTTGGATGTGGTCATCTGGTAAGCTTATTTTGTGACCTATATCCTGAACATTTTTTAATGATATGTTACTAGGGTTATTTAAACTAACTACCCCTAAGTTTTGTATTTATAACACGGGATACCCCTACTTTTAAACTAATTACACTGACCATCCCCATGTTTTATGTTTATTACACGGGGTATCCCTACTTTGAGATAAAAATAAAAAAAGTTATAACACTACCTACCTCTATTTTTAATTTTTCTTCTAAAGGGAGGGGTGGTCAGTGTAATTAGTTTAAAAGTAGGGGTAATCCGTGTTATAAACCCAAAACTTAGGGATAGTTAGTGTAAATAATCCTATGTTACTGTCTTATATATGATAGACTTACGGCAATTGGGTAGTCTGGAAACATCAATAGTACACATGATTGATTCAGAGAGAGCCACCGTGAAACCATTTTGTTTATTGGGCAGCTTTAGTGCTAAATACTTGTCCCAACTTTTTAAACTAAATATTATTTCTATATCTATACAATATACAATAGTAAAAGTTGAGGTTTCACCGTGAAAGTTTTTTTTCCCCCAAAAATGCCTTTACCATTAAAATTGTTCATTAAATTTAACGTGGATAGTTAGGTAATTACGTTTAGGAAAATAAATTAAGGGGTTTGTTCTTTGCTCTTCCCAAATAGTAAAAGATTAAGGGATTATTGTTTGCTCTTCCCAAGTAGTATGAAATACGTGCAACTCACGTGCATATATACTAGTTTAATTTAGTGAAAATGGTTCAAGAGCTAGCACGTCATTGGGGAGTTAATTTAGTGAAGGATAATGATTTAATGAATCACTTCATTTCTGCAATATTCAAGCAACAATATGTTTTTCCTCGGCAGTAAAGTTTACTTTATTCTTTTTTCCTCCTGTTCAGACATGCAAGGAGTGTGGTCCAACATTGTCGACATGCCCCTTGTGTCGAGCACCCATAACCACTCGTGTGAGGTTGTTTGGTTAGTCGCGCCAACTGCTGAAGTGGTACGTAGCTGGTGTCATTTTTGTACGTAGCCGACTCCTATCCTATACGCATTTGGTCTGCGGAATCACGGCCCTGGAAAAGGAAATTGATTCATTTTCTGTGTTTGGATGTCAAAGGAAATGAACAGGAAAGGAAAATGATTTCCAAGTGAAAGAAAGGGGGGGATGGATTCACTTTCTCACCCTTTAATTATTCACTTTTCCTTCCAATTCGGATCTTTCTAAACACCGGAAAAGAAAAATTAATGAAAATTGTAATTTCTCAAAGCAAAGTAAATAAGAAATAATTGATTTCCTTTTCTTTCCGCGAACCAAACTAGGCAAGTATAAAACTATGGTGGCTCTCTCACTCACTGGCTCTTTTCTTTACAGCTGACAAAGCTTGCGATAATCCCCTGCGGCCTGGAGAAGTGGTTGCAAGGAGTTGAACCTCTGAATCTGGGTCTTGGTGACTTCAAGATTTCAAAGCACGTCGGATTTGTAAAATAAACAGATAGGCTGTTAGAATAGTTTGTCCTATGGCTTAAAAAATAGTTTGATTTATGAAGTGTAATAGTTTGTTTTATAAAATTTTAGGTGGTTGATGAAATGTTAAAGATCCGAACAATCTTCCATGAATCATGTAGATGTATTCTGAGTTTGGTCTTTCACTTTCGAATAGATGCTGATGTACAAGAATGTTAAAGCCCGAAAATGGTTCATTACCATTTGTATGCTGAATAATAATGATGATGATGTATGATTTACCTCTATTCAGCTAGAGTAAAATAATGTGATTTTGGTACTACGTGAATCGCTAATATTTCAAAAAAAAATGTGATTCTGGTAGTAGAGTATGTTGCCATCACTATGACTTCTCATATATGTTACAGAGAGCCGGTCAAGGATAAGTTCGATAAGACTCTGGGCTTGGGCAACCCTCCTCTCTTTAATGCAACCCTTTATTGGTCCAACAAGATTGGGATCACGGATGACCCTCTAGGACTGACCCACAACTAAGCTAATAGGAGAAGTGCATAAGGTGTTAGGCTTAAAAGAGTGTTGTATTTTTCAAAAAAAAAAAAGTGACAACAAAAAAACAGCCTCCCATATGATGTTATAAGTTGTCCCAAATTTGATCGGACTGTTGAAAAGAAGCAGCTACAGTTATCCCAAGTATGATTTAGAAGTTTTCTAGACACGGTTTGGTATTGTTGTTGCTTTTCAAAACAACAGCCTTCACCTTACCAAAAGCTGCCTTAAAATGAAAAGTGTTTCTGCTAAGCTTTTTGAAAAGCATATCCAAAAACTGTTTGGTACCAACTTTTATTAAAAATATTCTAAAGTCGGTTCAATATACTGCAAAAAAGAGGCACATGTGAACTTTTTGTCTGATCCGCAGGAGGGAAGATCGACACTCAGACTGGATGTTTTGGTTTAGAGGTGGATAGGGAAGAAACATGCATGTGTGGACCTAACATGAGTTTTCCCACTAGAGAGCGGAGGTTTTATTGTGGGACAAGCTGCTCTCAAAGTGGCCTCAGCCAAAGTGTCCAAACACGAGAAAGCGTGCACCGACAATCAGTACGTTTTTATTTCGTTCGCATTTGACACGTTTGGTTTTCTAGCACCAGACGCTGTGGAGCTTCTTAAGAGAGAAAAAGTTATGCACAGTAATGTCATGCCTCCCAGGTTTATGGATGTAGTGTTTAAGAGGATTGGTTTTGCCATCCAAAAATGGCTGGCGGTGCAGCTTGTTGTCCGCTTGCCATCTATTTCGGTGTAATCTTTCTCTCTTAACATATTTAATAAAATTGTAAGAGTGAAAAAAATATATTGAAACATGAAAATAGTTTGGAAGAGGAAGAAGAATGCTACAGATGAGACCTCCCCAAACCCTAACCCTAATCTTCCTTTCTTCGAAAGAGTAAAGGAAGAGGAATTGATTGGGGAAGACGAGAAGAACGGGGTCGGCGGAGAAGACCCACCTCCAGATTCTGGAGACCACGACCAGGAGAAGAAGCTCGCCGAGACGCTCGAATCCGAAGGAGTCCGGCTCGCCGAGGTCGATTTCCCTTTGATCCTTTCTTTCTCCTTTCCGAATGATTCAGTTAGCTAGGGTTTGCAAATGCTATTAAACATAGGTTTTGTCTCTATGATGCACGGACACGGACACGGACACGGACACGGCATTGATTTTGGAGTATATGGGCACTGTGTCATACGTGCTCGAAGCGAGACCCAGATGGCACCGATTCATTTTTCTCTCTTCAATTGCAACCCTAAAGAATTTCAGTTCCGGTTCTGGGAAAATCCTAAATATTTTGCATTCGGGTTTGACTTCTTTTAACATCTAAAATGAAAATGTCCCATTTCTTATATATATAATCAACCCTTTATTTAAATCGAAAACCCGTTTAAATGGTATAAGCAAAACCTGAATGAATTTCAGGCATTGTTGGTTGGTGTTTTACATGAATCATACCCGAATCCTAGCGAATGACAGTCCTAACTTGGAGGTCAAGGGATCCGTGGGTCGGGTGGCCTGCAAACCGGCCCGGGATCGGCTTGGTCAAATCCGGGCTGGACCGACACATGTCCGGTCAAACCCCGTAATTGCCCCGACCCACTCCCTACTTGGTCCGGACTCGGTTTCCAGTCCCCATGTTCGGTCCAGTCCGAACAACTCTCTCAACTGGTCGGACCGGGTTTCTTCCTTCAAGCCCAGCCCAGCCAAGTAGGAGGCCCGGTCCAGGCTCCCCCTTCCCCCGGTCCTGCCACCCCTTTACAAAATAGAATTAACTCGTTGGGAGGGGTTTACCATTTTAACCCCCATATAAGTATTTCTCAATTCATAAAATTGATTCATTTTTCTTAATTGACCCCTTTTTATTCTCTACTACTACTACTATTGTTATTATTCTCTACTGTTTTCATTATTATTATTATTTTAATTGTGGGACAAGACCCTTTTTTTTTAAATAAATTCAGTTGTTCCGGACCCGACCCAAATCGGCACTAACCGGGTTGGATTTGGGATTTTGGTTCATGGCCCGGCCTGGACTTTTGTTCCGGTCTGGCTCGGCCTGAACGAACCTGCTCAAAATGGGCTAGGACGGCCTGGTCCCAGCCAATCCAACAACATGACATGGAGGGTACCCCTTGGTTGCATGTTGTATGATCGAAAAAAGTAGGTAAACCCACTCTCTTGCTATTAGTTACTTTGTTAGGAAGTAAGGACCATCTTATAGAGTTGACCCACTCAAGAGGTGACCCCATTTTGAAGAATATGTGAAATTATCAAATTATTTATAAATCAAAATTTATTGAACTTGTATTACAAATGATTTTGTTATTATTCTTTCTTTTATTTCTTTATTTATTTTACATATACTACACATGTATCAAACTAGTGTTTGACCACAATAATTAAAGTACGTGTGCAAATATTTTGGGACTGGCTATTTGAATCCTGTTATTCCATTCAGCTATGGTAAGGGTCCTCCGTAAATTAAGCAAAAACCATATCCACCTTCCAAACCTCCATCCGAGCTTGTTTATAGCCTATATCGTAGCTCCTCTTAACATGTTATACATGTGCACACCACTCTTCTATAAATCGGCCTAGGGCTAGGCGTCCGGTGTCTGTCTGATGCCCACCTAGTGCCCCCGACACTAGGATATGCATGTTTTGGTGTTTTATGGACAATTGCTGCAATTTTCAGCATGATTTTTGTTTTTGTTTTGGAACCGCCTAGAACGCAATTTTCAGCAGGGTTTTTGTTTTTGTTTTGGAACCGCCTAGAACTAGGCGGCCGTCTAGGTGATCTAGGCCTCCGGTGCTCGCCCGACTTGTGCCTAGCGACTTTACTACATTGGCACGCGATGAGAGAAGTGTCAGAAGAATATATCTATCTTCAAATTCTAGTTCATGGTTATGCGAATATGTCTTCTAGTTCGTGTTATTGACTATTCAAATATATTTATGTGTATTACTTTTATCTCTCCAAATCCTTTTCCAAAGATATTTATTTCTTGTTCATGCTCACAGCAATTTGTGTGTATTTTTTTTATTATCGAATCGAAAATGATTGGAAAGGTCAATATGGAACTAAATTTTGCTCCAACTTGATATTGTATTGTAACATAAAAACAGGAACATTAGTGAATTAACATGATGAACCCAAGCATCTAAATTTTGATGCTTGCTTAACAAACTCGAACAGACAGTCAATGGGAGGAAGGAAGCTACGAGAGCCCCGCCACTTGTCCACAATGCACTATAGCAAATGAAACAGATGGAAGTACATAGGGGAGGCAATGATTAGCCACATAATTAGGATAGTTTTGGTTTTCCTACTGGGATTAAGAAACTATAATCCTACCCGTATGCAAACACCCCTCCACCCCCACTTCACCCCGTTGCTGTAGCTCCACGGCCCAGTAACCCACTAAGGGCGCACCATATCTGGGGTCAATGCCAACAAATCAATACGATGCAATATATGGATATAAGTCTTCCATAAGTCTATATTTAGTTATTTGTCAAAGGACAGTTGATAGAAACCTATATACCCAAAATTCTCTCTACTCTCTTTCTGTTGTTAGTTTAGTGTTATAAGTTTTTTTTTGGTTCTTGTTTATGTTTCTTTGAAAATAAACATCTCTATCTTAATACTCTTTTCTATAGGGTGGATTGTATAATGAAGCTCTTCGGAAGTGGGAGGCTGCAATCATGTTGACACCGGAAAAGGCAAAGCTGCATGAACAAAAAGCACAAGTCCTATTGGAGATAGGAGATGCATGGAGTTCTTTGAAGGCAGCAGCCCGTATGTCACTCTTTTTATTTCATTCATAAATTGCCACTGTAAATTTCCTGCAGGTCTGTTTACTTTTAGTTTCTTCCTACACATTAATGTATCTGCACTTTAATGTACGGTGTTTACCTTAATACGTATATGTATTTTGTTTTGCTTTAAAAACCTAAATATAAATTTTGACATATTTGGTTTTATAGACTTTCATGTATTCATATAAGGAACCATAGAGACTAAACTGATCTAATTTGGCATGCAATCATGTGGGCTTTCTTAGAATCTATTTTTTCGATGCACTAATTGCAGTTTCTACGTTCAAAGTGGTCAACTAAAGTATCCAGTATTTGTCTATCGAGTATATGTATGTAGAAAGACGCATGCTGAAGTAGTGCCTCCATTAATAAGTTCTCAAAAAGATTGTCCTTTCTTCGCCATCACAGACATGCATTGTTTTGTTTCCTTTTTTTATTTTCACCATTCTTCAATAAAATTTAATTTGAAGTTATTTCTGTCATGACTACTGAATATAATGTGGCATGAGCCTACTATAGCTACTATGCACCCCTGTCATTGAACTATTCACAAGCACATTTGACCTTGCAGGGGCTACGGAATTGGATCCCTTGTGGGCTGAGGTCTGTTCTCTAACGTTACATATATCATTATACTATGTTGCTTTCTCCTCCTGGTTTCAGATTTTTGTTTTAAATGTATCCTACTTCAACTAGGAGGAATTTGCGAAACTGAAAGATTCTTTCCTTGACCAATAAATACTTTTAGATAATATTGGTACCGACTTGTTTACTTCTAAGGCTCTTCAAGGTGGTTGTGCACCCCATTCTGCTATTGACATTGGAACTCATTTCGCTATTCTATTTTCTTCAATAATACGAAACATACCTACCATTTTCACTCAAGTTGCAAATGGTAAAGGCATGCTACATTCTATTTCTCTTTGAAAACACTCAATACTTGAGTTGCTCTGGATCCTGTATCAAGACCATGGGCGGATCACGTGACAACTTTCAAGAGTTGTACCCGGTGAAAGTGAGTAGTGCATGGCTATGGACGTAGTGCAAAATAGTTAGAATCAGTAACGGGCATTCTCTGAATATTTGTCTGAGAAGATTTTGTCTGGCATTTCTTTGATTTGGAATTTGGGATCTCAATTCTAGAAGTATCTTGTGGTTATCCTTCAGGGAAATATTGAGATGAACAGGGGGGAATCAATGTGAATATTACAAATAAATCATGTTCCTAGTACATTTAAAGAAGATATTTGCAATAATGTAGTTCTATAGGAGGTTTAAACTGTTCAAACAACTATTGTTTAATCATTGATTTGCCTTCTCATGAATTGGCCAAGATTGGAAGGTTAGATTAACCTGCTCTACGAAACACAGCCTATATGATAATGTTAGCCTACAAGATGGATTTCTATATGCTGTGCACATCAACCAATGCAGTTTTGAAGCTAATGTAGCAATAATGAAACGAAGAAGAAAAGTGTGAGGACATGTGCTTTGATTCAGCGTCATAGTCCACTTCAGCTTTGTGATGTTGGCACTCCCTATTTTACAGCCAAGCCTATTATTGAGAAATGTGCTGATCATCTGCATTAAGATTTTGGTCGAGTAAAATGCACCTGTCTTCCAATTTGTTTACTCAAATCGCACAAAGACATGTTTGGTTCAGTTGCAGGTGTAAGGTGTAAAAAGCTTTCTTTGAGTCAGTAGCCTCTAGGTTAAACTTAGTCAGCTCCTACTTGGCCTATCTAAGAAAATGGTTTTATTGTGGTTCTACTATAGAGGAGTTGGTGATAGAACTTTTGTAGCTATATCTTCATTCTGATCAGGTTATAGAATTTCTAAAGCAAGCAAGGTAATTTATATTCGGAAAGCTTAGAAGGGTTCCTCATAAAACGAGGAAGACTAAGGTAATAATTGACTACGTCTTAGCAGTTAGCAGTCATATACCTGTGTGAATTTAGGAACCGAGTGGTGGAGAAAATAGGCTTAGGTTGTATGGATAGACTGATTACTTGTCATGAGCAACTGCATTTAGCATGTTATCAAATCTGACATTGATATTGAATAATAACTTGCACAGACATGATTAGTGATTTTCCTTTCCTTTCCCTCACTTTCTTAACAACCAAACACATGATTAGTGATTTTAGTTGAAACCAAATTGCTGAACTAATGTGTAATGTGGGGCTTTAAGTGTAGATAAGAAAAGACATCTTATGCAAACATTAGTAGCACGCAAGTATTGTGGTACTTGTCAAGTATAATAGATTTCACTCAGAGGGCTTGTATTAGCTGCCTATTTCAGATTTTGGTTGATTTTTATCATGTGAAGGCCAACTTTTGATATTTATTCTAGATCTAATGATTATCTATAGACGAAGGCGCCTACTTTTGGTTGGTACTTTACATCTAGTTGTACATTCATGTCTTCCTAACATGAATGCATGAATATTAATTTATAGGATCTACATAACAATGGTAACCAAATTAGTTGAGTACTAGACCTACACAGTTAGAGTTTGTATGAAATGCTAAAGTCAGCCAGCAACTATGTCCAGTCATTTTGAAACAAATATTAGCTAAATTTTGTTGCTGAAGGTGAGTGGATAATTTCTGCTTTTTTGCTGACAACAATTATCATTCATTTGAAGAAGATAGAGCTAACTTCCACTGATCTGCATTGTTATGAAGGCTTGGATAACACTTGGTAGAGCACAGCTGAATTATGGAGAACCCAACATAGCAATGGAAAGTTTCGACAAAGCTTTAGCAATCAAGGTATGATTTGAAATTTAGCAACACGAGTTGGATATCATTTTTACAGTTCTCTCATTCCTTTTTTTTTTTTTTTTTCCTTTCTAATTTCTAGCCAAATCACGAAGAAGCCCTGATCGACAGGGAAACTGCCTCACATCTTGTAAAGAGGCGAAAACAATCCCATTCAACCATCAACAGCCGCTATGAGATCCGAGATAAATGGTGAATCTACTTGTAAGAGTTGGGCACATGTCGAGTTTCTTAGACAGCTAGAAGTGTTATAGAGCAAGTCGGGTCTTGTGTTGTAAATTTCTGTTGGGAGATCCGGCCCAATAATACAACAGATGAACATGTATATCGAATATATGGCTGTAGCGAGAATTATATGGCGTTTAGCTGTACAAATTTGGTGACCTTGTATCAAAATATAATATATCAAACTTTATGGTACTTTCATATAATCACTAGGCCTCCTTTGCGACTTTAGAAACTTCGTCATAATACAAGTTTTGATGCTTCATTTGTAAATCAGAAAAGGAAGATGAACGATGGGAGAATCCCTAAAAGTTTTTGGGTTTGGTCGGCTTAGAGAATTTCTCTACATTTTATACAAGATTAACTAATATCTTGTAGTCAACGAGTATTGATTAAAGTGGTCAAGTTTTGGAGATACAAGGGCTCATAAAATCAGGTTGGAGATTTGAATTTTTCGAGCCGCACATGAAAGAGCAGTCTACCCAACAAGAAAACCATGGGGGTTGACGTGCAGAGAACTAGACTCACACACCACGGCGTGCATAGAATTGAACCTAAACATGGTGGGGAAGCTGTGGGGAAGATTAATGTAATAATTTTTTTTTTTTGAGTTTTAAGACTGGTAATAGATTTAGGTTTTTTCTAAGGGCACCCCCACTATTACTAGGGGCTATCACTTACTAGGGGACAGCCCAGGTTTGAGGAACTTTTACTGGGGACGTCCCGAAAATTACTTGGAGGCAGTCCAATATTAGGATTTTTTTTCTCTCCTCTCTCCTCCTCCTCCTTCCTCCATTAGGATTTTTCTCTCGCCGGCAGAGTGGAGCGGCGCCGGCAGAGCCAAGACTCGCCGCAGCCGTTGGGTTGGGGTTCACACGACGGTGCGAGAGGTGGATACGCTGGAGGTGGTCGGCGACGGAGGAGAGGTGGTCGGTGACGGAGTCGGTGTGGTTGGCGATGGAGAGGTGGACACACTCGACGGAGGAGAGGTCGGCTCCGGCTCTGTGTGGTCGGCTGGCTACTTGGGGCGGTTGTAGGTCGGAGGCGGCGTCGGAGAGGAGGGTGACGAGGGTGGCGCCGACGAGCGACGCAACGACGACGAGGTTCTTGACGGCGGGGCGGCTCTCCAAGGCGATGACGAGGCCTTCGCATCTGCTGCTGCTACTGCTTCTTCTTCTTCTCCGAGGACTGTCAACTTGTTGGCAGTCCTAACACATGTTAGGACTTAGGACTGCCAACATGCTGGCAGTCCTAGGAGTCCTAGGACTGCCAGCAAGTTGGCAGTCCTAACATATGTTAGGACTGCCAATAAGTTGGCAGTCCTAGGACTGCCAGCATGTTGGCAGTCCTACTTGCTGGAAAAATTGGGCTAGTCCCAAGTAAAATTTTTTGATGGCAAACTTGTAATTTTTTACAAAACTTTTGGGATAGCCCCAAGTAATTGGTGTGGTGCCCTTAGAAAAAGCCTAGATTTAAGCTCAAAGGCCACGTTTAGTTCGCGGAATTGGAGCATCGAAAAAGGAAAGTGATTCATTTCCTCTGTTTGGATGTAAGGCCTTGTTTGGTTCGTGGAATGGAAGGGAAAGGAAATTATTTCCTTGTCCTTTCCTTTGGGAAATTTAATTCCCATTGAATTTTCTTTCCGATATTGGAAATGCCAAGAAATTTGGAAAGAAAAATGAATACTTCAATGTGCGAAAGTGATTCCTTGCTTGGATGGATGAAATCACTTTTCCTCCTAATTTTTCTTCCATTGGGAATCACTTTTCTTTTCTCATCAATTACTTTGACATCCAAACATAGGAAAGTAATCACTTTCCTTTCCCAACCCAGAGATCCGCGAACCAAATGAGGCCTAGCCTTGTTTGGTTCACGGAATCTCTGGGTTGGGAAAGGAAAGTGATTACTTTCCTATGTTTGGGTGCCAAAGGAATTGAGGAGGAAAAGAAAGTGATTCCCAATGGAAGAAAAATTAGGAAAAAAAGTGATTACATCCATCCAAGGAATGAATCACTTTCCCACAATGAAGTAATCACTTTCCTTTCCAGCATTTTCAAACATCGGAAAGAAAAATCAATAGGAAATAAAATTTTTCAAAGGAAAGGAAATGACAAGGAATTAATTTCCTTTCCCTTCCATTCCGCGAACCAAACGAGGCCTAAAGTCTCGAATGGAAGGGAAAGGAAATTAATTCATTGTCATTTCCTTTCATTTGGAAAATTTTAATTCTCATTGATTTTTCTTTCCGATGTTTGGAAATGCTAAGGAATTTGAAAAGGAAAGTGATTACTTCAATGTAGGAAAGTGATTCCTTGCTTGGATGGATGGAATCACTTTTTTTCATAATTTTTCTTCCATTGGGAATCACTTTCCTTTCCTCCTCAATTCGTTTGGCACCCAAACATAGGAAAGTAATCACTTTCTTTCTCAACCCGGAGATTTCGTGAACCAAACGAGACCTAAAAGGAAATGATGAGGAAATGAATTTGATTCCCAGGAGAAGGAAAAATAGGAGGAAAAGTGGTTCCTCCCACCAACTTAAGGATTTTTTTTTTTTTCTCTAAGGATTCACTTTTCCTCTTAATTTCTTTTGGTTTTTTCAAACACCGAAAAATAATAATTGTAATTGCAATTTTCTAACGAAAAAAATAACCATAGTATCATATTCTTTTCCTTTCTTTCCGCGAACCAAACGAGGTCAAAGAGAATAAATTCAGGCAATAGGTGATCCGAACTTCAACCATTGAACGCATGCCAAGCTAACATAATACTTTATTTCATTAAAGAAAGTTTTACATAGCAACCGTCGTCATAGTCTACATGATCTCTACGGAAATAATTCGTCAAGGTTCAAAAGTCAAAGTCCAGAAAAATAGAAAAATGTAAGAACATTCACAAGGAGTAAGAAATTGGCAGCAAAAACAAACATGAGGATTCATGGAAAATTAGCTTAATCAACATGAGTTGTGATTTATAACTGGTTTCAACGAAGAATTCTAATTCCAGTACTAGATGTTAGTATTAGCATTCAAAATACAAATTAAATTGAAAGAAGAAACCTCTCTTCCTTCTTCTTATTATTAATTAAAGTTTATGGTACAACTTGAAGACTTTCAAACACATGGGAGAAATACTTTGAGGGTCTGCTTGGTAACCGAGTTTACATAGGTTTTTGGAGTATTTTTGAACCAACCGTTTATGAAAATTTCTGCTTGTTAGAACCTCCCAAATCGGTATAATGTAATTTTGGGTAGCTTTATGAACACTCCAAATCGGAGGATGTTGAGTGATTTTATTATTTTATTTCATTTATATCCTCACCAAAAATATATAATTATAACTACTAATATCCTATCATATTTTTTTTTTTCTCATACGTGTTTCTCTTCTGCTTCTTCCAAACTATGGTTACTTTCTCCGGTAAATTTTTAACTTTTTAAATCTTTCCCTCGCACTTTCAACCATACATTCTATTATGTTATGTGTTTCTATTATTTTGATCAAATATGTACCTCTACCTTCTGATCAAGACGTGGACTAGGTGGCATTTCCCGCACTCGGGACCGTTTTGCTTATATATGGACATATAGATTTTATTCGTACAAAAGTCTTTCATAACGCTCATTAATGAAATACTAAGCATGGATTGGACTGATTTAAAAGATCCACTTAAAATCACTCAAAACCGGACCCTCGTAAAAATAGCTGATAACCGTTATCCCTACAATTGCCAATTAAGCGGAACCGGAGAGAGTCCTATTAGTTATGTAACTTCTCCCCCACACAAAAGCCTCGTAACATCCACGGCGGCCAGCAACGGTAACGGCAACAAGAGTAAGCCGGGTGTCGATTGGTTTCTGTAGTAAACAAGCGTAATGTGGCAAACAAGCATAATGTGGTATATTCAAGAGGCATGCAATTAGTTGCCAAAATGAAGAAGTAGTTATGGGACAAAAAAATTCCCTTTCTTCTCTTTTTGAGTGTTTAAAAATCGGAGCCAGTACAAGGTACTAGGTCGGATCAAATCGGTTCAACCAGTTGGTTCAACTAATGATTCAACCGCTATTTTAATTTAAGTGGCCCAACTTTAATCTCTTCTGGGCACTGATTGCATTCAAGGTGAAAAATATGTGAAAAATAAATTAATTCTCCGGAATTATTTTACTAGAAGAAAAAATTCATGAAAAAAATTCCACGGAATTAATTTGGGTGTTTGATTGTCGTTATTTTTCATGAAAAATAGTTATTTTTCTTGAAAATTGAGATTTTCTTATGAGCTGGACCAGTTTTATTTTTCACCATTTTGAAGAAAAATATAAAAAATGGTAGTTTTTTGGAAAATAATTCCATGAAAAATATGTGCTATCAAACACTACAATTGGTAAAAAATTGTGATGAAATATTGTCCATGGAAAAAAAAGCTCAATCAAACACAACCTAAAAGTATTCATTTACAACGAGTTGAAAAATAGTTTGTTAATACTGACTCGGTTCGAAAAAGCTAACAGTTCACGGATCAACTGGTTAAACCATCCGGTCCAATCCGGTCCGATTATTAAAAAACTACTTTCATTTGTATTGTTTATTTAACTTTTCTCACGGTCAGAAAAGGGCTAAGTTTACTACATCTAAGACTTCCATGCACTTGTTGTTCACAACATAATTACCATATACCTCTTATGTTTATTCAAAAAAAAAAAAAAAAACTGTCATGTACATCTTTTTTATAAACAAAATCATTGGCAGTTTAAGTTTTATTTTCTTTCAACACGCTTTTGACTCTTTATTTTCAACTAGTAAATGCACGTGCTTTGCATGTATAATAACGGATAAAAAAAATATTAATCAATTATAGTCAAATATCTCTTCTAACTCTTGTAGTTAAGGTGTGAGGTAGTTTTTCTGTTTGGTTGAGTTTGATTCCCTATATTGATAAATTTAAACTTTTTTTAACAATTTTTTACATAATTAATTTTTTAAAAATTTAAATGGACCGTGATATAATGACGACTTAAACGGCTCACTTTTGAGCCGTTTCAAAGCCTCATTATATAGTGTAAGATAAGTTATTCTCCTCCACACCATTTGGATAAAAAAATAAAATAAAAAAAATAGAAACAACAAAATACTCAAAACAAATATTCTATCTTACATAAAAACTGCTGCGCATACAAAATGGACAAGCAAAATGATAGTATGAAATAAATTATAAATTGTATGAAACAAAAAAAATTTGTATGAAAAAATAAAATATGAAATACAAGAAGAATATATTTGAACATGTTTTTTCTTTTATGGGCTATATAAAAAAAAGATAAAGAACAATAATGTTAAAGTCTTGTGACTTGCATGTTATGTATATGTTTTTGACACCAATTCTAAAATCTCTCTTGTCCAAGAAGTGTCTTGGACTCAAGTTCACGTTCGGGTTCGATTCTTCCAGTCCTCTATGCTGAAGTTCAATTTATTTAGGACACAATGTATCACTTTGTTGGCTCACTTAGCACGTCAGCATAAGTTAGTCGATTCAATTTCCTCTAATATCTCATATATTTTTAATTAGATTTGTGAATATTTTGGATGAGACTTTTAAATTTTTGTAAGATAAAACTAAATGAAACAGACATATTTAAACAAAATAAATCTAAAACTTATTCATGAAACAAATTACATGACATATTCATGCCAAATGTGTTTGCATGGTAACTGCTTTTTCAAAAACACATAATGTTCTCCAAATAATAAATATATGCTGCAATATTAAAGAGAACTACTCTCTTGAGTTAAAATAGAAGGGGGATTCTAACTGTGCATATTTGTTTCATGTTTATGATTAGTTAGTATATATACACATGTGTTGTGAGTATTTCATGATCATACATTTTCAATATGATGTAGGTTCATGTATTATATGTTCAATTGATCACTTCATCAAGGAATATTTATTTCAGCGGACAATTTTATTATATTATCAATACATGGTTCATCTACATTATCATGACATAAAAGAACCCAGAACATTATTAATCATTTCCAGCGAGCATTTCTGTTCCTGTCCAATCTGATAAAAATAGTGTGAAGATTTCTACTCAATAAAACGTCGCTCAACTCTAAACCGTCTTTTTCTTGGATAAAAACACTCTTAGTTTAACTATATTAATCTAATGAATAAAAGATATGTAGGATTACTTTTGTCATCCTCCAGGAACCAGCAAGTTCGTCGGAGAACTTGGAATACTCCTGCTCTTCTGACTCCTCGGATGGACACGAACTCCCGTGCAAAAGCAACGCTGGTGCGGCGCCTTTTCTCACTCTCTAAGGCTGCTGGAATTCGCAAGCAAATTCCGATGAGAACTGTGTTAAAGAACACGTCTGAATTCTCTGTTTACTTGTGCTAAACAACACTTCGTAAACTTTCTGTGGTGGCTTCTCTTTTTATTCTGTGTAAGCCTTGAGAGAGAGAGAGGATGCCTTTTATAGGCCCTGCAGCATCTGTTCGGTTGCCACAAAGTTAGGGACGTGGTAATAACCACCCCGAACATGTAGCAACCGTCCAGAACATGCAAACGCACGTTCTGCTGCAAGTTGTGCCAACTGCGCACACCCCGCGCAACAGAGCGCGCACTGAATTCGGGATTCGGTTGGAAGTTGTGCCAACTGCGCTGGTCCTCAATCCCGTTACGGGATTCGGTTGGAAGTTCGATTTCGTGAATTCCGAAGTTCTTTGGTATTTTGTGCTGTGACCTTCGGATTTTATTCCGTGAGTTGATTTTCGATTTTGTGGTTAATTCGTATGGATTTCGGAATTTTCGAATCCTCTCGGGTTAGGTTCTGTATTTTTGTTTTGGTTCTCGGAATATCCGATAAGCTTCTGGGATTTTTGGTTTAATAGTTATATTGGATTGTTGGTATGCTGGTTCCGGGTTTTCCGAATTTGTTTCGGAAATAATTCTGTGAGAATATGGATTTTCCCTGGTATGGAATTGTGTTTGGTGTTTGTGACGCATTTTCCAGTTTTTGGGTTGACCAAAAATAGAGGAAGTGCTGCCGGATTTTCTATAAAATTTAATTATTATTTTAAAAATGATTTTTCGGGAAAGATTGTATTTTTGAAATTTTGGGCGACGACCGTAATTGGTCAATGGGCCCTGGCTAAGTGCAAACGAAACCGGTTTCGCCCGGACGTTGAGGCATTAGCCTATTTGATGATTGGACCAAAATCTGAGACCTATTATTTAATTTATTATTAGTTTTGTAGGATTTTTAGAGACTAACAATTATTTTCTTCTTATTTTAATTTATGTAATAAAGGTCTGTAAAAGGGCATAAGCCCAATTGTTTATTCCTACTGTGAGAAAGTGTAATAGCTTAGGTTTTATTTTGTTTTCTTTTATTTTCTGGATGATTTTTGGTCATGAGAACGTAGTATAAAATGATAATTATTTATTTTATTTTAAAAAGAAAAAAAATAATAAATGTTTTATCACTTAGCAGTTAAGTTATAATTTTTAAATAGAAATTCATGTATTTCTCATTAAAAAGGAAAATCTTAGTTTTATATTTATATAATTATAAAATACCGTATTTTTCCAAATAAATCGATAAATACAATTTTCTCGAAACTGATGTTTCTTAATTTCAACGCACTAATAATCGCGTTTTGGTTGTGTTAGCTAAATAAGACTAAAATTGATTATGACACAACTAGAGATTGCAACTAGTATAGTATAATTGGCGACTTTGGTTTTCTGAGATAAGTTTCCCGAATGTAGGATTTCAAGGAAGAACCTGATTTTCCATCCCGACGTATCGACCCGTCCAGTCCAATCAATTTGAGGCAAGTACATTTTGTGGTAGATTACAATTATTTAATAATTATTTTAATGCAAGTTTAAACCACGATACAATACGGAACTCTCTTTGAGAGCATTGACTGTAACTACTGTAACTATTGGGGACTGGGGAGTAGTGTAGTGGATATGACCACATCCAATTAGTATAACTGAATGTATTAGCTTACTCCTCATACACAAGGGGATAAGCCAAACCATATCACTAGGATATTACTGTAACAAACCCAATCCGGTCATATTCATTGCCTATTCATCACACTGTTTTAACTGCTGGAAAACTATTTATATTCAAATTGTTTAAAAATGCATAAATCCATTATTATTTCAATTGGTAAAATATCATGAATTGTACTTTGCTCTCTCCTGACTAGAGACTATATTTTTAGGTCCTATTGAGGATGCAGAGCTACTGATTAGTAGCTACTATGACCCTGAGCTATACCCTGCTGTGCTTCCTGAGGATGGCGTACTTGATGATGATGTTGCTTCTCTTTAGATGCTATTTTCCAGTTTGATAGTTTTTGTCTAAAAACAATGTTATTTCAGTTGGTGGTTTTATGATTGTACTTTGTACTGAACAAGTTTTAATTTATCGAATAATAAAGATTGTGGCAAATTAGATTGAGTTGTTGATTACCTGCATATGGAAGATACAACTTACTGCTGCCGTCTCATCAACGGTGCAGGCTGGACATGATCCGATTCGACCCAAGTAATTGGGACCGGATCGTGACAGAAGGCCAGCAGCCAACAACATTGAGTTAATCATTTCTGTTAACGTTCTGTTCTTCCTCTCTGCTACTCCATTTGATTGAGGAGAGTACGGAGCCGTAGTCTCATTGACAATTCCATATTCTTTGCAGAACGATGCGAATTCATGAGACCTGTACTCCCCACCTCGATCACTTCTTATCCTTTTGAGTTGTTGTCCAGTCTGCCGCTCAGCTTCGGCTCTGAACTCCTTGAACTTCTCGAATGCTTCATCTTTAGCCTTCAGCAAGTAGACGAACGCATACTTTGAGAAGTCATCGATGAAGGTTATGAAATACTTCATCCCGGCCTTTGTAGAGAATTGTTTGAAGTCACAGATATCGGAGTGTATCAACTCCAGAAGATCTGTACTTCGATTAACCCGAGGAAAGGGTTTTCTTGTGATCTTTGTTTGAGCACAAACTTCACATTTCTCTACCTTACCCCCACACTTGGAGATAAGTCCTAGACTAGACATTCTATTTATTCGTTTACAATGAACATGTCCTAGCCTATTATGCCACAACTCAAGAGTATAAGCAGAAGGAGTGATTTCATTAATCACATTAATTACATTGGACTAATTTACAAGCTGAATTTTGAACATTCCTTCGGTATAAAAAGCTTTCCCGAAATATGTTCCCTTGATAGACATCACCATCTGGCCATCATTAATGTCCATCCTGAGGCCTGCACTGCAGAGTAGGCCTCCTGAGATCAGGTTCTTGGCAATAGCAGGTACGTGCTTCACGCCTTGAAGCGTCAGAGACTTCTCCGAAGTTAGCTTCAACACCACCGTCCCGATCCCGAGCACTTCAGCTTGTGCCTGATTCGCCATCATAACTACTTCAGAAGTAGGTGTATAGGTGGTGAACCACTCCTTACTGGAGCAGACATGGCAGGAGGCTCCAGTGTCTACCCACCAGTCAGAGTCAGTCCTTACTGCATCAACCCGTACAATCATAGCAACAACGTCAGTGATCATAGATACCTTACTAGGCTCTCCTTGCTCTGATTGCTTGGTCTTTGCTTTACATTCGTTCTTGAAGTGACCCTTCTTGCCACACTTGAAATAAGGCATCTGAGACTTTGCCTTCTTTCGCTTGAAGGAAGTCCCCTTCACGTTCAGATTGTTAGGGTCCTTCTTCTTGCTGTGGGAAGCCGCCTGCTTTCTCCTTGGTTCCTTGGTATGAACCAAATTGGCGTTAGCCAATTGCTTGGACAGTGTGTCCACCTTCAGTTGAGTCCGCATCTGGTCCTCAACATAGATTTCTTGCAAGAGATCTTCAAGGCTGATCTCTAGCTTCTTCCTATGCATGTTTGCATAGAACTTACTCCACCCAGCGGGGAGCTTTGAGACAATCCCTCTAACAACAAACTTGTCGGGGAGGGGCGTCGCCTTGTCTTCCAACTTCTGTCGCAGCTTCAGAAATTCTTTTACCTGCGGCAGCATCGACTTCTCGTCCTCAAAGAGCCATTTGTGATATTTTTCAACCACAAATATTTTGCCCCTGTTCTTGTCTTCTTCGTACAGTTTCTCCAGAGACTCCCATATGTCTCTGGCAATTGGTTTCTTACTGTAGGATTCTGCTAGGGAATCCTCCATAGCATTCAGATTAAGCAACCTGCAAATGCTATTCTCCCTTCTCACTTGGCCTGAAGTTTAGTAGCCGCAGTGATTGCGGCAGCAGACCCAGTATCTGGAACAGTAGGTTCCTCTTCAAGCAGCACGTGATCAACGTCTCTGAGTTGAAGAGTGAGATAAACCTTCCTCTTCCAGACTTGATAATGCTCTCCATCAAACTTTTCTAACTTACAGAAGTCAGTGTTGAGGAGTGAAGCATTAAAGTTTTCCATCGTAGCAATAAAGCTTTAAGATTGTTATTTCCGGGGCACAATTTTTCGATGGAAAACTTGTGAAAATGAAACAATTGTAAAAACAATGTTTCAAATCAACACTTCAAGGAAGGTGATTCTGAATTACGAGAATCTAAAAAAATTTCGTATTCAACAGCAATCGATCGTAGTACTTCTAAAAAGAAGATACAATCAAAATTACTCGCAGCAACGAAGAAGGTGACAGGCGAAAGGTGGAAGATGGCCTGCTGGGGTGAATGATCACCATTGCTCAAAGCTTTATTCGCCCTACACGAACAGCTTCCAGGAACCAGCAAGTTCGTCGGAGAACTTGGAACACTCCTGCTCTTCTGACTCCTCGGATGGACACGAACTCCCGTGCAAAAGCAACGCTGGTGCGGCGCCTTTCCTCTCTCTCTAAGGCTGCTGGAATTCGCAAGCAAATTCCGATCAGAACTGTGTTAAAGAACACGTCTGAATTCTCTGTTTACTTGTGCTAAACAACACTTCGTAAACTTTCTGTGGTGGCTTCTCTTTTTATTCTGTGTAAGCCTTGAGAGAGAGAGGATGCCTTTTATAAGTCCTGCAGCATCTGTTCGGTTGCCACAAAGTTAGGAACGTGGTAATAACCACCCCGAACATGTAGCAACCGTCCAGAATATGCAAACGCACGTTCTGCTGCAAGTTGTGCCAACTGCGCACACCCCGCGCAACAGAGCGCGCACTGAACTGCGCTAAGTGCAAAGTGTGCCAACAAAACGCCACATTACGCCTCATGAGCCCATGAGCCCGAGTCCGAGTCGGACTTAGCTCCCATGGAAATGAATTTTCCAAGAGCAAAAAGCATGAATACTTTTATTGTTGATTTAGCATTTTTTCCATTAGAAAAATAACCCCACATGGCACACCCATGTGCACCTCCACACCACATGTGCATCTCTAAACTAGCAAAGCTAATATATAGAGATACAACTCCTTTGGTCTAGCCGATGTGGGACTAAAATTCTCTTTGAAAAAGACAAAACTCCAACAGTTTTTTAGTTAGACATTTAAAAACATTAAGATGATGATTGATACGAATTTTCTTTTGTTTGGTTATGCCAAATAAATGGAAAATGTTTGCAAATATGACGAACGATTTTAATGGAAAATGTTTAGAATCTTACTTAGGTATATAATGAAAAAATAAGCCTAAGATTTGGGGCATGTCCAGTATCTCATCACGTCTTTCTGACCCATTAGGACGACGTATTTCTTTTGGTTATTTGAGTTTGTCCTTTTTTTTAATCTTTTCCAACATATGATGATGATGTCAGAGCTGTCTACCGTAATTACAATAATTGTGTCAACCGTGTGTGTGTATATATATATATAACTATTTTATAGTTGTATATCATAAAAAGATGGTAATGTTAGTTTTGATAATGTAATTTTAGTTAATGTTATCATTATTATATAAAAAAAAATTAATTAGTAAAAAAAAATCTTACATGTAATTTTTACATATTTACACATTGCAACTTACCAACCATGACACCTGTAGGATGACAAAAGTAATCTTACATATCTTTTATCCATTAAGGGTCTGTTTGGTAAACATGATTTAGGTTTGGAAGTGATGTTCTTGCTGAAAGTGGAGATTGGATCTCCAAATTCTCTGTTTGGTTGCGGTGAAAAATGAATTCGGATTTTGCTTTGGGAAGGATAATGCAGTTCATGTTTCCTTCATGTCCCCTACAATTTTCCTCTTCCCACATCCTTCTCAATCTTACTGAAGTGGGTGGGAAAAAGAATAAGAAAGCAGGGTACTCGTCGACCGGGAAGAAAATCCTCGTCATTTCCACGACCTCGTCGGACCTCTACGTCGCCAAACCGGCCTCTCCGACAGAGATACCGACCGGAGATTCCCCACCGCGTAGAGCTTGCAAAGCTTCCAGATCTCGCCATGCTCCCCAGAGCGACCTCCCCACCGCGTAGAGCTCGCCACATCCCGGTTGAGCAGTCTTCTTCACATCTCCCCGTCAGCCTTCACTGCCGCCTTCACCGAAAGAGGAAAGAGATTAGTAAAGAGAGTGAAAGAGTGCTGGTTTTGTCTTCACATCTCCCCGACTGCCTTCATGGCTTTGTTTTTGTTTTTTTTTGTGAGAGAGAGGGGGGTATGGTCGGCCAGCTTGTAATCTTGCCAACAAATTAGTCATTTGTAAATAATAATAATAATTAGTAAATATATTATGTTAATTATACTACTAATTAGTCATTTGTAAGTAATAATAATAATTATTATTAATTTATCAGACTTAAGTAAAAAACAAAAACAATAATAATAGTTACTATTATTATTATTAATTACTTAATTTATTAAACTAATTATTTACTTTATTAAATTGTTATGTTAACTAATTATAATTTACTAGTAGCATAATATACTCTTCCACTTTTTACTTTTCCATCTCAACCATACACATTTTTAAAAAATTTCACTTCCTAATTTTCACTTTTCTATCACAGCCAAACACATTTGTTCCCTATTAGTGGAACAACAAAGTGAATGAATTCATATATGAAATTCATCTTTGAAAGTGCAAATCCATATTTTTCTACACTTACGGTTTACCAAACATACCCTAAGTGCCAGGTGCCTTCATGCATGACAATACAAGGGTAGAATGGTAAATTTCATTCGAAATAACAGGTCTGCACAAAATTTCTCCACACCATTCTTCTCCAATTCTACCATTACTATGATTATTGTTGCTGCGACGGCTTTTACTGCTTCTACATGTTGCTGCTGCCGCAGCTACTGCTGCGATTGCCGGTGCTGATCGTGCCCGTCGCCGGCCACCTCGCGCCCGCCGCCCGCCTCCAGCCACCCTCCGGCCTCGCTTCCGTTGACTTCTCCTTCTTCTTTTCCAAGTCCTAGGTATAAGTTTCTTCATCTTCTATATTTTTTCCATTTTTTTTTAATATAAACCTAGGTCAGATTTTAATTTCTAAATTTCTGGAGGGGAATAACATAGGAAAAACAAGAATCCACTTCGATTTGGGAAGAGATTCTAGATTTTTGCTCAAATTAAGGCAAGTGCTCAACCTAATTTTTCCAATCTCTACTATCATTACTATTTGATTTATCGTATGGCTTAATGTCTGGTTTTAATTCTTATTTAGCATATAATGAAATTGGGATATATAGTTTTGAACCTAATAGTTATGACACACACATGAATCCATGAGTACAAAGTGGTTGTTAATTTTCTCACAAAATAATTTATTTCTAGATATGGCTATGAATAATTCATGGTTGGTTGTAAATATTTTGAGAAGTTTTGAAATACAATTGTATGGACACAAGGTTTAGATACGATTTAGACATAAATCGATTTATGAAATTGTTGTGGTTATTCATGGTTGGGTTATGGTAGGAATTACTTTGACTATATATATATATATATATATATATATATATATATATATATATATATATATATATATAATATTTCTGTCCAGATTTTTAAATTATGAATTTTTAGTATATTTTATTACCAATGTTAGTTGAATTACACATTTATAGATATCCGGATATTAGGTTAACCTAGTTATCGAATTCCAAGTTTAGTTATAGAGTATAGGTTTTCTAAAGAAAGAATATGCCACATGCAATCTTGGATTAGAATTTGTGTATATTTATAAGTTGATTGTTTATACTAGGTTTATCTCTTGGAGTCATTCCAATGGTGGGTACATGTATTCTAATTCTAGCAATAGAAATGGTACCTCGTGAAATAGTGGTTTGTTTATTTAACACATATTGTTAACTTAGCATTTACGTATTAAGATTTAAAATTCTATACATCTTTAATGATATATATATTATAAAATAATTTTTTTGTTTGGTAATTCATCTATTATGTGTGGATGTGATTATTAATGTATTTCTAAAAAATTGTACTTTTTTGGTCGTGAATTGTATAAAAAGGCAATGGCACAAATAAATAAATAGCCTGCTTGCTAAGGTAAGAAAATTTCTACTTAAATTTAATTGCATATATATAATACCTGCGTGTGTTCCAGTGTTGAGTTATTCCATCGAAGGGGTCGGCGTACCCGAAAAAATGCTACAGAGGGTTGCTCCGGGTCTCGTATATAAATTGTAAAATTTCTGGAGCTCGAAATACGAAGGAGATTCTGCCGAAATTTTTAAGAAATTTAGGAGTTATCCAAGTTTTCGATATCCAGAAGATATCGTTATACCAAACTATAAACTTTAGGATATAATACTTTAATTAGTGACGAGCTTCCGATAACCCTTAAATAAAAATGTTCAGGGGACGAATAGTAAGAGTCTAGGACGCGTAGGACATGGACACCAGTCACGCAAGAGAAATTCAATTGAAATTTCAATATTTCTGCTATGTGTAATTGAAAGAAATTCTTCATAAATCTATATTTACATATTTCATGATTATCCCAAGATAGAGATATAATATATGCTTGAAAGCAATACTTACCTGATTCCTGAAATTTTGAAGACGATGCATATTGACATATTAAGATTTGGGATGAAATACAGAGCAGAGCTAATACAAGATAATAGAATAAGAATTGATTGTAGCACTAGGTTAGTGCATTGGACGGGAGAGAACAACCGGATCACACCCGAAATCTCTACAGTATAATAACAACAAAACTGATTAGTAGTTAGCTTCTTTTGCAAGGCCTTGCAAAGTGAGTGTGTGAGGCTTAGCTTACTTACATGCCCTAAATCCATACCTGTTTTGATTAAAAGATCGATTAGGTGAATCAATATACAAAATTTTCCACACATTATGTGTGGGGCCGTACTCTAAGCACCATGTCATCCTGCTACAATCTGATCCCTGGTCACGAGATTATTGCCGAGAAAATAGGATGAATGTGATCCAAATGTGTTCTCTAAATTGATCATCATATAAAAAATTGTTTGTGATTGTGGTAGTGACTTAGATTGTGTTGATTGATTGAACATTTAGAGATCACTAGAATAGGACCTAGATAGAATGTTATTTCAAGTTTACACTAGCTTTTTCCTAGAATTTAAATAAATCAACTTTTATCTAAGAGTAAGTAATGCCAAACTATTTTTAATCATATCATATTTTTATTTTTACCGTTCTTGACCGAGGACTTGATGTCGTTCTGACGACCTAGTATTGTTCACTAGGAGAAGATGAAGTTTCAGACGAGACGCTACCTCTATATGATATGGACGAGGTTGAGGAATGACTTTGAGTGGCTTTCAAGGATGTAGCAAATAGCATTTTGTAGCTGGAAGTTAAGTAAATTAATAATTTTGTTGTAATAATTTGTATAAGTTGTACTTTTATGAAACAATTTATGTATAATAGTTATGGTTTGCTGAAATAAAAGTGTGTTTAGTATTACATGTAGTTCTATCCTAGAATATTACATACAACAATCGTAAATATGGGTACAGATGTATTTGTATGGTGCGTAGTCCGAAGATGATGTTACATACCCGGCTCACCGTATTCTGGGAGCGGGACGTGACAGATGACGATTGACGGAAATCATTTTAAGATAAATTATCAATCGAGAAACAGAACCTCACAAAAGTATTGTGAAGAGAGGCCACAAACCGTACTGACTCATGTTTTCTATTAGGACAGTACTATGTTGTTGTGGGTTTGGACCGTAGTCCTGATTTGCGGGCCACGTTTTGTCCCTCCATTGGAAGGGGGATGTGAAAATTCTAGGATGGATCCGGTGTGGTGCGGGAGGACCAGTGCGTGTGTGTGTTGGGGGGGGGGTGACACGTCATTGTTATTATAAAGGTCTGCGAGTCCGCGGGCCACGTTTCGTCCCTCCATTGAAAAGGGGGATGTGAAAATTCCAGGATGGATCCGGTGTGGTGCGGGAGGACCAGTACGTGTGTGTGTGTGTTAGGGGGGTGACACGTCATTGTTATTATAAAGGTCTGCGAGTGTTATTGGTACCATAAACGCCTTTCGGGAGATATATTGGTTAAGGGACAACACGACTTACTTCATGTTACTCTTGGGGGCAACGTATATTTTTTCTTAGGGACAACATACAACTCATTCTCCTTTCCATTTCCTTCTTCCTCTGCCAAATCCAAAAATCCAAAAATTCAATTATCTATCAGTTGAAACTAGATTTTTTTTTTGGATTCTAGGTGTTTTCTTTAGGTTCATGTGTAATACATGTTTTGTTATGATTTTTAATAGAAAGTCCACTAATGCACTATTTATAATGTTTCAACTCCATTAATGGAGGTTTGAAGTTTCGAAACAAACATATTCATGTTCCGACGTTCGTAACGATATAGAACTGTCAAAATTTTGGCAGTCTAGAAGTCAGATTTCTCTACCTATAAGACTGCCAAATTCTACCAGTCCTTAAGGCATGGATCACTAACTTCGAAACTACCAAAATTTTGGCAGTCCATAACTTCTTGTTGCCCCAAAAGAGAAGAATTAAAGATTGTTTGGAAGTAAAAGTTCAAAACTAGGATACCAATAACGCTAATCAATATAAATTACGTCCAAATATATAAGATTACAATTTTATTCAAATTTCAAATCAATTTGTACATTCCTAACAGCATGACCTCTCCTATAGTCCTAATAAGACTTCTAAATTAATTGATTAAGTAGCAATAGTATTTTCTGTTATTGTCGGGACACAATTTTTCGATAGAAAACTGAGAAGATGAAACAATTGTAAGAACAATGTTCCAAATCAACACTTCAAGGAAGGTGATCCTGAATTACGAGAATCTAAAAAGATTTTGTAATCAACAACAATCGATCGTAATACTTCTAAAAAGAAGATACAATCAAAATTACTGGCAGCAATGAAGAAGGTGACTGGCGAAAGATGGAAGAACTCCTGCTGGGGTGAATAATCACCGTTGCTCAAAGATTTATTCGCCCTACACGAATAGCTTCTAGGAACCAGCAAGTTCGTCGGAGAACTTGAAACACTCCTGCTCTTCTGACTCCTCGGATGGACACGAACTTCCGTGCAAAAGCAATACTGGTGCAGTGCCTTTTCTCTCTCTCGAAGGCTGCTGGAATTCGCAAGCAAATTCCGATCAGAACTGTGTTAAAGAACACTTCTGAATTCTCTGTTTACTTGTGTTAAAAAATACTTCGTAAACTTTCTGTGGTGGCTTCTATTACTTGTATATGTATTGCCTTGTGAGAGAGAGGATGCCTTATATAGGCCCTGCAGTAACTGTTCGTTACCACAAAGTTAGGGTCATGGTAAAAACTACCCCGAACATGTAGCAACCGCCCAGAACGTGCAAACGCACGTTCTGCTGCAAGTTGAGCCAACTGTGCGTACCCCGTGCACCTTGCACTCTGCGTACTGAGCCACTTGCGCCAACCTGCACCACTGCACGTATTGCGCCACTGCGCAACCTGTGCGACCTGCGCCACCTTGCGCCACTCGCGCAACGTGTGCCACGCGCGCAACTTGCGCAACGTACGCAACATGCGCAACCGGTGCAACCTGGCGCACAACCTGACATGCACCCTGGTCGTGCAACCTGTGGCGCACAACGTGGCAGCGCAAGTGGCTCGCGCAACGAGCACAACTAAAGCGCACTATGCACCAGCGACGATGCTGACGTGCTAAGTGCAAAGTGCGCCAACAAAATGCCACATTATGCCTCATGAGCCCATGAGCCCGAGTCCGAGTCCGAGTCGCTAAGCCCCTACGGGGCTTAGCTCCCATGGAAATAAATTTCCCAAGAGCAAAAAGCATGAATACTTTCAATTGTTGATTTAGCCTTTTTCCCATTAGAAAAATAACCCACATGGCACGCCCATGTGCACCTCCACATCACATGTGCATCTCTAAACTAGCAAAGCAAATATATAGAGATACAAGTCCTTTGGTCTAGCCGATGTGGGACTAAAATTCACTTTGAAAAAGACCAAAACCCAACAATCCCCCATATATCTCTATATGAGTATAAGTGTTCCCCACAGTAACTGTCCATCATACATTAGGAGAGATGTCGATGACAACTTGAATCTTCCCGCATGGTTCAAACAACAGACTATAATACAAGAATGGACTAATCTTGAATTCTGCATCATAGCTGAAATTTTTCCCACTCACATAATATAGTTACATGTGCTTCTGGCTACACATTAAAGGCCCTGTGCCAGCCTGGTTTCAGTGTATAATTTTGGGCGTCTACAAGTTTACCCTCAAGAGACGGCCTGATATCTCTTTGTCCATACACTATAGGTGAGTTCATTATAAAGAGACATGGCATGAAGCGCTTTGCGCTTCCCTTACGGTGCTACGCTGCTATGACATGGCTTAAAGCCGAGGCCTTATCCCGTACCAGAAACCTCATCGTAGTGTCATACTACTGTAGCATGAGGCAACCGCCTCTTTGTAGTGCCAAACTACCCAGCATGAAGCCTTAGGCTCCTTTGCGGTGTTTTGCCGCAACGACATGGCTTACAAGGCCGAGGCTTTATCCCTAACCGGGTACCTCATCGTGGTGTCGTGCCACTGTAACATGAGGAACTCCTCCTCTTTGTAGTGCTGACTACACCCCTTTTTATATTTAACATACAGCATTAGGCTAACTGCCTATTTGCGGTGCTACGCCGCTGTGACTTGGCCTGCAAAGCCGAGGCTTTATCCTATTCATGGGCAGCACCCCACATATAGGAACCTCATCGTGGAGTCACCCCACTGTAGCTTGGAGTTTCACTCCTTGTAGTGCTGCTCTACTGTGCTTCCTGTAAAGCACACCAGGCATTCACTCTGCCTGTGAACTCATTAAGGCATTTAAGTCAACTTTTCCACAGGATCCGTTTTCCGCAGAAAATAACAGTAGACAACAGTGGTTGTAGGTCCGTAACCTCTCCATGCCAAATAGAACATGTATCCACCGTTCCTGATATTCTTTCGATTAGTGGTCCTTCCTTGAACCAAATGCTAGATGTCTAGTAGATTTCTCTTTGAACTATTAGCATAAAATTTTATGGTAGGAATACAATAGTACAATATCAGAATGCCTTCAAGCCCATTTTACAAGCTGTGTCATCGACCAGCTGGCGCTTGAGGCCCTTGGTGAACAGATCCGCCAGGTTCTCCTGACTCCGAACATCAATCACTGCAATAACACCTCTCTTGATAAGACCGTGTACTGCCCTATGCTTCAACCACACAGTCCTCTTCTTTCCGTTGAAGAGGTCATTTGATGCCACCGCCACAGTCGCCTGGTTGTCGCAGTATATCGGTATCGTCGGTATTTGTGCCCCGACCACTGGAAGATCATACATGAGCTTCCGAAGCCATTCTGCTTCCTCGGCTGCGATATCAAGTGCAAAGAACTCAGATTCTATGGATGACTGCGAGAGCATAGTCTGCTTCTTCGACTTCCACTCTAAGTAGCTTGCGAATCTTCTCGTGATTTGTATATTGCTTGCCAAGCGAGGATAGAGGATTGATGATGTCGAGGAATCTTGTGAACATTTGCGTGATCGTCTCATTTGGCTTCATCTTGAAAGATTCATATTCTTGAGTGAGACGGCTTATCTTTGATTCCTTGACCTGGGTGGTTCTTTCATGCGTCACTTCTAGAAGTCTCCATACTTCATGAGAGGTGGTACATGTAGAGACCCTGTTGAACTCATACATGTCTATAGCACAGAATAAAGCATTAATAGCTCTCGCGTCTAGACTTGCCTGTTTTTTCTCCTCGTCAGAATATTTGTCATGTGATTTCTCAACGAGATCACCATTGACAACTATTCTGGCGGGCTTTTTGTAACCGGCAGTGACGATAGTCCACAGGTCAAAGTCTAGCGACTTGAGATAAAATCTCATCCTTGTTTTCCAATATGTGTAGTTAGTTCCATCAAATAGGGGAGGCCTATGAGTGGACTGCCCTTCACCGTGATTGGAAATCAAGGATTGTGTGGTTGCCATGGATCAGCTCTAGGATGTTAGTCCTTGTTGAGAGAACAGAGCTCTGAAACCAATTGAAGAACAGATGGCAACTCTAGAGGGAGGTGAATAGAGTTTATAGTGATAATAGCCAATTAAAAATTAAAATCTTTCACAATCTAAAATTAATCAGAGTAAATGCGGAAATAAATAAGGAGCAAGAAAGCATACGCAAACACAGCCGATTTTAACCTGGTTTTTCTCGTGGAGGACTAGTCCAGGCCTGAGAACTCTAGCTCAGGATTAAATCCACTATTTGTGAAATAGTAGTTACACCCCGTGCCTTTTCTTCAGAAGAGCACATCAACTTCTTACAAAGGATCGCAGTGGCAATGCTTGGAATTTTCCAAGCGACTTCTTGAACTCTTGCACAAACTCCTAGCTAAGGGATTGTAACACCCAGTTTTCTAAAATGAGGATAATTTTGAAATTTTATATTTTAATTTATTTAATTACGATATTTAAATGATAATATGATTTTTGGTGATTTTAATCATTCTAAAACTATTTTTGAATCATGACTTATGATTTTGGTGTTGTCTAGTGTAACCTTAGAGCCTAGCCATGTGATTAGGATGTTTGACTAGTACATTTTAGCTTAGAGGGTATTTTGGTCATTTTAGAATTTATTTGAATTTAATATATTTTATTAGAAATTTTTGAATAATTTAATTGAATGGTTGTTTTAAATACTAATTTAGTTATTGCCTTGTGTTTGGTTAGCCTAACCTAGATTGGACCTAACCTAGATGAGTCATGACTAACTTAGTGAGCCACTTTGAGAATTAGATGGGTTGGTTAAGGGGTTAAGTCAAGTTTAGTCATGGTTAAGTGATTTGCAAAGGACTAAGATAGAACCCTTTGTTCTAGGCCATCTATTTCCCTTGATTCAATCCTAGCCATAGGATGAAACCTAAAAACCCTAACCCTAACTTTTATGACCAGCCAAGACCCCCCCTTGCCTATATAATGTCTCTATGGGGAGTTGTGCCTCTTTCTTTATTAGTTCTTCATTTTCTTAAGGAATAGGTAAGCCTCCATCAAATTTCTTCCTAGTTTAATCAATAGGACTTCTTTTTGATTGGGATTTCTTCCACTATGATCTAACCAATGTTCTCTTGCTGTTCATGGAGAGTATTCTCAAATTTGGGACAATTTGGAGCTTTGGGATTAGCAAGAAGGATCCCCCATTTTGAAGCTTTCTTTGGAGAAGAACACCAATAGGTAACTTCTTATTCTCTCCATGAAATTCTAGTTTTCTTGCATATTTGGACAGCCCTAGGTGTCCCCTAGCCGTAGGTATTGGTTTTGTGTCGATTTGTGTCCGTTTGATGTCCGTATCGGACACGTATCATAATATGTGTGCATGTGTTTGATGTAATGTCACAAAGGATTTTAATTTCGATTTTTGAAAATCTAATTACATGGAATTATAGATCTATGTGTGTGTATTATATTTTGTGAAGACTGATGTGGTTTTCGTGTCCTTTTCGTGTCGAAATCGGGTGCGGACACGCTGCACGACACGCGTGTGCGCTGTCCTGCTACCCGTGTCCTATTTCTCGCTGGACACAGCGTTTCGACACGCGAAACTTGGCATGGAGGTTGGGGCAGTGACTGACAAGTCACTCCCCAAGTTTCATGACACCTCGTTTCGTGTCGGACACGAAAACGAGGCCGTACGGATTTTACACTGTACTGTTTCACGCGAACAGCGGCTCCTGACACGGGCTTCGTGTCCCTCGTGGACACGTTGTGGTGACGTGTCAGGGACACGAACATGTTGCCCTATGTTGGGCGAACATGGGAACACGAGTACGTGTCACGAATCGACTCGTGTCGTGTGCACGAACCCTCGACACGCGTGCACGAGACACTATTTTGCACTGTGTTCAGTTTCTAATATTCCAGTGTTAATTTCCAGTTTTAATGGTTTAAATTAATGATTAATTATCATTCTAATTCCTAGACATGTTTGTTAGTGTATGTTAGTTTAATTTTAAATATTAGATTAGGTTGTTTGCCATGAAATGTGAGATGGACTCGGGTTGGACTGAATGTTGGATGTTAATTCATATGGTATTGATTCATCCCCTTTAAACTGATTCGAAGTTGATTCATATTGGTGATGCTTTGGGTTAATTAGTTAATAGATATCAATGATAGTTAACTGACATTCTTCCCATCTACAACTGATTTTGATTTCATTAGTAACTAAATATTGATTCCAGGTTTTCCCTAAAACCTGAGACACCCTTAACCTGTACACACTGATTTCCTAACACTGTTTTTTTTATTTCCTTTCCCTAGTGATTATTGGTTCTTCTTTTACTGATTTTTGTTTCGAATACTAATTGTCGTATTATTAATCTGAGTTCAGTGTTCAAATTATCTATGGTGTTCAGTCTTCTTCTTTACTGACATTGATGTTAGTTTATGTTGGTGAAGGAAATTGGGTGACTTAGGTTCAAATTGTCTTTGGTTTTGAGTATTGAATCCCCATTTTTCCCAGTTTCCTGATTATTGATTTACTGAGTTCGAATGTAGGTATAACTGACAATTGATTCCTTAAAGAAAATTCCTGTCATATGTGGAATGCTTGACACACATGTGTTTTTCCTGCCACTTGATACCTGATACACACACACATAGGATTGACCCTCACCTTCCTGAACACAGGGACACATTCCCTTAGCCCATATATCATTCACACAGAACTACACTATGAAACTGGTTTCTAAATTAAGTTTGACACCCTCCACACATGCCTACACTCATACACACACACATGACACAAATTCCCCTCTATTCACTGTCTTCTCACTGATACCCCCCCTTTTTCTGAAAGATATTTCTGAAATTTACTTTGTTTTTTCTGATTTATTATGATTGAATTCGTTTTCCTGTGTTTTTACGATGTTGAATGATAAGAGGACCTACTTACATAACTGTGAATGGGGATAGGGACTGAAACTGAGTTTGGTTATTTAGAAACAAATCTGAGGTTTTGAATTTATAGATTGATATAAAAACCTGAGTTTTAGAAGGAGTACACTATCTTCTCATATGTCCTCAGGTTCAAACCTGAGAATTGTTATCTACACACTGTCACATGTTTCCTGAGAATTTCCCCTGTGTAAGAGCAAAACATGAGACACATTGGTTCTATCGAGACTGAAATCTAATGCACACATGAACACACAATTTTCCCTCACTGTTGTAAACCTGGGACTTTTCTTCATTTGCCATGCACTGTTAATTCACTGTTAACTGTTTTTGGGGGTTTCTCTATGTGTTAAAACTGAGATATAGTTTGTAATGTTAACTGATATGGTATGGGGTTAATGTAGCATTGAGTTAAGGGGTTTAAATGGGTTGTTTTGTTGTAGACTGAAAACTGAAATCTGGGATTAGCTTTATGGTTGAAACCTGAGAATTAGTATAGGCTGTACTTGAGATGAGTTTTCCCTCATGTTCCTATGACTGAACTGATGTTTCCCTTTTACATATTTACATTCCTGTTCTGTCCATGTATCACCACACAAACACTCCACTATTTTCCATTTTCTGTTAGCACACACACTTTTATTTGACACATGAACACACATGTCTAACTATCACTCACCTTACACACATTCACATACACTAATATTTCCTTTTCCTGTCACAGTCCACTCTTTTTCTTCCCACACACACACAAGCCTCACACACATTGTTTCACTCACTCTTTAATACACACACACAGTCTTTGTCTCTCTCTCTATATATATATTTCCTAGTTTCCCTAATGCAAAGTATATATGTAATGTAACTTCCCCTCTCTATCTATATCCTATTTTCTATGTGATTATTTGATAAATGGGTAATATATATATAGTGTGATATATATGATATGCAATCTAGGATGCAATGTATATATGAATGAATGAATGAATGAATGAGGGTAAATGCAAGTTGTATGTAAGGTGATGCAATGCTCAATGTTAACAAATCCTATATTACCTCATGTACCCCTTACACTATGTCCCTACACATTGCTATGACACTATGTTGACACTATCACTATGACACTGGTTCACATTGATGCATATTGCACTTGGCTTTCCTACATGTTCACTCACTCCTATTCTCTCCATATATATGTTATGTGTGATTAGCTTAGCTTGGTTTGGCTTGTGCTTGTATTTGATTGCTAGACTAGGCTCGGTTAGGCCTAGTGAGACTTGTTAGACTTGTTTGGGTTAGGCTTGACCTAGTTTGACCAGTCTAGTTGACCAGAGTTGACCGAGAGTTAACTTTGGTCTAGTTTGACCTAGACAGCATGCAGATGCATAGTAGATTATATTTATCATCCCATGTATACATCTTGACTTGTGTCGCTCTAACTAGGAGTCAGGTACCTCATCTCGGACAGTACATTTACTTCAGACATTCAGATACAGGCGAGTACATTCTCTGACCGTTTCATACTTGTCTGGATTTACATTCTTGCTCTAGATTACTGTACTTGATGCTGACACGATTGTTATCACGGATTGGTACTATATGGATCTCCTTTTGGGATGTTATCCCCTTGTATTCACTAAATACATATTGTGATGTGCGTTTCACTTCCATATTGTATTTATTGAATACCTATATCCTTGTATACTCCTTGTGCATATTGTACTCTCAGTATCACATGAGTCCCAGGGATAGACCATTGTACACTATTGTATAACATTGTACAACTATTGTATAACATTGTACATCTATTGTATAATATTGTACATCCATTGTATAACATTGTACACTATTGTGCAAGATAACGTAACTGGAGTGGATCCTTGTGTATTGATTGGGGAGGGGGAGTAGAATTGGTTATGTACTCAATTCCTATTGTACAATATTGTATAACTATTGTATATGTCTATTGTACACCCACGTACAATGGAGTTACCATTGCATTTTCCTAGCCCGTTTACATAACCAGATTGTACTCTAAATCACATGTTCCTTACAGTTCTTACTTATCATATTTAGATATTTCCTGTTATTAAATCTCTACTGTTTTCTATACATTCTTCTTTCAGCGTTTCATGTACTTTACTCTATTGCATGCTTTATATTTCCTAACTCGATATGAACTGCGTGAGATGTTTTGTGCTCGCTCTCGTCCTGACTGGACCTGTTGAAAAATTTTACAGATAGCCTGGAGGTGCCTGCTAGCCTAGAGGAGACACATTAGAGGTTGTTTAGGTAGTTATTTCATTTTGTCTGGAGTTGTATTTTACTTTGTGGATTACTGTATTGAGTTTTGAGATGTATTTATGGGTTTATGTATCATAGACACTTAGATTTCTATCTCCTGTATCTCTTTTGGATTTCATGTTTTATCTATCTTTATCATGCTCTACTTTAGATGTGATTGAGTTTGTATCTTCTATGTCACCCCCATTCGGGGAGTATAAACTGTTTAGTCTTATACTGTTAGATGCATTGAGACCTAGGACAGCGTTCTACCGCCGACACTGCGGCGTAGGCTGGGCGTCGTTACGTTCTCGTGCCCTAACTCTAGGGTGCGGGTCGTGACACGTTTTTAGTGGTGGCCCATGCAGGTCGAGTTTATGTAGTGGTATTCGAACTAGAGTATCACTACAGCCTGCAGTAGGATTAGGATTATTTTTGGAGGTACTCAATCACATTAGGAGAAACTCTTAATCAGTTTCTTTTGTCTAAAATTGTTGCTTATTGACTTCCCTTGAATATAAACTGTCCTCCTTTGAATTTTCGCTTTATTCTCAGAAATTGCTCCTTGTTTTGATCTGTTTTCATGATGGTTATGAAGACGATCTCATCGCTTCGGTTCGAGGGATACTATCGAGAGGCTGGCCACCTCTCGTCCTGTTCATCAGGGCCTCGAGACCGCAGCTCCTGTTGTGCCGACTCAGGTTGGCATTTCTGCTACATTGGAGGTGCACCTCTATCTGTACAGAGATTTTCTTCCGTCATTCCTGACTTCTCTCAGCAGCGGTGATTCATGCAGCATCAGCAGCAGACCCAGGGAAACTAGCAGGGCGAGCTATCGTCAGGACAGTCAAGGAAGCACAGGCCGTTGGAGATCTAGTTGCAGGTTCCGTTCTTTTGATTTCATTTCCGCAATTGCCTCTTATAGCTGTCTTGAAATTCGATTCTCCCTGTTCCTTGTTGATTTATCAATTTTGTCCTGTTGTTTTTGGTGTTATGTTGATTTTCTTCTGAGATAAATCATATGGGCTAGGTCACCTAAATCATGGGATCTAGAATCTTCGATGGTCGTGTTAGTTGGCATAGTGAGGACATGTAGTCAGATTTTGGATGTATTTCTCGGGTATGGGAATTTAAGGTTTTCGCCGTCGCATGCGGCAATGCAAAATTTTTAAATACCATGAACCTAGAGGTACGTACCTTAGTCAAGGACTCCGTGATTATCGTAGCCGTGCTCACTAGCATAACGAAGATTTTGAGTATCATGATTTTGGACAGACGCATATGATTATCTGACGGTATGTTTGAGACCTTGATTGTGGGGTGTTGACTTAGAAGGCCTGCTACCATCTTAATTTCGAGGACGAAATTTTTCTAAGGTGGGTAGGATTGTAACACCCAGTTTTCTAAAATGAGGGTAATTTTGAAATTTTATATTTTAATTTATTTAATTACGATATTTAAATGATAATATGATTTTTGGTGATTTTAATCATTCTAAAACTATTTTTGAATCATGACTTATGATTTTGGTGTTGTCTAGTGTAACCTTAGAGCCTAGCCATGTGATTAGGATGTTTGACTAGTACATTTTAGCTTAGAGGGTATTTTGGTCATTTTAGAATTTATTTGAATTTAATATATTTTATTAGAAATTTTTGAATAATTTAATTGAATGGTTGTTTTAAATACTAATTTAGTTATTGCCTTGTGTTTGGTTAGCCTAACCTAGATTGGACCTAACCTAGATGAGTCATGACTAACTTAGTGAGCCACTTTGAGAATTAGATGGGTTGGTTAAGGGGTTAAGTCAAGTTTAGTCATGGTTAAGTGATTTGCAAAGGACTAAGATAGAACCCTTTGTTCTAGGCCATCTATTTCCCTTGATTCAATCCTAGCCATAGGATGAAACCTAAAAACCCTAACCCTAACTTTTATGACCAGCCAAGACCCCCCTTGCCTATATAATGTCTCTATGGGGAGTTGTGCCTCTTTCTTTATTAGTTCTTCATTTTCTTAAGGAATAGGTAAGCCTCCATCAAATTTCTTCCTAGTTTAATCAATAGGACTTCTTTTTGATTGGGATTTCTTCCACTATGATCTAACCAATGTTCTCTTGCTGTTCATGGAGAGTATTCTCAAATTTGGGACAATTTGGAGCTTTGGGATTAGCAAGAAGGATCCCCCATTTTGAAGCTTTCTTTGGAGAAGAACACCAATAGGTAACTTCTCATTCTCTCCATGAAATTCTAGTTTTCTTGCATATTTGGACAACCCTAGGTGTCCCCTAGCCGTAGGTATTGGTTTTGTGTCGATTTGTGTCCGTTTGATGTCCGTATCGGACACGTATCATAATATGTGTGCATGTGTTTGATGTAATGTCACAAAGGATTTTAATTTCGATTTTTGAAAATCTAATTACATGGAATTATAGATCTATGTGTGTGTATTATATTTTGTGAAGACTGATGTGGTTTTCGTGTCCTTTTCGTGTCGAAATCGGGTGCGGACACGCTGCACGACACGCGTGTGCGCTGTCCTGCTACCCGTGTCCTATTTCTCGCTGGACACAGCATTTCGACACGCGAAACTTGGCATGGAGGTTGGGGCAGTGACTGACAAGTCACTCCCCAAGTTTCATGACACCTCGTTTCGTGTCGGACACGAAAACGAGGCCGCACGGATTTTACACTGTACTGTTTCACGCGAACAGCGGCTCCTGACACGGGCTTCGTGTCCCTCGTGGACACGTTGTGGTGACGTGTCAGGGACACGAACATGTTGCCCTATGTTGGGCGAACATGGGAACACGAGTACGTGTCACGAATCGACTCGTGTCGTGTGCACGAACCCTCGACACGCGTGCACGAGACACTGTTTTGCACTGTGTTCAGTTTCTAATATTCCAGTGTTAATTTCCAGTTTTAATGGTTTAAATTAATGATTAATTATCATTCTAATTCCTAGACATGTTTGTTAGTGTATGTTAGTTTAATTTTAAATATTAGATTAGGTTGTTTGCCATGAAATGTGAGATGGACTCGGGTTGGACTGAATGTTGGATGTTAATTCATATGGTATTGATTCATCCCCTTTAAACTGATTCGAAGTTGATTCATATTGGTGATGCTTTGGGTTAATTAGTTAATAGATATCAATGATAGTTAACTGACATTCTTCCCATCTACAACTGATTTTGATTTCATTAGTAACTAAATATTGATTCCAGGTTTTCCCTAAAACCTGAGACACCCTTAACCTGTACACACTGATTTCCTAACACTGTTTTTTTTATTTCCTTTCCCTAGTGATTATTGGTTCTTCTTTTACTGATTTTTGTTTCGAATACTAATTGTCGTATTATTAATCTGAGTTCAGTGTTCAAATTATCTATGGTGTTCAGTCTTCTTCTTTACTGACATTGATGTTAGTTTATGTTGGTGAAGGAAATTGGGTGACTTAGGTTCAAATTGTCTTTGGTTTTGAGTATTGAATCCCCATTTTTCCCAGTTTCCTGATTATTGATTTACTGAGTTCGAATGTAGGTATAACTGACAATTGATTCCTTAAAGAAAATTCCTGTCATATGTGGAATGCTTGACACACATGTGTTTTTCCTGCCACTTGATACCTGATACACACACACATAGGATTGACCCTCACCTTCCTGAACACAGGGACACATTCCCTTAGCCCATATATCATTCACACAGAACTACACTATGAAACTGGTTTCTAAATTAAGTTTGACACCCTCCACACATGCCTACACTCATACACACACACATGACACAAATTCCCCTCTATTCACTGTCTTCTCACTGATACCCCCCCTTTTTCTGAAAGATATTTCTGAAATTTACTTTGTTTTTTCTGATTTATTATGATTGAATTCGTTTTCCTGTGTTTTTACGATGTTGAATGATAAGAGGACCTACTTACATAACTGTGAATGGGGATAGGGACTGAAACTGAGTTTGGTTATTTAGAAACAAATCTGAGGTTTTGAATTTGTAGATTGATATAAAAACCTGAGTTTTAGAAGGAGTACACTATCTTCTCATATGTCCTCAGGTTCAAACCTGAGAATTGTTATCTACACACTGTCACATGTTTCCTGAGAATTTCCCCTGTGTAAGAGCAAAACATGAGACACATTGGTTCTATCGAGACTGAAATCTAATGCACACATGAACACACAATTTTCCCTTACTGTTGTAAACCTGGGACTTTTCTTCATTTGCCATGCACTGTTAATTCACTGTTAACTGTTTTTGGGGGTTTCTCTATGTGTTAAAACTGAGATATAGTTTGTAATGTTAACTGATATGGTATGGGGTTAATGTAGCATTGAGTTAAGGGGTTTAAATGGGTTGTTTTGTTGTAGACTGAAAACTGAAATCTGGGATTAGCTTTATGGTTGAAACCTGAGAATTAGTATAGGCTGTACTTGAGATGAGTTTTCCCTCATGTTCCTATGACTGAACTGATGTTTCCCTTTTACATATTTACATTCCTGTTCTGTCCATGTATCACCACACAAACACTCCACTATTTTTCATTTTCTGTTAGCACACACACTTTTATTTGACACATGAACACACATGTCTAACTATCACTCACCTTACACACATTCACATACACTAATATTTCCTTTTCCTGTCACAGTCCACTCTTTTTCTTCCCACACACACACAAGCCTCACACACATTGTTTCACTCACTCTTTAATACACACACACAGTCTTTGTCTCTCTCTCTATATATATATTTCCTAGTTTCCCTAATGCAAAGTATATATGTAATGTAACTTCCCCTCTCTATCTATATCCTATTTTCTATGTGATTATTTGATAAATGGGTAATATATATATAGTGTGATATATATGATATGCAATCTAGGATGCAATGTATATATGAATGAATGAATGAATGAATGAGGGTAAATGCAAGTTGTATGTAAGGTGATGCAATGCTCAATGTTAACAAATCCTATATTACCTCATGTACCCCTTACACTATGTCCCTACACATTGCTATGACACTATGTTGACACTATCACTATGACACTGGTTCACATTGATGCATATTGCACTTGGCTTTCCTACATGTTCACTCACTCCTATTCTCTCCATATATATGTTATGTGTGATTAGCTTAGCTTGGTTTGGCTTGTGCTTGTATTTGATTGCTAGACTAGGCTCGGTTAGGCCTAGTGAGACTTGTTAGACTTGTTTGGGTTAGGCTTGACCTAGTTTGACCAGTCTAGTTGACCAGAGTTGACCGAGAGTTAACTTTGGTCTAGTTTGACCTAGACAGCATGCAGATGCATAGTAGATTATATTTATCATCCCATGTATACATCTTGACTTGTGTCGCTCTAACTAGGAGTCAGGTACCTCATCTCGGACAGTACATTTACTTCAGACATTCAGATACAGGCGAGTACATTCTCTGACCGTTTCATACTTGTCTGGATTTACATTCTTGCTCTAGATTACTGTACTTGATGCTGACACGATTGTTATCACGGATTGGTACTATATGGATCTCCTTTTGGGATGTTATCCCCTTGTATTCACTAAATACATATTGTGATGTGCGTTTCACTTCCATATTGTATTTATTGAATACCTATATCCTTGTATACTCCTTGTGCATATTGTACTCTCAGTATCACATGAGTCCCAGGGATAGACCATTGTACACTATTGTATAACATTGTACAACTATTGTATAACATTGTACATCTATTGTATAATATTGTACATCCATTGTATAACATTGTACACTATTGTGCAAGATAACGTAACTGGAGTGGATCCTTGTGTATTGATTGGGGAGGGGGAGTAGAATTGGTTATGTACTCAATTCCTATTGTACAATATTGTATAACTATTGTATATGTCTATTGTACACCCACGTACAATGGAGTTACCATTGCATTTTCCTAGCCCGTTTACATAACCAGATTGTACTCTAAATCACATGTTCCTTACAGTTCTTACTTATCATATTTAGATATTTCCTGTTATTAAATCTCTACTGTTTTCTATACATTCTTCTTTCAGCGTTTCATGTACTTTACTCTATTGCATGCTTTATATTTCCTAACTCGATATGAACTGCGTGAGATATTTTGTGCTCGCTCTCGTCCTGACTGGACCTGTTGAAAAATTTTACAGATAGCCTGGAGGTGCCTGCTAGCCTAGAGGAGACACATTAGAGGTTGTTTAGGTAGTTATTTCATTTTGTCTGGAGTTGTATTTTACTTTGTGGATTACTGTATTGAGTTTTGAGATGTATTTATGGGTTTATGTATCATAGACACTTAGATTTCTATCTCCTGTATCTCTTTTGGATTTCATGTTTTATCTATCTTTATCATGCTCTACTTTAGATGTGATTGAGTTTGTATCTTCTATGTCACCCCCATTCGGGGAGTATAAACTGTTTAGTCTTATACTGTTAGATGCATTGAGACCTAGGACAGCGTTCTACCGCCGACACTGCGGCGTAGGCTGGGCGTCGTTACGTTCTCGTGCCCTAACTCTAGGGTGCGGGTCGTGACAGGGATGCTGAGCACTTGAGGCTTAGGGAGCTTGTGGCTAGTAGATGAAGAAGGGTATGGCTTATATTGAGCTTTAGAGAGAAGAGAAGAGAAGATTGGATGAATGAAAATGAGGGAATTCATGGCCTATTTATAGGATACTAGTAGGCAAAATTCGGCCAAAATTCTGGTAGGAATTTTCAAATATTTGGCCGTTGGACAACTAGCAACCAGCCAACCCTAAAAATTAGGGTGCTGAATTTTAGGGGACAGAGTTCGGCCCGAACTCTGTATGGAGGCAGAGTTCGGCCCGAACTCTGTCTCCAGAGCACAGAATAGGTCTTATGGTCCAATGGGCTTATTTGGATGTGTGGAGCTTATAGATTTTGGGTAGGTTATGGGTTAAGTCTCAAGAGCTCAGTACAACTCAGCTTACATCAGTCTAGACTCAATAAATTTATAAAATACAGATTCAAAAAATGACTTGCATTGCAAAAATTGAGCTGTCGTCTGACTTGAGCTGGATGTAGTCATCGTGTGTCATATTGAATTATTACAAGTATTATTTAGTCAATGTTATCAATATTTGGTTGACTGTTACTTTGTGTCAATAATCTCCCCCATATTGATAATTGACAAAATAATAATTGTATATTCAATATTCATACCTGGACACATTTAAAGACAGAAAGCATAGCTCTCCCATAATTAGTGCCGGGCTTAAAAATAGCTCTCCCGTAAATAATGCTTTGAATCTTGTTGGCCTGATAAGAACATTCTTCCAAAAGTACATATACATAGACAAAAAGAATATAGATTATACATATCTCCCCCTTTTGGCATTTAGCAATTTAAGATAAACAATTAATAACTGGCAAACACACCAAAAGATAAGAGAAGAAACTGCATATAAACTAATATAACGACCAAATGTCTCAAGAGTCATAATAGAAGAAATGGCATATAAACTGATAGAACTACCAAAGTCTCAAGAGTCACAACTCATAATAAGTCTAATACAAACCAAGTACATAAAAGCAACTAAAAGCAAAATGCATAAACCATAATCTATGATCCTCAGTAGCAGCAGCAAGGAGCAGTCCATATCCATCATCGAGCTCGTGAAGGCCCAGCGTCGTCTGATGGATCAGTAAAGGAGCGACGTGGGTCCACGAATGCCGCATCTGGATCCATGTAGCGACGAACCCAAGGGTCATCAATACGAAATCCCTCACGACTAGGGTCTCGCTCCATAAAAATGGGCGTGGAAGGATGGCGAGACATGGAATACCGAATATCGTGCAGCGAGTTGCTGATGGCACTCATCTGCAAGGTGGTTCGGTAATCCAGCTGAGTCCAACGATCGTCCTCTAAGATGAAGCGATCTCGGAGCATAGTCTGAAGAGACTCGAGAGTGGTAGAAGGAGGAGGAGGATCCTGTCCAAGAGGAGGGGCATCTGGCTCATCATCAGAATGCTCAGACACGACCGGTGAGCCAACGGCCACCTGAAGCCTCCTTGCCTTAGAGGGGAAGGCAGGGGCAGGTAAGAATGGACACTCATTAAGGGGTACATGAAATGCACGAAAGATCATAGGAAGGTATAATGCATAAACCAAAGATCTTGGTTTCTTTAATCATCCAGTCCATCATGGTACGTGGAAGATTAAAGGGAACATGAAAGTGGAGATGATACAAGGCCGAGATTTCAAAATAAGTGACTTCATCGGTAGAATCCGCTTTGGGTAGAATGGTGTTGAAAATGATCTGATGAAGTTCATAGAAATAGGAATTGAGAAATTTGGCCAAAAGCTTACGAGGACGTGTGTTAGGGCTACACAAGTCGTCCTTGAAGCTTTCAAGTGAAATCCCTTCGAAAAATTGGAACGATCGAGCTTCAACAATCTTTTCCCATGAATTTGGCTCTTGGAGTTCAAGGTATTCGGCCAATTCAAAATCGTCAAAAGAGAGATCAATTTTCGTACCCCGTGAATAAATATGAGTATCATCATGGGTTAGGTTACAGTAAAATATTTGAATAGCACTACGATAAATGACCGAATTTGTGGTGACAAGTTCATCAAGGCAAAGGTCATGAAAAAGTGCATCATGTTGAGAGAAAATAGTAAAGTTGATAGGGTGTCCCGCAAACACCGAACATGTCCGAAAATCACTAAACCAATCATTTGATACGTCGAGTGATACAAATATTCGGTCGTCAAAAGTGTTTGGGTCAAGTGGACGTGGAGGATTGAACAACGGATGGATAGGTGGTTGTTGTTCAATGGCCGGTGCAAAGGGCGGTTCAACGCGAGGAGGAGCATTCGACGTGGAGCCATAACACAATAAAGATAATAAAGGAAATTTGAGATATAGAAAAGTATAGAATTATACCTCAAAGTAGTGATGAACAATGAAGGAGAATTGAAAAAGAAGCCTTCTCCTTGAGTTTGGGGAAGAGATGAGCTCTAGAAGGAAGAAATTAGGGTTAGGGTTTTGAGAAAAAGGTGTTTGAGAAGTAGAAAAGGTGGTAATGGAGAAGAAGAGGGAGGAGAATCCAAAAATATGTGAAGGGTTCCAATTGGTCGGAGCAAATAATGGCTATTGGATCAAAATAAGATCAGCGGCTGAGACTGTTCCCGGTTCTGGAACAGTCAGGCCAAATTTGACCCGAACTCTGGTAAGGGCAGAGTTCGGCCCGAATTCCGTATTCTGGTCACAGAACATGAATCAGGCTGATATGAAGAAAAATTGGTTAAGTTAGAAAGACCAAAAAGAACGTGAGTATAAATATAAGAAAAAGATCCAAGTGATAAACAAAGAATGACAGAAAAAGAACACGAAGTAGTAAGGTGAAGTTGAAAATTTAGTATTTCAGCAAGTGATAAATAAAAATGAACAGTGTAATAAACAAGGAATTATATCATAATTCAATATTTTGAAGCTGCCATGGGTTAGCTGCAGGAGCCGGATCCCAGCTAGCGGTAGTCCTGAGGACTAGTGCACCGTGTCGCTTAGGCTTTTACGCCTTGTTGTCAGAAGGACCCTTTCGGCTTGTACCCATAGCAAGTTCATCATAAGAGAATCACAATATACTCGATATTTATGCAGGTTGATTTTAATTTATAACAGCTTCATCTAAAATTCCAAGTTCACGATAAAGAAAATTGAAGCGCTCTTCGGATAATGATTTTGTAAAGAAATCTGCTACCTGATGATCAGTGTCAATAAATTCTAAGTTAATCGTGCCATTTTGCTGATGATCACGCAGAAAGTGATGACATATTTTAATGTGCTTCGTGCGTGAGTGACAAATGGGATTCTTAGTGAGATTTATAACACTAGTGTTGTCACAAAAGATTGGAATGTGCATGAAAGATAAGTTGTAGTCTTCAAGGGTTTGCTTCATCCACAGAATCTGTGCACAACAATGCCCAGCTGCGATGTATTCAGCTTCTGTTGTGGATAGTGCGACAGAATTCTGCTTCTTGCTAAACCAAGAGACTAAAGCCTTTCCTAATAAATGACACGTACCGCTCGTACTTTTACGGTCGACCTTGCATCCAGCGAAATCAGCATCAGAGTAACCAATGAGGTCAAATGATGTTGACTTGGGATACCATAGGCCCACTGTAACCGTACCCTTAAGGTATCGAAAGATACGCTTAACAGCGGTCATGTGTAATTCCTTAGGATTTGCTTGATATCTAGCACACAGGCAAACGCAAAACATAATATCAGGGCGACTAACAGTAAGATAGAGTAGACTGCCTATCATACCTCGATACTTATGTTGATCTACGGGTTTGCCGCTATCATCTGGTTCAAGTTTGGTTGAAGTAGCCATTGGAGTGCTGATTTGTTTGACGTTGTCAAGGTCAATTTCTTCAGCATATTCTTTGTATATTTGACTGACAGATGAAGGTTCCATTTGACATTTGTTTGACTTGCAGTCCAAAAAAGTAGTTGAGCTCCCCCATCATGCTCATCTCAAACTCGGTCTGCATACACTTGGTAAAATCTTGACAAAGGGTTTCATCAGTAGAACCAAATATAATATCATCTACGTATATTTGTACTAAAAGAATAGTGTCTTTGAAGGATTTTATGAAAAGTGTGGTATCAATTTTCCCTTTTGAAAAATCTTTCTCAAGCCAGAAATTGCTTAGCCGTTCATACCAAGCTCTAGGGGCTTATTTGAGGCCATACAGCGCTTTCTTTAGCTTGAACACGTGGTCGGGAAATTTGTGATTTTCAAAACCAAGAGGTTGTTTTACATAAACTTCCTCCTTAATAAATCCATTCAAGAAAGCACTTTTAACATCCATTTGAAATAATTTGAAAATTTGAAAATTTGCAAATGCACAAAGCATCCGAATGGAGTCCAATCTAGCAACCGGAGCATACGTCTCATCGTAGTCGATACCTTCCTCTTGGTTGTATCCTTGGGCTACTAGACGAGCTTTGTTGCGTGTAACTGAACCATCTTCATTTACTTTGTTTCTAAAAACCCATTTAGTACCAATAATCGAGTGATTAGCTGGTCTAGGAACGAGTTCCCATACTTGGCTCCTCTCGAATTGGTTGAGTTCCTCTTGCATAGCAGAAATCCAAAATTCATCATTGAAAGCTTCTAAAATGTTTTTCGGCTCAATTTGTGAAATAAAGGTAGTGCTAGCAATAGAGTCTCTTAATGATGATCTAGTAGTTACTCCACGTGAAACCTCACCTATCACCAAATTTTCTGGATGTGACGGCTTGAAAGAGAATTTCTTTGGCAAGCCCTCCAGAGAATTGGTTTCGGTTGTGGTATTCATTGGAGTAGAAGTTGATGGCTCAACATCATCATCAAGAGTAGCTGCTGCACTGTTATCTTCATCAAAAGTCACATTTGTAGACTCTTCCACAATTAATGAGTGTTTGTTAAAAACTCTATATCCCTTGCTCTTGGCAGCATAGCCAAGGAAAATACCATCGTCAGCTTTGGCATCAAATTTGCCTAAGTTGTCTTTGGTGTTAAGGATAAAGCATCTACAACCAAAAACTCTAAAATAAGAAACATTTGGGATTCTCCCAAACCAAAGCTCATAGGGTGTTTTCTTCGTAATAGGACGAATAAGTACCCTATTTAAAATGTGGCATGCTGTACTGACAGCTTCAGCCCAAAAGTATTTCGGAAGTGAAAACTTGTTCAATATGACTCTAGCCATATCGCCAAGAGTCCTATTCTTCCGCTCTACAACACCATTTTGTTAAGGAGTTCTTGGACAAGAAAACTCATGATCAAAACCATTAGAATCACAAAACTTTTCAAAATCAGAATTTTCGAATTCGCCTCCATGATCACTTCGGATTCGAGTAATCATGTAGCCTTTTTCATTTTGAACTTTCTTAACAAAAATCTTGAAAACCGAAATAGCATCACTTTTATTTGTAAGAAAGAAAACCCAAGTAAATCTAGAAAAATCATCAACAATAATAAAGGCATAGAGTTTTCCACCAAGACTGGCTACTCTACTAGGGCCAAATAAATCCATATGGAGTAGTTGCAAGGGTCTAGTAGTGCTTACAACATTTATGGAATGGAAAGAGGACTTGGTTGCCTTATTCAATTCACATTCGGCACATATTGTGTCCTTTTTGAATGTGATATCGGGCAAGCCTCTAACTAGCTTCTTGGTCGATAGCCTGGATATAGTATCCATATTGGCATGACCAAGACGCTGGTACCATAGTAATCTTTTATCTTTATGAGCATATAGGCATCTACCTGCATTGTTAGTATCTCTAGACAAATAGAAGATATAAATGTTATCATCTCTTATCCCTTCAAAAGCGATGTCTCATGTTGACCTATCATAAATAAAATATTTATTTTGTCCAAAGTTAATGTCATATCCATGGTCAGCAAGATGACTAATGCTGAGCAGGTTATGCTTTAACTCGGTCACTAGGCAGACATCCTTTATTACGGGAGAGGGAGGATGACCAATAATACCATTACCTATAATATAACCTTTTAGGTTGTTGCCGAAGGATACATATCCTTCTCTCTTCATCGTTAGTGATGCGAAAAGATTTACGTCCCCCATCATATGCCGCGAGCATCCACTATCGAGAATCCACTTACTCTTAGTTGAGGAGGGAAGGTCCACCTACATCAAGAGTAGATGTGACCTTTGGTACCCAAGTTCTTGAGGGTCCTGAAAAGTTAGTTTTTGGAAACCATGCATATATCTTTCTATCTACTAATCTTCTAATTCTACATTGTGGTGAAATGTGTCCATGTAAACCACAATAAGTACATGTAGCATTCCTATTTATATTAGGAGCATGCTGATGATGTCTATAAGTAGAGTGATGAGGAGAAGTATGATGATATGTAGGATTAGCATGGTGATGATGACTATGTGTAGAGTGATATGGAGTAGCATGGTGATATTGTCTATATGGAGTAGCATGGTGATGATGTCTATATGTAGAGTGATGGTGATGTTGTTTTTGTGCAACATGGTGATGATTGTATCTATGTGTAGCATGATGATTTTGTGACATATGATAATTATTTCTACGTGCATGTGGTTTGTGTCCTTTGTGAAAGTGTGTGTATATGTAAGCATGGTTACGTGTTGCAGGTGGATGACGCGGGTGACTAGTATGAGAAGTATCATGCTTTGTGTGTGTCTCATGAGATTGGGTTTGAGGTTGAGCAACCTGTTTTCCCAATTTAGTCTCTAGTTTCCTAGAGACAGCATGCAGTTCAGTAACCTTAGCATTCAAACCATATATCTTAGTAATAGAAATCTTGTGTCTACTCTTTTCTTCTGCAAGCTCCGTGTTGAGTGTTGTGATTTCTTGTGTTTGTTGTTCAATGCGTGCTTCGACATCATGTAAGCTTATTTTAAGCTTAGATACCTCATCTGTTACATCCGTGGGTGAAGTGTCTCTAATGTTATCAAGCAGTAAAGAAAGTCTTTGAATTTCGACTTTATGACTTTTGATCTTTTCCTTGGCATGTTTATATTTACCAATGACCTTTTTATGATCATCAAGTAAATCGGTAAAAGCATCGCCAAGTTCATCAAAAGTGAAGTCATCAAGAGTTTCGTTTGATACCTTGTCGGAAGTTGCCATTAGGCACACATTTGCCGTGTCTTGAGGAGAGTCCTTTTCTTCCTCGGAGTCACTAGCTTCGCTTTCATGCCAAATGCTTGTATTGGCATATTTCTTTGAGGAGGCCTTCTTGTATGGTTTCTCGTAGCGGTTGCTTTTCTTTAAGTATGGACAGTCTTTTCGGACATGTCCCGTCTTCTTGCAACCGTAGCAGGTTGGCTCTTCTTCGTCGTCTTCTTGTGGTTCCTTCTTTCTTCGGTTGAAGCGAAGGAATTTCTTGAAGTTGCGGACGAGGAGAGCTTGATCATCACCTTCCGAGTTGTCGTCATCCATCTCTTCGGGGTCAGCCCTCCGTCGGTGAGCTTTGAGTGCGATCTCCTTAGCCTTAGGAGCAGGCTCTTCGAAGTCTTTGAGGTCAAGCTCATGAGTCATCAGCTTTCCCATCAAAGTCTCCATGGACATGGTTGTGAGATCATTTCCTTCTATGATGGCTGTCACCTTAGGGTTCCAAATCTTTGGTAGCCCCCTAAGTAGCTTACGATCTTCTCGTGATTTGTATATTGCTTGCCGAGCGAGGATAGAGGATTGATGATGTCGAAGAATCTTGTGAACATTTGCGTGATCGTCTCATTTGGCTTCATCTTGAAAGCTTCATATTCTTGAGTGAGACGGCTTATCTTTGATTCCTTGACCTGGGTGGTTCCTTCATACGTCACTTCTAGAAGTCTCCATACTTCGTGAGAGGTGGTGCATGTAGAGACCCTGTTGAACTCATTCCTGTCTATAGCACAGAATAAAGCATTAATAGCTCTCGCGTCTAGACTTGCCTGTTTCTTCTCCTCGTCAGAATATTTGTCATGTGATTTCTCAACGAGATCACCATTGACAACTATTCTGGCGGGCTTTTTGTAACCGGCAGTGACGATAGTCCACAGGTCAAAGTCTAGCGACTTGAGATAAAACCTCATCCTTGTTTTCCAATATGTGTAGTTAGTTCCATCAAATAGGGGAGGCCTATGAGTGGACTGCCCTTCACCGTGATTGGAAATCAAAGATTGTGTGGTTGCCATGGATCAACTCTAGGATGTTAGTCCTTGTTGAGAGAACAGAGCTCTGAAACCAATTGAAGAACATATGGCAACTCTAGAGGGAGGTGAATAGAGTTTATAGTGATAATAGCCAATTAAAAATTAAACTCTTTCACAATATAAAATTAATCAGAGTAAATGCGGAAATAAATAAGGAGCAAGAAAGCATACGCAAATACAGCCGATTTTAACCTGGTTTCCCTCGTGGAGGACTAGTCCAGGCCTGAGAACTCTAGCTCAGGATTAAATCCACTATTTGTGAAATAGTAGTTACACCCCGTGTCTTTTCTTCAGAAGAGCACGTCAACTTCTTACAAAGGATCGCAGTGGCGATGCTTGAAATTTTCCAAGCGACTTCTTGAACTCTTGCACAAACTCCTAGCTGAGAGATGCTGAGCACTTGAGGCTTAGTGAGCTTGTGGCTAGTAGATGAAGAAGGGTATGGCTTATATTGAGCTTTAAAGAGAAGAGAAGAAAAGATTGGATGAATGAAAATGAGGGAATTCATGGCCTATTTATAGGATACTAGTAGGCAGAATTCGGCCAGAATTCTGGTAGGAATTTTCAAATATTTGGCCGTTGGACAACTAGCAACCAGCCAACCCTAAAAATTAGGGTGCTAATTTTTAGGGGACAGAGTTCGGCCCGAACTCTGTGTGGAGGCAGAGTTCGGCCCGAACTCTGTCTCCAGAGCACAGAATAGGTCTTATGGTCCAATGGGTTTATTTGGATGTGTGGAGCTTATGGATTTTGGGTAGGTTATGGGTTAAGTCTCAAGTGCTCAGCACAACTCACCTTACATCAGTCTAGACTCAATAAATTTATAAAATACAGACTCAAAAAATGACTTGTATTGTAAAAACTGAGCTGTCGTCTGACTTGAGCTGGATGTTGTCGTCGTGTGTCATATTGAATTATTACAAGTATTATTTAGTCAATGTTATCAATATTTGGTTGACTGTGACTTTGTGTCAACAGAAACGACTCAGCATTCCCACGGCGAAAGCTATGTCAGGCCTTGTGGCAGTAGTAGCATACATCAAACTCCCGATTACGCTTGCATACTCCAGCTGCCTGACACTTTCCCATGAATTAGGCTTCAGCTTCAGATCACACCTGTACGGCGTATCGATCCCAGGAAGATCCCGATACCCATAACGAGTAATCATTTTCTCAATATAATGAGACTGTGACAGCGCATCCAGTGTCTGTCCGGATGATCTTGATCCCTTAGATCACATCAGCTTCTCCCAAGTCCTTCATACTGAACTTGCTCGAGATAAATTTCTTTGTCTCTGTGACACAACTCATATCCGTACCTAGGATAAGCATGTCATCTACGTACAAACAAACGATCACACCTCTTCCATCAGCGAACTTCGTGTAAACACACTTGTCCGTCTCGCTGACCATGTAGCCATTTGACCTTATAACTTTGTCAAATTTCTCATGCCATATCTTGGGAGCCTGTTTAAGACCGTACAAAGATTTTACCAACTTGTAGACTTTGTCTTCAAGACCCTTGACGACAAACCCCTCTGGCTGTTGCATGTATATCTCTTCGGTCAGCTCGCCATTTAGGAAAGCTATTTTCACATCCATCTGATGTATCACCATCTTATGTATTGCTGTAAGAGCAATCAATACTCTGATGGTGGCCATCCGGGCTACTGGAGCATATGTGTCAAAGTAGTCAATCCCCTGCTTCTGAGAAAACCCCTTGGCTACCAACCTAGCTTGAACTTGTCAATAGTTTCGTCTGCTTTCATCTTCTTCTTGAAGATCTATTTGCATCCGATGGGTTTCGCTCCTTCAGGAAGATCAACCAACACCCAAGTGTTATTTGAGGTGATAGAATCAATTTTATTGTCAATCGCCTCCTTCCAGAAAACTGCGTCTCTGGTCTTCATCGTCTCATCATAGATAAGCGGATCAGCTTCCACATGATAGGTGACAAAGTCACTTCCGAAGTCCTTCGGCCTCCTAACACGCTTAGCTGACGGCTCAGCTTGTTTTGGTTAAACCGTTATTTCAGCAACAACATCTTCTTGGACCACATCTTCATTGAAGACTTCAGTTTCTTGCACACCCTCATTGTTCTCCGGTACATCCGCAAGAACAATATTTTTGTGCCTTACAAATTTGTCTTCAAAATATTATGCGTCGCGAGATTCAATGATATGATTTGACTCAATATCAAGAAATCTTCGAGCATCACTCTTCTCGGTATACCCCAAGAAGATCGTCTTAGTAGTCCTTGTCCTAAGCTTCTGAATCTTCAGATCTGGAAGCTTGACATATGTCAGACACCCCCACACTCGATTGACATTCAAGTTAGGTCTGACCTTGAACCAGAGTTCATGAGGAGTAACGTCTGAAGTTGCATGAGACACTCTATTTAGAATAAAAGTGGCCGTCAATGTAGCTTCTCCCCAGTAGCACTTAGGAAGGTCAACAGTCAACAATATTGAGTTAATCATTTCTGTTAACATTCTGTTCTTCCTCTCTGCTACTCCGTTTGATTGAGGAGAGTACGGAGCCGTAGTATTATTGACAATTCCATGTTCTTTGCAGAACGATGCGAATTCATGAGACCTGTACTCCCCACCTCGATCACTTCTTATTCTTTTGAGTTGTTGTCCAGTCTGCCGCTTAGCTTCGGCTCTGAACTCCTTAAACTTTTCGAATGCTTCATCTTTAGCCTTCAGCAAGTAGACGAACGCATACTTTGAGAAGTCATCGATGAAGGTTATGAAATACTTCATCCCGGCCTTTGTAGAGAACTGTTTGAAATCACAGATATCGGAGTGTACTAACTCCAGAAGATCTGTACTTCGATTAACCCGAGGAAAGGGTTTCCTTATGATCTTTATTTGAGCACAAACTTCACATTTCTCTACCTTACTCCCACACTTAGAGATAAGTCCTAGACTAGATATTCTGTTTATTCGTTTATAATGAACATGTCCTAGCCTATTATGCCATAACTCAAGAGTATAAACAGAAGGAGTGATTTCATTAATCACATTAATTACATTGGACTGATTTACAAGCTAAATTTTGAACATTCCTTCGGTATAAAAAGCTTTCCCGAAATATGTTCCTTTGATAGACATCACCATCTAGCCAGCATTGATGTCCATCCTAAGGCCTGTGTTGCATAGTAGGCCTCTTGAGATCAGGTTCTTGGCGATAGCAGGTACGTGCTTCACGCCTTAAAGCGTCAGAGATGTTACGCCCCGCTCCCGTAGGAGCGATTGTCCTCGCTAAGGCGTGATGCCGCACGGGCCTAGGTTGCGCCCGTGCAAGGCTAATTCCAGAAACGGTCGATTTGATGCTAGGCCACAGAGTCGCACAGAGTGTCCTCATTTGCAGCGGAAAGTAAACGAACACAAGTTGAAGCAAATTCAAACTCTTTATTGATATTTAAGAAGTTTACAAGCGGCGCTAGGCCGAGTTTACAAGTCTCTCAAGCTCCCTCTCTCTCTGAAACATAAAAGGCGTGCCAAGTGGCTTACAAGATGGAATGATTCATGGCGATGTTCTGATACATTATGTCCTGTATAGGGTACTTCAGCTTCTTGCAACGTTCCAAGGCTCCAGAGTTGGCTCCGTGCCTTAGCACGTTCGAGGGAAGCTCCGCACCCGCCGACGTCTCCTGCATCCTGCAAGCATACTGTGGGGTTATCAATACATTGTTATGCACTGGTGGGGAGGCTAGCTCGCCCACAATGCTATCATTACCAAACACGTTCTATTTACTTTTGTGCATCTATATCATTCATTGTCTTTCTAATCTTGCCTTAGAATCAATTTTATGGCATATTTTATAGCCTATCTCGTGTTGCCAAATTCAAATGTGTGCATAGAAATACATGCACGACTTACCCATACTTACCGTCCGGCCTTTCCTGTCCAAAGTAAACCAAGTTAGACAATAATTCATATATCTCAACTAAACATGATTCACGTAAACATTCAGTGTCAAGGGCGTGTTCCTGCCTCATGATTCTAGCGCGTCGTAGGCGTGTTTTCTAACACCTTTGCCGAAGTACTCTCGATTATTTGGTGTGTTATATTCAAGCCTGTTCAGAAGGCACTTTATTTAGTTAACTTAGACTACTTTGATTTCAATGCAAGGACTTGCACGTAAATTGCCACCAGCAAAGTCCACTTAATCTATATGCACCGGTCGCTGGCATCACAAGCCAATATGGACATCTTTTTTCTCTTGGTAATTTCTCACCTATCATAGCGTACGGGACCGGTACACCATGATAGTCTTTTGAAATACCCGGCCTTACGTCTCCTGAGTGGCCAAGCCCACACACCCAGTCCTGGACATAAGCCATTTTGATTTCCGTCCGGACCGGCACGTCCCCCCTTTGACCGTGTCGCTGGAAATCCCTTATTTTGCCTCTCCCCCGTATACAATGGAGGTGTCCACGACCATTTCGTTTTATTTGTCATTTTAACTCAACGGCTGTCTCCGAGCCGTAGGCTAACCCTTAGCCTTAATGCGTTATCGACCAGGTTGGCGTCCGTGCAGCGTGGGTAGCGAGCCCCGTTGCCACGTGCCCGTCATACCTGTCGCTAACCAATCTTTTTTTTCTTATCTTTTCTTCATTCATTCTTTTCTTTTCTTTTACTTGTTCGTTCGTTCGTTGATTCATTCACATTTTCATTCATTCATTATGCAACTCCCCGTGCGGGAGTCGTCTTAGCGACCCATCAGTCCCATAGTCTTTCAATGTTGCTATATTCTACTCGGAACGACTATATTGATAGTCTTTCTGTTTCATTGTTGTAAACCATTCATTGTTTCATTGTTGAATGCATAAGGTATTTGATACGTAAGCCTGTGCCTTAGCACGAGCGTAGAGCGCGGTGCGAGAGTTCTCACATTCTTTCCATGTTCTTTTCCATATTCTATACAAGCATACAAGATGGGATTATTCCCTTAGCTAGGTGCGTTGAGTCATTTATTAGCATGCGTGGTGTTATCGCCAAGCGATTCTAGCTATAGTGTCCGTATTGTTATGTGTCTAGGCTAAGCAAAGATGGGTTCATCGGAGCCACCCACCTTAGCGATGTTCGCATCGGCCAAGCGATACTCCGAGCGCGCCTTTGAAAGTCTAAGTCTGGATTCATCCTTGACGGGCCAATGTAAGCTTTGCATCGGTTCTTCATCAGGTCGATGCCAACTCTTCGGGTCGACGGCTCGTTTGAGTCGTTGCACTTGCCGTTTGAATCGGCATTCCGCTAGGGCGGAGCGGGTCATTACATAATACACCACTCAAAACAAGTCTCGTCTTCAAGACTTCCTGAGTGCAGGTCATCCTACCGTTCGTTAACTCATGTCGTGTACGTATCTTAGATAATTCTATCGAACGGCTCTATCGTTCGATGGCATCGAACTATGCTCGGTTATCCTTCCAAGTTTTATGTTGCATACGTTTGGTGAATCTTATTGAATGACTGTCCATTCATTTTAGACTTGATGGTACTTATTCAATTATCGTGTTTCTTCAACTTGGTTGCTATTTCGACGTGTCATGGGACTGAAATGATCGCACGAGGTGCATTGTAATTTATCAAACTCGAGAGTCGTAAGCTGAGGCAAACTCACTCATTCATTCATGCGCATCTCAACACCCACTTGCAGCTGCATTCGAGTTCATCATATCGCTGAGTTTGGATCGTGCACGCATTCTAGGCGTCCTCCGAATACGTATATTTTAACCAAGCTTAGCGACTAGCGAAGTCGGACAAGCTACTCGTGATAGTTTTGATTTGCCGATCTTTTGCTAACTTCGATTTAAAACCGAACTCGTGTGCATCTCACTATCGTTTATCTCGGTCCTCGAGATGATTCGATTCGCTTCTCAAGCGTTCTTGTCTATGAAATCAATACGACTTCTTCTTAGCGGGGTCGACCAAGTCTAAGTAATTCTCGTCCGATTCAAGACCAAGTATTGCACTATCATCGAGTCCGTCTTTCTATCAGTGATTCAATTCGTTATCCCAACTTTACTTGCGCATCATCCATTCCTATCATTCGTTTTGTTTGGGGCCAATCTCGTCGTCGTTCACGCACACTCCATGTTCCCCGTCCTACTCTAAGTCTTGTTGCTCCAAGTCTATCGTCCGTCCAGACGATACCGTAAACCATACAGGTTCAATCACTCGGCATAGGGTCGTCCGCCTATCCGCTAGGTCATCTCACCAGGTCATAGTTACAAGTCAAGTTCGCGGTTCATGGTGCAAGGGCATTGCACGATACTCGCCCCAAATCCTATGGTCAAACCATTTGTTCGCTGGTATGGGAGTTTCTACCCAAGTTCGTTTCACTCAAATTTCTAAACATCAAGCAGCTATTCGTATCAACACATTCTCCGTTCCAGGTTGAGCTCGTTTAGGAAAATTCCTACGATAGGTTGTCCTCAACCGAATCCTCGACATGTTAATATCGTATGCCCACACTAGCAATTATCGTAGTCTATCTCTTCAAGTATATTTGATACAATTCGCCTATCCATCCTATCCAATTCACGTAATCGATCACAAGGTCGTCTAGCCTTGCAATATGTCGCGTCCCGATCTCACGCAAGTCTGATTATCCATGGCGGACATGAATCACCATGTCAATGTTCCCACAGAATAATCGTCCTCATCGGGATGTAACTCTTGCGTTGTGTCTAGACTTACTCATTTTCGATACGCGAATTGGGTCTACTCAATCCTCAAGTTTTCTTATTCTTCAATCGCAAGTCCTAACAATCCTCAAATTTACCTTCGCTTCAAACCACAAGTCGAAGCAATCAAAATGGCCATGTCAAGGTATTTCGAGTTCGATCATTCCCGCTGGACATGAATCACCATGCCAACGCTCACGCGGAATGATCGTCCCAAATCCGACGTGACGCATGTACGAGGCTGGAGTTGCATTCATACAAGACAAGATCGTTGTCGTTGTGGTTATCACCGAACAATCAAGTCACTTCCCTTTTTTATTCCAAACATTCATTTCTATCAAAATTCTCCAACATAGTATCCTTCAAAATAATAACTTCTAACACAATCATCATTCATCGAATCAGAGTACCCTCGAGTTATCGTACATCGATCTTTGATATACCTCAATACCATCGATGATGTACATAACCTGACGACCTTCCTTTTACAACGAATTCCAAGTCGTGCAACTTAATTTCCTCAATTCACATTGTCGCGTGCTAACTCTTCATCGAGCAACATCCATTCCAAATCCTTAGTCATTCTCGTATCTCCAAATCAACGTTTCATATGCACGCTATCTTCCGACCGTGCTATTCCCGATCTTGTCCATGAGTAATTCACCTTAACTCAAGTTTCAATCCATTCAACTAAATTCAAAATCGCATGCACGATCTTCTATGTTTCCTCGACCAAGACCTCCATTCGTTTCATGATTCGCACTACGCATTCTTAATTCATCCGAACGATATCTCGTTTAAGACTCTCGAAGTCGAAACCAACTAAGCGTTACTCGTTCTAAGGTTTTGCGCGATATCATCGCTTGCCGACATGCTCGTTCTACCCGTAAATCCTTTAGTTTTGCTCGAACAATTCTCTATAATGTCCATACACCACTCAGGGTTCGAGCCACTCGATTAGTCATCGACACTTTATTCTTATTCTTCTTCGAAGCTATCACATACACCACTCGGGTTCAAGTCATTCTATAAATCCTCAAAAGATCATTCGATTCCCAATCGACACGTTCAATCGTGCGTTCTTCCGTTCCTCAAAGTCTAAAAACCACTTCTCATGTTTGCTTTAGCGTTGGTCAAGTAGCGTCTCTATCGACATACGTTCTAAGTCTCACTTATTCTCGTCCGAGCGATAGTATATCTCACTCGCAAACTCGTTCGCACCAGATGGTCTAGGTACGCGATACTCCGCACAACTTAGCCAAAAGGCTGCGTGCATAACCAACCCGTTCGAACTATACTTCGGTCTCGCGTACACGTTCGCTACTTTCAGCGTTAGGTTATTCAAATATGCACTGCGTTTGCTAAATTTTAGCATGCGTTCCTTCCAATCGAGTCCGTCGCGATTTGGCACAAAGGCCTTCGCCTATCGATCCCGTTCAACCGAGTACTTATACGAGCTTTTGAAAATATTAGACTTATTGTATGGACCATCCCAAGGCACAACGAGAGAGAGCGTACACTTCTTTTATTTCAAAACGAGCTTTCAAAACTGAGAGAATCGAAATGAAGTCCAAGGACATAAAGCCGTGCTCTGATACCAATCTGTCACGCCCCGCTCCCGTAGGAGCGATCATCCTCGCTAAGGCGTGATGCCGCACGGGCCTAGGTTGCGCCCGTTCAAGGCTAATTCGAGAAACGGCCGATTTAATGCTAGGCCACCGAGTCGCACAGAGTGTCCCCATTTGCAGCGGAAAGTAAACGAACACAAGTTGAAGCAAATTCAAACTCTTTATTGATATTCAAGAAGTTTACAAGCGGCGCTAGGCCGAGTTTACAAGTCTCTCAAGCTCTCTCTCTCTCTGAAACATAAAAGGCGTGCCAAGTGGCTTAAAAGATGGAATGATTCATGGCGATGTTCCGATACATTATGTCCTGTATAGGGTGCTTCAGCTTCTTGCAACGTTCCAAGGCTCCAGAGTTGGCTCCGCGGCTTAGCACGTTCGAGAAAAGCTCCGTACCCGCCGACGTCTCCTGCATCCTGCAAGCATACTGTGGGGTTATCAGTACATTGTTATGCACTGGTGGGGAGGCTAGCTCGCCCACAATGCTATCATTACCAAACACGTTCTATTTACTTTTGTGCATCTATATCATTCATTGTCTTTCTAATCTTGCCTTAGGATCAATTTTATGGCATATTTAATAGCCTATCTCATGTTGCCAAATTCAAGTGTGTGTATGGAAATACATGCACGACTTATCCATACTTACCGTCCGGCCTTCCCTGTCCAAAGTAAACCAAGTTAGACAACAATTCATATATCTCAACTAAACATGATTCACGTAAACATTCAGTGTCAAGGGCGTGTTCCTGCCTCATGATTCTAGCGCGTCGTAGGCGTGTTTTCTAACTCCTTTGCCGAAGTACTCTCGATTATTTGGTGTGTTATATTCAAGCCTGTTCAGAAGGCACTTCATTTAGTTAACTTAGACTACTTTGATTTCAATACAAGGACTTGCACGTGGATTGCCACCAGCAAAGCCCACTTAATCTATATGCACCGGTCGCTGGCATCACAAGCCAATTTGGACATCTTTTTCCCCTTGGTAATTTCTCACCTATCATAGCGTGCGGGGCCGGTACACCTTGATAGTCTTTTAAAATACCCGGCCTTACGTCTCCTGAGTGGCCAAGCCCACACCCAGGCCTGGACATAAGCCATTTTGATTTCCGTCCGGACCGGTACGTCTCCCCTTTGACCGTGCCGCTGGAAATCTCTTATTTTGCCTCTTCCCCGTATACGATGGAGGTGTCCACGACCATTTCATTTTATTTGTCATCTTAACTCAATGGCTGTCTCCGAGCCGTAGGCTAACCCTTAGCCTTAATACGTTATCGACCAGGTTGGCGTCTGCGCAGCGCGGGTAGCGAGTCCCGTTGCCACATGTCCGTCATACCTGTCGCTGCCCATTCTTTTTTTTCTTATCTTTTCTTCATTCATTCTTTTCTTTTCTTTTCTTTTACTTGTTCGTTCGTTCGTTGATTCATTCACATTTTCATTCATTCATTCATTCATTCATTCATTCATTCATTATGCAACTCCCCGTGCGGGAGTCGTCTTGGCGACCCATCGGTCCCATAGTCTTTCAATGTTGCTATATTCTACTCGGAACGACTATATTGATAGTCTTCCCATTTTATTGTTGTAAACCATTCATTGTTTCATTGTTGAACGCATAAGAAATTTGATACGTAAGCCTGTGCCTTAGCACGAGCATGGAGCGCGGTGCGAGAGTTCTCACATTCTTTCCATTTTTTTTCCATATTCTATACAAGCATACAAGATGGGATTATTCCCTTAGCTAGGTGCGTTGAGTCATTTATTAGCATACGCGGTGTTATCGCCAAGCGATTCTAGCTATAGTGTCCGTATTGTTATGTGTCTAGGCTAAGCAAAGACGGGTTCATCGGAGCCACCCACCTTAACGATGTTCGCATCGGCCGAGCGATACTCCGAGCGCGCCTTTGAAAGTCTAAGTCTGGATTCATCCTTGACGGGCCAATGTAAGCTTTGCATTGGTTCTTCATCAGGTCGATGCCAACTCTTCGGATCGACGGCTCGTTTGAGTCGTTGCACTTGCCGTTTGAATCGGCGTTCCGCTAGGACGGAGCGGGTCATTACAAGAGACTTCCCAGAAGTCAGCTTCAACACCACCGTCCCGATCCCGAGCACTTCAGCTTGTGCCTGGTTCGCCATCATAACCATTTCAGAAGTAGGTGTGTAGGTGGTGAACTACTCCTTACTGGAGCAGACATGGCAGGAGGCTCCAGTGTCTACCCACCACTCAAAGTCAGTCCTTACCGCGTCAACCTGCGCAATCATAGCAACAACGTCAGTGATCATAGATACCTTATTAGGCTCTCCTTGCTATGATTGTTTGGTCTTTGCTTTGCATTCACTTTTGAAGTGGCCCTTCTTGCCACACTTAAAATAAGGCATCTTAGACTTTGCCTTCTTTCGCTTGAAGGAAGTCCCCTTCACGTTCAAATTGTTAGGATCCTTCTTCTTGCTGTGGGAAGCCGCCTGCTTTCTCCTTGGTTCTTTGGTATGAACCAGATTGGCGTTAGCTAATTGCTTGGACAGTGTGTCCACCTTCAGTTGAGCCCGCATCTGGTCCTCAACATAGATTTCCTGTAAGAGATCTTCAAGGCTGATCTCAAGCTTCTTCCTATGCATGTTTACATAGAACTTACTCCACCCAGTCGGGAGCTTTGAGATAATTCCTCCAACAACAAACTTGTCAGGGAGGGGCATCGCATCGTCTTCCAACTTCTGTCGCAGCTTCAGAAATTTTTTTACCTGTGGCAACATGGACTTCTCGCCCTCAAAGAGCCATTTGTGATATTTTTCAACCACAAATATCTTGCTCATGTTTTTGTCTTCTTCGTACAGTTTCTCCAGAGACTCCCATATGTCTCTGGCAATTGTCTTCTTACTGTAGGATTCTGCCAGGGAATCCTCCATAGCATTCAGGATAAGCAGCCTGCAAATGTTATTCTCCCTTCTCCACTTGGCCTGAAGTTTAGTAGCCGCACGATTGCAGCAGCAGACCCAGTATCTGGAACAGTATGTTCCTCTTCAAGAAGCACGTGATCAACGTCTCAGAGTTGAAGAGTGAGATAAACCTTCCTCTTCCAGACTTGATAATGCTCTCCATCAAACTTTTCTAACTTACAAAAGTCAGTATTGAGGAGTGAAGCATTAAAGTTTTCCATCGTAGCAATAAAGCTTTGAGATTGTTATTGCCGGGGCACAATTTTTCGATAAAAAACTGAGAAGATGAAACAATTGTAAGAACAATGTTCCAAATCAACACTTCAAGGAAGGTGATCCTGAATTACGAGAATCTAAAAAGATTTCGTAATCAACAACAATCGATCGTAGTACTTCTAAAAAGAAGATACAATCAGAATTACTGGCAGCAATGAAGAAGGTGACTGGCGAAAGATGGAAGAACTCCTGCTGGGGTGAATAATCACCGTTGCTCAAAGCTTTATTCGTCCTACACGAACAGCTTCTAGGAACCAGCAAGTTCGTCAAAAAACTTGGAACACTCCTGCTTTTCTGACTCCTCGGATGGACACGAACTCCCGTGCAAAAGCAATGCTGGTGCAGCGCCTTTCCTCTCTCTCGAAGGCTGCTGGAATTCGCAAGCAAATTCCGATCAGAACTGTGTTAAAGAATACTTCTGAATTCTTTGTTTACTTGTGTTAAAAAATACTTCGTAAACTAAGTGCAAAGTGCGCCAACAAAATGCCACATTACGCCTCATGAGCCCATGAGCCCGAGCCCGAGTCGCGGGGCTTAGCTCCCATGGAAATAAATTTTCCAAGAGCAAAAAGCCTGAATGCTTTCAATTGTTGATTTAGCCTTTTTTCTATTAGAAAAATAATCCCACATGGCACACCCATGTGCACCTCCACACCACATGTGCATCTCTAAACTAGCAAAGCTAATATATAGAGATACAAGTCCTTTGGTCTAGCCGATGTGGGACTAAAATTTACTTTAAAAAAAACCAAAACCCAACATTTCCTTTCGTTCCTTCTCCACTTAACAACGGCCAAAGTACCAATATGTTCAACCCCGGTAAGTAACATCTTTGTAGCAGACTTTTCGGGTTTTAAATATTTTATCTGCATCTGGCAATCAAATGGTCTATTTTATTAGTATTAATTTACTAGCACCATAAAGACAACTCAGTGCATATGTTGAATGGACACGAATATGACACGATATTCGGACATGGATGTTGTACTGGTTTCGGCCGGGGTTAGTCAATCAGGATTGGATTTCAGTATCTGGTGATAGCCAACTTGTGATTCTTAATGTGATTAGATAATCACCCATTACAATTGTGATTTTGGAATCATTATTTTCCTTAATTATATCGATATCCTTAGCCTCTCAGCCACATCCTTCTTCTATTGGTGGGACACTTGAATCACAAAAGTCATTCATTTTCCTCTTCCTCAATTTCTCCCTCCTTAATTCATTTTCCTCCCTTTACTTCCGAACCCCTATGACAGCCACCATGCCTTCCCACCCCTTCACAAGGATCACAGCGTTGCCACACTAAGTCCTAAAATCAGTAATAAGAAGAGCATATCAAATTAGATCTCAACCTCCCAAGTTTAAGCATAAGGACCGATTTGGATTGCAGTTACATTTTATTCGAACGGGATTTCAAACACCTAGGCACGAGCCAAACACTAGCCACCATGCTCATTCACACGGAATTTCACGTGTCCATGCTACTGTGATGCTTTCAGCTACTGGACTCAACCATCTATACTGCGGCACTTTTGCATTCATTTTGGAGGGGTAAATTCTTATCTTACTATGAAATCGAAGTTTTTTTTTTTTTTTCCTGTTGGGATAAAACACAAGTGCAATCCAAATTAGCCATACATTTCCCTCCTTTACCTACCAACAGCAACTTATGCTTGTAGATTGATAGAAAAAGTACTCAGCTACAACATGCACAACTGCAAAGGTTGGCTTAAACTTCTAAATCTAATCTTTTATTCCTTCATTCTGAATGTGGGAAACTATGGGGATAAGTATAATCATCAATATAAATTATCTTTTATATTGAAATGACATTATTTAAAATCTTAAGTTAGTTGTTATAAATTTAATTTATAAACAGTTTATTTTATTTTGGTCAAATAAAATCATTCGAAAACTAAGTTTGGTCTACTAGTTTGAGGTGGGGGTGGCCGGATGGGGGAGTGGGGAGTGGGCCCCGCATAACTTGTAAAGATAGTTTTGAGAAAACAACTCAAAGCTGTTTATTGAAAGCTATGTTCCTCTTTGAATTTTTTTTTAAAGTAAATTTTGGAGTTGTGACTGCCAAACACAATCTTTGAAGATTTTTGAGTGTAAACTCATAAATGGATAATCAAACACATCTTATTTATAGTGGAAAAGTGAATCCTTGGTTGAATAGAAAAATAATTTCCTTCCCCACCCCCCCTTATCTTTTTTTTTCCTATGTTATTTTTTTTCCTCATATTTCTCTTTGACATCCAAACATACGAAAGAAAATAATTTTCTTTTTCCAATCCCAGATTCTGCCAACCAAACCAGGCCAAAATTAAAATTAAAAGGGCCTAAGGTAGCAGTTTCCAGTTTCTTTAACTGCTTATCTTATTTTTACTCGCTTTGAAACTAACCAGTGGAATTAATTACAACAACACAAGCAGCTAGCTATAGCTACGCAATCAGTAACTGATATTGAATGGCCGATAAACCTTGAGGTCTTCAAGCACGCCGGCGAACGCACCGACAGCGGCTGCGATGGAGATGATCAGACATGCGAGGCTGAGCATCTGGAGGCACACCCACCTGGTGCTCCACTTCGGGATCCTTTTCTGCGCAATGTACATCTCCACCGGGAAGTACACCGTCAGCGGCCAGAACCCGAGCGCGCCGAGCAGGCCGACCACGTCGTTGAAGAACGGGAGGAGCATGGAGATGACCGTGGTCAGCACGACGAACGCCGACCGCCACACTAGCCGGAAGAGGTTGAGGTTGAAGGACCACCTGGTCGGCGTCAGAGGCACACGAATCTCCCGTTTGATGAATCTCGACTCTGGCCACGTCTGTTTCGCCCATTTCTCGACGAAGGTGAAGAGGGGCTGGCAGTCGACCTGGTAGGCACCGGCGAGGTGGACGACCATCACGGCGTTGGCCGCGTCGAGCAGCCAGAAGGGATTGTAGAAGCCGAAGCCGGTTAGAAGGTTGCGCGGAGCCGCATCCCCAAAGGCGGCATAGCCTATGCAGCCGCAGAGCATGTAGAAGATGGTGGTGACCGCGACGCTCACTCGCGTCGCCTTCTTCATCACCTTGGCTTCCGACGGCGGAGGAGCTCTTATTGTGTCCTGTACTTCTATGATAATGATGGGGTAGGAGTAGGCGAAGGCGATGTCCCCGAAGGCTTCAAGGCTCCTCCATATCTTCTGCATCCGAGTTTCATCTCCGATGCTGATTCCGATGAGGCTCCCCTTGATGCTACCATTGGCTGTTCCCAGAAGAACATAGGTTAGGACAAAAAAATAATATATATATATATATTTCACCCTGACCAGAAGTACGTAGACCTAGTTGTTCTTGATATAGTAGTACGTGTTCGCTTACCGACAACTTGAACGACGCCGAGGGCGAGGCCGATGGAGGAATAGGTGAAGGACATGACCGCGGCGACGATGGAGAGCCACCATATCTGATTGAAGTCGGGGATCTGCGAGAAGACGAGCTGCGTGACGCCGAAGATGATCATGTAAGGGTTGCTGCTTACATGGCAGGGGTTCTCATGCCCCTTCTCGTGGAAGCAATTAGACCTCTGAATGGCGAGCATGCTGATGGAAGCGGCTATGGTGCATCCAATCGCCTCTACATAAAGGCTCAGGTACTGGATGAAGCCACAGATATTCATTCTTTCTTTTCTTTCTTTCATTTGTCCGTTCGTTCATTGATTTATTCACACATTCACTCATTCATTCGTTGATTCATTCATTCTTTCTTTCATTTATACATTATGTAACTCCCCGTGCGGGAGTCGCCTTGGCGACCCATCGGTCCCGAAGTCTTTCAATGTTGCTATACTCTACTCGGAACGACTATGTCGATAGTCTTCCGTTTCATTGTTGTAAACCATTCATTGTTTCATTGTTGAACGCATAAGGGACTTGAACGTAAGCTTGCCTTAGCACGAGCGTGGAGCGCGGTACGAGAGTTCTCACATTTTCCATGTTCTTGGGATTATTCCCACTACCAGAATAAGTCGTTCTAGCGACGCCTAAAGACGTCTCTAAATCGACAAATTTCGTCGCTAAAAATATTTACCGACGCAATTACCGACGTTTTGGGCTTGTCGCGGAAATGTAAGTCGCTGATCTTCAAAATGTCGCCAAACGTCGCAAGTACCGACGTATATATACGTCGGTACATTACCGACGTCTACCGTCGTGTCGTCGGTGGATTAGCGACGTGTTTAACGTCGCTACACGACGGTAAAAACCTGGGAATTTACCGACGATTACCATCGTGTCGTCGGTGGTTTAGCGACGTGTACAAAGTCGCTACACGTCGGTAAAATCCTGGGAATTTACCGACGTTTACCGTCATTTAAAATGTCAGTAAATGTCGGTAATTCCTGGGATGATTACCGACGTGCACCGACGTTCTCCGATGTATAAGGACGTCGGTAAATGTCGGTACCCTGAAAAATTTTGCAGATTTACCGACGTTTACCGACGCAAACGTACGTCGGTGGACGTCGGTAAACGTCGCTAAATCTGCAAAAAAAATAAAAAAATAAAAAAATAAAAAAATAAAATACAGAATGTCCATTTCTTCCTGCAGTTTAAAAAGATAACCATAACCAATATAGGACTGTTTTTCAAAATCTGGAATATGTAAACCTGAGATTTGGTCTGCACAGTCCCCTCAAAATCTGGAATATGTAAACGCAACATTTGGTTCCCTGTTTTGCTGAACACAGGCCATATACACACACACCCATGTGAATGACACACAATCACACACACACACACACTGTTTTCCCTCACTGTACACAGGTTTCAGTCCCTACATACACAGGTTTCAATCACTCCTACACACACACACTCACTCTCTATCACACACTTGTCACTCTCCCTTTACCTCACTCTTTCTAACTCTCTATCTTTCTATCTTCCTATGTATATATATATAATATAATGTATATAAATATGTATGTGTATGTAATATGCATCTAAGTATATTATGTATATATGTAGGTATCCTATATATTATATTATGTGTGTGTACTATTATATATATATTATATATATGTATGTGTGGTAACATTAGGTAGCCTATATGTATATATATATGTATGTAATATGTGATTTCCATGTGTAGGCCTAGATGCAATAATAGGTTGTGTGATGTTGGTTTTGACTTTGTATTGTATAAGTTGTATGGGCTTGATATACTAGCATAGGCTAGTTTAGCCTTGATTAGACTAATATAGACTTGTTAGGACTTAGAATGATTGTTAAACCTAGTTAACATAACCTAGACTTGTTTAGACCTAGAATGACTTGTTTGACCTAATTTAGACTTGTTGGACCTAGTTTGACCATAGTTGACCTAGTTTGACTTCTAGGGTTGACCAGAGTTGACCAAGATTTGACTTTGGCCTAGATTGACTTCTAAACGTAAACCACAGAAGCACATTAACATCCAATTGAAACGAATAATAACATAAACAACAGTATAACACAATGTAGCAGGCAACAAATAGAATGAGATCCAACAAATAGAATAGGATCTAACAAATAGAATAGGCACAACCAACAAGTATCCAAATAACCAAGTCTACACCAAATAACAAAGTCTACAACCAAATAACCAAAGTCTACACACAACCAACAAATAGAATAGGATCCAAACATCCAAGTCTACACAACCAACAAATATCCAAGTCACAAACAAAGAATGAAACAAACCCAAACAAACAGTCCTAACTAGGACTACTAGGGATCTGGTACAGGAGGGGCACCGCCGCGACGAAGGGATAAGAACAACTTATACTCCTCAAGTGAAATCGATACCGATGGAGCAGACAGTGACGTCGGTGGAGTCGGTGTCGAAGAAGAAGGCGGTGGAGGCGGCGGAGTCGACGACGATGAAGGCGCACCCGGAGGACCAGCACGCTCCAACGCTGTAAGTCGCTGGTGGTATGAATCCATGATAGATAACATTCTATCACTGCTCTGGACCATCGAATCCTGCACCAATCTCAGCCTCTCGGCCATGGTCACCTGTCCTGTCGGCAGCTCCGTCACCGTCCGCTCTAACCTTCCAACGGTGCGCTCTGTCCTCTCAATCGTCTCCATGAGCTCCATAATGCCGCGGTCGAGCGCATCCAATCATGCTAGCAGCGCAGGATCGTCCGTAGGGTGCTGAGACTGCTCCTCGATCCGTTGTAACAGGTTGTCACGGAGAGACTCCATCATCTGGTAGACTCGGGCAGACTCCTGGGACGGCTGTGGACCATGCACACTAGCAGGAGATGCCCTAGAGGACTGGGTCACAACTAGGGCGCCAGAGGATCCCGTACCGTAGTACGTACCCCTATGGAGTCCACCAACAGCGGTCATCCACAGCTCGTCCGCCGACGGAGCTTGAGTGGGCTGCGAGAAAGTACCGGCCTCTCCTGCATCAGGTGCACTAGCAGCCGCCCGTTCCCGCAGCCTCTGATACTCGGCCTAGAAAGTATGGATAGTACTCTATAATTTCTAATTTCTAATTAATGTACTTATTATTACTAACTACATGAATATTTATTTGCATCATATTTACTAAGTTATATTAAAATTGACACGAAGTATTAAATTAAGATAACGTATTATAATACTTACATAGGTCTGCTCGGCCCTCTCGTCAATAAGGTCTTCGCCCTTCCGATGGGTGGCCAGGATGACGGTCACCATGTCGGCGTTACCGACCTTCCTTACCTGTAATTAAATATATTATCTTAGTAATAATTTATCGGTTTTGTATTAAAATAATATTTCTAAAAGAGAAAGACATACCAGACGACGGAAATATTTCGTCATCGAAATCGACCCATCGCACCACTTCGAGGCATGTTGCCTAGCCGCCTTGGCCTTCTCCGACTTCTCCTTGTACCTTGGCTCGTCGAATCGAGCCTTCATCGCATTCCACTGATCAGGGGTGATCCAACCTTGGATCGACTTTCCGGCACGATCACGATCCTTCTGATCATTAATAGCGTCGCGGATCAGCTTGGCAGCGACGGCAGGAAACATCCCCTCGATAAGCTCGGTCCGGTACGGTGGATAGAAAAATATATCCTAGAAGAGCGCAAACCAAATATTTATCAGTTATATATAATATGCAAAAATTATATGATTCATGTTAAAAGCAAATATATTTTAATCTTGAAGCGCGCAAACCAGTAGGCCTTCCTCTCGTCCGGAGCATCAGAGTAGTTAATCCAAGCACCACTATAATTATGCCTCAGCATGTGGCCTAGACGTCTCTGTACCTTGGGGGGACGATATCTATACAAACATATTATATTCATGAAAAAAGTTAATTTATGATAAAAACAGAAAAAAAATTATAAACCAAAACACCTACTTTGTACCGTCGGCCTAGATCTCCGTCCTCCTCTCCTCCGGAGGTGCGCACGCATAATCTGCATGATGCTGGTCGACCGTCGGCGCAGCCTCCGCCATCTGCTCATCCGTCTCCATCGTCGTATCAGCAGCAGGAACGCTAGACGGGCGAGCACTCTCAACAGGCCTGGAACTACTCGTCCCAGGAGATATGCCACGTGACGTCGTCCCAGCAGGCCCAGCTACTGTCCGATATGGAGGAGTAATCGGCGACGAGGATCCAGAGCCGGTTCCAGTAGGAGGTACCGAAGGAAAACTCCGTCCTCTAGCAGTACCTGTAGGAAGTACCGAAGGATCATGACCTCGTCGTCCCCCTCGGAACGCTCCGCGACGACCTGCCATACCTGATAACAGCATATGATAATACAATAAATAATAGAGACTAGAAATATGAAAGTACAACAAATAATAGAGACTAGAAATATGAAAGTACAACAAATAATAGAGACTAGAAATATGAAAGTACAATAAAGACAAGATAATAACCAAGACAACATATGATGATACATTCTACAATAAACATCTAAGTCCAGATAATATATTCTAGAAGAAACATCTAAGTTCAGATAAGTATATCTCTCTCAATCATCTTCAGAATAATCATCTTGCTCGTCTTCCTCGACCTCATATTCCTCTTCCTCCTCATCTTCACTTTCATCTTCGCCTTCGTCGGCTTCGTCTTCCTCTTCGGATAATTCCACATCTTCTATATTATGTGTCGTGTAATGCGTAACTTCCGTGGAGTCCACGTCGACAATATTAGTTACAAGAGGTAGCTCGTCCTCCTGGTAAGCTTTTTCGTCAACATCAAAAGTATCTCTAGCTTTACTCTTGTATACTGCCCACCAGTCAGACTTCGTTGCTCCCCGTCTCGGATAAGCTGTGAAGTACACGAGCTGAGCCTGAGTTGCTAGGACAAACGGTTCGTAGCCTTGATATCTACGCTTGTAGTTTATATCCACAAGACCATGCTTGTCAATTTTCCAACCTTGTTTTTCAATCGGATCGAACCATTCACACTTGAACAACACGATCTTTGCAGGTTCTCTGCCATTATTATATGACAACTCCACAATCTCTCGCAAGATGCCAAAGAAATCATTTTCTGGATTGACGTCTTTGTAGTTCGAAGACTTGATACACAAACAATTATTTTTCGTGGAATCAAGATCCAGGAAGCTGTCTCTGATCGGAGCATTTGTCGACTTGAACCGAAAGCCATTGACACAGTAACTTGGCCATATTTTAACAAAAGTAATTGGTCCATTGGCAAGAGTTCTAATTAATTCAATCTCGGGTAAAATTAGACGATCGACCTGAATATCAAAGAAGCGATAATAAGTTATTTATTGCGCAGTTGCATTAGAAGAGGCCAGTAATTACCGAGCTACTTACATATTCGCTCAACCAAGAAGGAAAATGACGTCTCATTTCTTGTTCTAATGCTTCGTCTGTTAGGTAGGGTCTAACCAGCCTCAACTCATCATTATATGTGCTGGAAAACAACGAAGCAACCGCCGATTAGTACAATAATATTAGCTTATACTATTACATTGAGATGACGTAAACTCATTATCCTGAGTTACTTACCCCTCTAGCTTCTCCACTTCATCCTCGTCGCAATTGAGTAATACATACAACTGATCAGCCCTTAGCTCTTCGTCATTCAAATATCTCTTCTTCATTTTTCCCGAAGGCTTTCCAGACGCATTGAATACTTTCAGTATTCCATCATTAATTTCTTGATATCCGTCGTCGTTTCTCGGCGTCCTTGTTCTATTCGTAGCAACATGAGGTTTGAAATAGGAGGAGCAAAAATTTGTAATCTCCTCGAGAAAATAGGTTTCACAAATAGAACCCTCGACCCGAGCCTTATTTTTTACCTTTCCTTTTAGGTGATTCAAATGTCGTTCGAACGGGTACATCCATCGTTATTCGACGGGTCCACCAACACGTACCTCGTAGGAAAGATGAATCGGCAAATGCTCCATAGAGTCGAAGAATCCAGGAGGGAACACCCTCTCTAGCTTGCACACTGTTACCGCAATGTCCTTCTCTTGCTTTTCTAGACGATCAACGAGCAATTTCTTAGAACAAAGGTCCCTGAAGAATATGCTAAGCTCCGTCAATGGATCCCAAACTGCCTGCGGTAAGAATTCCCGAAATGTAATCGGAATTAACCGCTCCATAAATACGTGACAATCATGGCTCTTCATACCTGTCAGTTTGTTCTCCTTGAGGTCGACACATCTTCTCAAGTTCGAAACATACCCATCTGGAAATTTCAGACCTTGAATCCACCTACAAAGCCTCACTTTATCCTCCTTCTCCAGTGAGAAAATTGCCTTAGACTGCTTCAACTTCCCATTCCCGTCCTCTATCAAATGCAATGCAGGACGTCTACATATTTCTTCCAAGTCCAATCTAGCCGTTGGATTGTCTTTCGTCTTCCCCTTTACGTCCATTACAGTATTAATCATGTTGTCAAACACATTCTTCTCGATATGCATGACATCAAGGTTATGTCTAATCAGATTGGTGCTCCAATATGGAAGATCCCAGAATATACTCCTCTTCGTCCAGTTATGAGTGCGACCAAATCCGTCACACTTGTAGCCCGTAGCAGGCTGCTCAATAGCTCTTGGTAAATCTTTTACCTCTTCCCATATCGTGTATCCGGGCCACCTTGGCGGGGGATTAGCCTTCTCCACAACGCCAGTACGAAAAGCATTCATGTTCCTCCGGTACGGATGATCATTCGGCAGAAATTGTCGATGACAATCGAAGAAGCACGGTTTACATCCGTGTTTCAAACGGAAAGCCTTAGTGCTGTCCATGCAATACGGATATGAAAGGCGACCATGCATGCTCCATCCAGATAACATTCCATAAGCCGGAAAAGTCATTGATGGTCCACATAAGTGCTGCCCGTATCTAGAAATTTTGTTTTCTAGATACATCGTACGTGTTGGAACCTACTTCCCACAGCTGATTCAACTCATCAATCAACGGCTGTAAATACACATCGATGTTCCTTTTCGGATTGTTCGGACCTGGGATAATAACGGTGAGGAACATATACGGAGTCTTCATGCACATCCAAGACGGTAGATTGTACGGGATGACGATCACAGGCCAACACGAAAACTGGGATCCCGAAAGTCCGAATGGGGTAAAACCGTCGGAGCAGAGACCCAATCTAACATTACGCAGATCAGAAGCAAAATTTGGATACTCTCGATCAAAGTGCTTCCATGCTTCTCCAGCAGATGGGTGATCCAACACTCCTTCGGTATGTTCCCGCTTATGCCAACTCATATTTTCTGTAGTTTCCTTCACCATAAACAACCGCTGCAACCGCGGCGTCAACGGCAAGTAGTGCATCGGAGAGGTAGGCTTCCTGGTACCGACAGACTTTCCTCTACCATATGCCTTGTAGCGATCGACACCACAAAATCTGCAGACGTCTTTATCCTTGTCGTCTTTGTAGTACAACATACACCCGTTGCGACATGCATCGATTTTTTCGTATCCCATCCAGAGCGATCTAACCATCCTCTTAGATCGGTAGAAGTCTTTAGGCAACTTCTCACCCTCAGGCAATATTTCTATAAGCAACTCCATAAGACGGTTGTAGCAATCTTACGACATGTTAAAATCGGACTTAATGCTCAACAATCTTGTAACCACCTCCAACGGTGAATGATCCTCACAACCAGGATATAATGGAGTCCTTGCATTCTCCAGCAACTCCATGAACTGTGCAATATCGGGGTTCGATGCCTCCTCAGGTGCATCATGATCATCCGGATCGAAACTAGGCCCGGCCGCGTCAAAAACCATGTTCACCAATCCATCGTCGTAAGGAGCGTTGTTGTGGATATCCACATAAGGCTCGTACTCCGATGCTAAAGACACAAGTTCTCCGTGCTCGCTCCACTGATAGTAATTCGGCGTGAAACCCTTCGAGTATAAATGATACGTGACATCCACTTCTGGATGATATTTTAAGTTACGATATCTCACACACGGACACTTAATTTTGGTACCGTCCATGTACTGAGGGAACGCCTTGGCAAACTACAGGAACTGGTGTACACCCTCTATGAATTCATCCCGTACACCGCACATGTCATCAGGATGACGGTTGTACATCCACGAACGATTCTGCAGATAGTAATTCAGCTCCATATCCATTTGAGGATAATTCTGTAAGATAGATACATGTACATCGTTTAAACACTTGTAAAAGTAATCATGATACAACAAGTGGTAATAGATATGATGTATCCTATGTAGTTTCTTTCCCTCTCTTTACTGTGAACCTTGGTTAACATTAATATTTTACACTTCTCTAGGGTGAGGTTGAGGTAGATATCCTTTGATGCGGAATAGTCGACTGAATGACCCGAATGAGAAGGAAGGAAGTAGGGAGGCTCACTCTATACACTATAGGATTGACTTATTTCGTCGTTGATTTGACTTATTTTGGTAGTGTAAAATGCCAACAATATCCGATACGGTACCTCGAAGACCTAAATATAGAATATTAATGTCAATTGGTGTTTTGGAATCATAAACATGATATACTAGGTCAATTATAGGTCTCCAAGTCATTTCTAGGTCACACTAGGACAACTGGGTCAATACCTTGCCAAATTTAGATAGAGGTCAGTAGAGAGTGACAGTTTAGAGAAACTGAGATTATTGGTGACTTTTCACTCATTGACACTTCTTCACTATTACTTACAAATGAATTGGCCGTCTCAGTGGTGATCATTGGTGAGCACTAGTGAGTATCATTTGGTGGGCACTAGTGAGTATCAAGTTCCGGTACGAGTTCGTCGAGCGATCGCTCCAGCAGTTCCGGTAAGATTTATGATGCCAGGCTAGCCATGGGAATACACTTATTTCATATTATCTGCTTATGTTATCATTTTCAGGCCAATGAACTGAAGAGAGCAGATCTTAAAGATTCAAAGGTAATTTCTTTACTATTTTTCCAGTTATAGCTGTAAGCAAAGTGAGTGGTGCATAACTAGCTTCAAGTTTAGCTTGAAAATTTAATATTGTTTTGACAATCGTTCAGCAAGTTGAGCTTGGGTTACGTAAGTTTATCATTTGGCACATGAAGGAACAAGCTTCATGCAAAGACAACAAAATACTTTACAAAAAGAAGATTATTAATTTCTATTTGAAGATAATCATGGCTAATCATGTAGCTTGAGCAACTCTTGCCAACATAAATAAATTAGTTTAGATGGGTTTTATATCAGGCCAAGTATTCTTGGGCAGATTGTTGGAATTGTGTTTGTTTTGCGTAAGTTGTAGCGGTGCCATAGAAGTTGATTATAGAGTTGGTATATCTGACATGTGCAGTGGCTAGTAGTGAGATATGCATATTTCAATTTGGAACATATTAAAACGGCTATTAAGATCGCTAAGCAAGAGGGGTTTCTGTCTCCATGGATTTGGCTAGCTTTGAGGTAGGACATGAGGTTTATGTTGACTGCATCTTTTTTGTTCTTTCTTCTTTTTCCAATCTTTGATAAGGGTTTGCTCTGTTGCCTGTACACAGATGGTAAATGACCAACAAATGTCCATCTAGACATGAGCAGCGCTCACCAATGATTTTAATTAGCATTAACAGTGGAAAAAAAATATTACTAAATTGTAGAATAAACCCCTCAAATTTTATCCTCAAAAAGCTCATAAAAATATGAGACGACCAAGCAAACTTAATGTTTATCATAGCTAGAATGCATCACTTAATTAATAAGGGTATGTTAGAACGAACACATAAATGAATGAAAATAGAGAGAAAATAAATACAAAGATCTAACATGGTTCATTCATAGTGGCCTACTCCATAGACGAAGATTGAAGATAGTTTTAACAGTTACCTCCTCACTCTAAAAAATTAAATTAAAAATACACCAGTTGAACTCGATTCTAATCCCACGCCCTCCTTTTCCATCATGGTCTTCTAATTTTTTTGTTCCCCAAAATATTAGTTATCGAATTTTATTAAAATGGACCAAAAACTAAAAGGAGAGACCATTCAAGACATACACAAATATCTAGATATTATTCAATATATTTGCCACAACAATAATGCTTTGAAGATTCAAATAAAGCATTGTACACGATGACAAGATTAATGAACAACATCCCTAGATATCACAATCTTAATTCCAAAAGTGCTCATCCTCTTGCAAATTATATGGTTTCCCATGATAGTTCATCCCTCGCAAATAAGTATATGATTTCTTATAAGCGACTCAACCCCTTGTTGAAAGAACACTTGGTGTTCCTTAAGTGACTCGTTCTTCTTATAATTGGGCATCCTCTAAGAGTGACTTATCCCCATGAATAAACATTTGTGTCTTCTCAAATGACTACCAGTGTCACTCCCCAATCCTGGAATACGTATTTTAATACGTAAACCGATAAATTGTATTTACCTTGTATTTATACTATATTTATTATGCTGTTTTTCTTCATGCATTTCCTAAAAATATTCGACAAAATATTATTTCCTAATTTATTTTCTGCATTTGGGCCTACAGTTTTGGCTCATTGGATAACCTATTCTTGGTTCACCAATGGTTCATCATGAACCCATGGGTCCAAGCTCTTTATATATAACTCATCTCATTCTCTCTCCTCTCATTTACTTCCTCTCATTTACTTCCTCTCATTTATTTCCACCACCAACCAAGGCAAGTACCACCTTGCTCAAGAGATGGATCCATAATTTTGTCAATAATTTCTTACAAAACTATTTGCCAAAACATGTTCTTCTTCTCAATCTATACTAGTTTAGAACTTAGAAATTTCTATTTTGAAGCTTTGATTTTTGTAGATCTAAGTTTTAATCATTTTCGGATTCCCTTGGTCTTGATCTATTTTCGTTGGGGTTTTGTGGGTTTTGATGCTTCCATGTGGAAGAAAATTCCATTTCACCCAAGATAGAACTTTGGAAATCCGGATTTGGAGTTCGGATGGCCAAGTTGTGATGCTTTGAAGCGTTGGGTTCATCCATGGTGTTCTTGCTGTTTGGAGAAGACAGTGAGCAGTGTGCAGAGCTGTTTAGCTTACGCACACTGAGCTGCGCGCGCTCTTTAGCGTGCGTACGCAGACTTGGGTACGCTTCCTGTTGGAAGCGTGTCTCTCTCAGCATGCGTAACTTTTCACCTACGCTGCTCTCTCAGCGTGCGTGACTTTTCACCTACGCTGCTCTCTCAGCGTGCGTGACTTTTCACCTACGCTGCTCTCCCAGCGTACGTGACTTTTCACCTACGCTGATCTCTGTAGCGTGCGTGACTTTTTACCTACGCTGCTCTCTGTAGCGTGCATGACTTTTCACCTACGCTGCTCTCTCAGCGTGCGTGACTTTTCACCTATGCTGCTCTTCCAGCGTGCGTGACTTTTCACCTACGCTGCTCTCTCAGCGTGCGTGACTTTTCACGTAAGCTGCCTTGAATGAGCCTGCGTAACTTTTCACGTACGCGTAGCATATTTGCAATGATGCATTACACTAAGGAGGGTAGCCTGCGTGACTTTCCCAGTTCTTGTTCATGCTCGACAAATGACTCATAACTCCACGTAGCGTATTTGCAATGATGCATTACACTAAGGAGGGTAGCACATGTTGACATACTGATTGACATGGATCCTCTTTGGGGTACTCGTACTAAGAGTACGACTTTAGGAGGATAATCATGCAGGCCACAGCATGTGAGTCCAAGATTTCACCTAGGGTTAAATTAGGCAACTACACATACTAGATGCATGGGGAGGGCAAAATCCCGAGATCGTGTTACACCAGCCGCCTTGAGATATTGTCTTGACGTGCTGGCTGGTCTCCACGGATACTGTGTCATATGCAACGAGCGGATGACTGTATCCGATTAATTCCTGCTATATATTATATGTTTTAGCAAGGTAGCCTTACGAGGGACCTGTGCTCAATCATACCTGTCTACGCGAACCCCTGGGTTGGCTAGCCTTGCTGGAAAGATACGATGTGAGGATTTTCTAAATAACATGATGCGAGGATAACCTCGTCCCACTAGAAACTCGTAGACTTGATTGGCCGCGAAAACGACTTGCGTGTATCTTATTACCTTCCGTGAATAACTGAGGAAAGCGGACTGTCATGGTACGTGATCCAACCCATGTTCTTGTTTGATTGTTGGGTTGGTTATCGTACTATGACAGGCTGTGGACCGAAGTTATGAACGGAAGACTTATTCTGGTTGTGAAGTGCTACTTCTGTGAATGACTGAGGAACATGGTCTATCATGGTACATGATCCAACCCATGTTCTTGTTTGATTGTTGGGTTGGTTATTGTGCTGCGATAGGCTATCAACCGAAGTCACGATCAGGAGATTTTATTGTTTATACCTTTTTAACTTATGTGAAAGTTATAGAGTACGACACGTCCCGACTCCATGCGGCACATTTTGTCCTTGTTTGGTTGTAAGGGTGCCATATAGGTTCGAGGATGTTGCGCTACCCTATAATAGTTGCATAAGTATTACTATTATCAATCATTCTATTATCTGGGTTTTTAATCTTAACTCTTGTGCCCCTTTGGCTGGTACTTGCTATTCGGGGCTGACCCCGCTGGTTTTGTTTGGCTAGATCTCGTAGCAGAGCCAGAGGACACGATCTTCCTCCCTGACATCCATGGTGCATACTAGGAGCATGGCGGTTCGGGGACTCGAGTGGGTTTCTTCTCCACCACTCCTGCTTATATTTTGTGCGGTATTTAGCCACCGGCACCTGTTAGCCGGGTTACATGATATTTTGTGTCAGTACAGAATTGTAAATAAACAGACTGCAGCTGTGTATAATTTTGTACTCCTGACTCTCTGAGATAGCTAAATTATAAAGCTAGTCTCTCATGATCATTTTGATGAAGCGTCAGGGACGCCTTACTACTTTATCTTTAATGTTTATTTAATTGCTGATGTGACTTGATTGATTGAGACATAGAACTCTGTGGGACCATAGGAGACTTGATTGTAGCATATACCCCCTAGTCTCTCGACAGCCACGATCGCCGTATGACGTTACGTACCTCATATGGAGTAGCTGGCCTAGTCCGTCTCCGTATTTCGGTACTGGGGCGTGACAACCAGGTTTATTAGTAGTGTGAGGCCTCTTATTCCTTTATAATTATCCCTAAATATATTTTTTGACATTTCCACATTAATTTTGATTCTCCCAGGAAAATCAAGGGCCTTCTTATATAGTAGTATATTCCCGCGTGTTAGCATGTAAAATATTTCTCCCCCCCCCGGCCCCTCCGTTGCCCTGCATCCCCCCCGATCCCCACCCCCACCACTCCCACCACCAGGAACGACTGTCGTGTACGGGCCAGCGATGGTAGCGTAGCAGTGTGTGGGCACAGCAGAGTATAAAAAGAGAAAAGCTAGGGTTAGGGTTTACCTTCAGAGGAGGGGGACGACAGAGGAGGGGACGGCTCTCGACGACGGAAGATGGGCGGAGGAGCGGGCAGGCGACGGAGGGGCAGAGGCTCTCGACGACGGAAGAGGCGGCGGAGGAGAACTCCTTCGAAATGAAATTTGAGAGAGAGAGAGAGAGAGAGAGATTGTCACGCCCCAGAACCAGAATACTGGAGAACGGGGACAGACATAGCCAGCTACGTATATTGAAATGGAATTCATCTCGTTATACGGTCACGGCTGTCTAGATATATGAGGGTTTATCTACAAGCCAGCAGTCTCTTAAGGTCGTGAACAAGCCTATTGTCTTAAT